>JWIV01000058.1:2944278-3242630 GCA_000966865.1 Fusarium sp. JS626 | reverse complement strand
AATATAAACCTAATACGGACTAGTTTATCCCTTAGGAAATCTAATCGTTATATAAAGCTATTATAACTTATTTTAATTACTAAAAAAAAAGTAATTATAAAAAAGGGTCTTAAAGAATACTATTCTAGCTTAATATATATTATTAAAGACCTATCTATTAATATAAACTATATTTATAACTTAAATAAGACTGGCCTATAAAAAGATATAACTATAGGTAGAATAGTTAGCGGTTTAGTCTTTATAGGTATAGCTAATAAAATAAAAAGTAATATTATTACTTAAATCTTAATATTAAAGATTATATTAATAAATAGCTATTACCTTATACTATATATAATATTTATAGGGAAAATAATATAAGGCTAGAATTTTAATAATAATATACCTAATTAGAAGTTTATTTATAATAAGAAAGGCTAGTTTAATATAGAAATATTATTATAATAGTTTTATAATATATTTTTCCTTAAGATTAAGTTAATAAATAAGTTTATATAAAGGATATTAATTATTAACCGATATAAGATTTATATTACTATAGTATTTATAAAGAAGGTATATATAAATAAGGTCTGGCTTAATTAATTACTTTTATATTTATTATATATTATATAACCTTTTAACTTTATATTATTTACCTTATTAAAATAATATTATTAAAAGTAAATTATAAATATAAAGACCTATAAAATAATATTATATTAATAGAAATAAATCTTTATAATAGCCTATATAATAGCTTTTAATAAGGTATTTAGTCTAGAGAATATTTAAAAAGGGTTTTAAGCTATTAGTATTTATCTAGTTAATATTAAAAAGGCTATTTTAAGGTTAAAGCTAAAAGAGCTATACCGGTTAGGATTTTAGCCATTTATAATATTACCTTTATAAATTAAAAGCAATAATAATATCTTTATAATACCTTTAATAAGTTAGGATATAGAAAAATTACTTTTAAAAATTAATTAGTTATTAAAAATTACTAAGAAGGATATTAAATTAATTTTATAAAAGTATAATAAGTTACTTAATAAGAAAACGGTAAGTTAATTATTTTACAAAAAGGAAATAGTACTATTAAAGGTATATAAAGTTATAATAAGGCCATTAGGTTAATTTATAATTATATTTAACCTTAATAAGGCTTTCCCCTTAATATTAGATTTAATCTTAGGTAAAGATTAGGCTAAGGTTAATATTTAAAAATTAAATAATAAACTAGCTATAAAAAACGGTAGAAAAAAATAGAAAAAACCTATAATAGAAAAGTAAGAGTTTTTTAATTAATTTTTAAAGTAATAAATTAATTAAAGCTATATTAATAATAAGAGAATTAAATAAACTACGTTATTATAATTAAAATAAAGCTATCGTAGAGTGGCGGTGTGGGGGGGTGGGCGGTGTGGTGGTAAGATACGTTAGGATCGACTAGCACTCATATACTCAACCGCAATCATGCCTTTCTCCATCTCAGACATGACCAGAAAAGATGAGACCGCCGAGAAAATTCCCACTAAAGGTAAAGGCCTAGGCGCCTTCCTCTCTCCATCTGGCTTCGCAACAATCGTCCTCTTCCCCTTTACAATCTGGCACAGCACACGCAATTCCAAGAAAACAGTTAAAGCAATGAGGGAAGCCAGACAGGAAGAAGCGGAAAGGATCAATGCTGAGAGATGTGAGGAGGCAAAGGAGGCCGAGAAGATGAGAAAGCTACGGGAGAAGCTTGATGCCGATCGAGATGGCCTTGAGCCACAAGGACCTCCTCGGGAGAAGAAGGTTCCTGAGGTTGAGCCACTTGCTCCGGAATTGGAGAGGGACCCTGAGAACCCGCGTGTTTGTGGCCCTGAGTGCCCATCTTATGGGATGAAGAATTGTGTGGTTCACAACCGTAAGCCTCCGTCTCGCCCTACTAGCCCGGGACTGTTGGCGGTTTAGGTTGGACGATTGGATGGTATATGATGACACGTAGCTATGGATCGGTAGAGTTTTAAGATATGATAGGTTGCGGAGGTGATAAATCTGGCTTTAATACGTGTCCTCGCATGCTGTGGCGATGAGGAATAAGATTTAACTTAAGGATTGATTGTGCGCCGCCATAACCTTATCGATTGACTCATAACTTGGATTGTACCATCTTAACCAGAGTAAAGCAAGTTTCAGGAGTCAGTCTACCATTGTAATCCGTGCTATGCAGTAAGTACTGGCTTTTATGACTATGCTCGCCGCGACAAATGGCCGCCATTGTGTAATTTGTTGTTATACTGTAATGCAACGGGCAGTTTATAATACCTTAACGGGTAGGAGGAAACTGTGTGTTCTTGTTAGTGTAACCTTGACCTATTTCGCCGAGATATTGAAGAAGGTTATCCAATGATCATCACCATTATCATGCAATGGCCCTGTAGCCTCACCTCAACTAAGTTTCTGATCCAATCATTTAACCCTCTATTCTATGAATCTTCACAAAACTCAATAGTTTACCCAAAGTATCAACTTGTGAAAATGCCCTCATCCCTTTGTCAACCGAAGTTTAACTTAGTCTGCAATTCTGCTCAGCTATAAAAGACCGATGTGCCCCAAACATGCGAGCAAATATTTCATCCTTCTGAGCAGCTCAAACCCAAACCGTTCAAGTCTAATATCACTGTTTTCACCACAACAAGCCAAAATGTTCAATTTCTTCGGCCTCAGGCGCCAACAGGCGCACACTGCCACGGGAGTGGGACATACGAATCGCGAGTTTGGTCAAATAGAAGACGCGATCAACCGCATTGCAGAAGAATCTGACCAATCTGAGGAAGATGCTGTTCTTGTCGGAACCAGATCGGATCACACTGGCCGTTCCTCACCCTCGAAATCTCCAAATTTGCCTCAGGAACAATCTACGAGCCAATCACAGACTACGCCAGGTGCGCTTCAACTGCCAACATCGGAATCTCGCACAGTTGAGGAAGTTGCAGGCGGAAATGCAGCCAACAGATCATTGCCGCCTTCCTACCAAGACGTCGCGAACCCCAGACTGTGGAAGGTGACTCTCCAGTTCAGTACAGGTGACCTTCTTCAAGAAGGCCATCCTGTCGTTGATGCAGAGACAGGCTGGCTCGGTAGTCTCGTCATTAGGACTGCAGATATCGTCGGATTGATGCAAGAGGGACTGTTCCTAAGCCGGGAAAACGTGAAGGTGCAGGAGAGTTACATCAAACCTGCCTACTCCCAAGTGTACAAGGTGTGGTGCTGGGACCGTCACTTCACTCTAGTCGATCCAAAATGGTCAGGCAGGATGCTCGTTCGGTCACGGAATTCGACAGTACCTTCGAAATTTCGCATAGAGCACCTCACGGCAGATCATGTATACGCTGCAGAAGTTGTTGATGCCGTCAAGACGAATAACTGGTACTATACTTTCAGGAGAGAGGCCCCAGGAAACAACGCAAATTACATACTGGAGGATACGATGATGGAGGGATTATGGCCATGGCCTCGGAAGGACCTGGAGTCTGAGGGAGGAACTCAGGGAGAGGACGGAAAGTTTGAGGAAGAGGAAATGGAAATCTGAAGGTTTGGGGAGCAGGTGAGATTCCTCAAACTGGTCAATTTGGTTGTTGACTTCCTTATGTTGAGTACCTACCTAGTTTTTGAATGCAAGATTGAGCCTTCCCATTCTGATAGCACCCCCTCCATATACTTGACCTCGTCCCCCCGGATTCCTTTTCTTCTTCTTCTTCTGTAACCATCGCCATGATCCAGGTCGAGGTTCTCAACGGCCCAGACAATCTGGTAAGATTTCTTTCTCCTTCACTGCCTATCTGTATAAAGTGTGAGACTAATCATACTGTTCAATGCATAGAGCTACAACCCATGGGTCGTCGAGAACCCCGACCTCGAGCAGGGACTGCCCTCGGCTAGGAGGGGAGCGAGTCCCGAGAGGGAGGACGTGCCAATTGATGAGGAGGGGGCACTATACGTGGGGGAGGAGAGTTGGCGGGTTGGTTTGGTCGTCTTGGGTTGGGCGATGGTGTTGGTGACCGGTTGTATCATTACCATTCTTATCAAATTCCTCCGTTTTGGAGAATAGCGCTATCAATATAATTACCACAGCGTTACCACAAACAAGCGTCCTGCGTGATTCACTGTCTTGATAACCTGGGTATGTTCTGAGTGCGTTGTTGTCAGAAATTCAATAAAACTTAGGTCAAGTTCAACTTAGATTATATAAATTATTAGAGTTTAGTAGAGTTTAGTAGAGCTTAGAAGAGTGGAAGTCATTGGAACTATCGCACGACCACAGAATGTCTCATCAAGTGTGGTGACAACCCAAGCACTTTCTATTTGAAATTGGTCTTTAGGTAGTTTCTGTTCTAGATGATTCTTTTGGGTTTTGCTTCTCGATGCACCCATTGGAATAGTAATTCAGTCTATCCTGAGCAGCCTCCACCCTTTGGCCTTTTTACTCTTGCTGAGAAACCACATGTTCACTCGCAGACACCCCAGCAGCCCATCTGTACTTGCTAGCAACATGCTCCTGAAGGGGATATTTCTGGCCTGGCAAACCATAGAAATTCTCCCGGTAACTCCCGCTAGGAACCGCGTAGTCCTCCCAGAAAATCCCCCGTGCTCGAAGCTCAGGAAGAAGCATCTCGATGATGTCCTTGAATGTGCCAGGGAACAGCACATAACCCTGATATGGTTAGCAACGCTACGTTGCTTGATAGAGTAGTGGACTTACAAAGTTGAATCCATCGACATCTGCTTCATCGATCCAGGTCTGAAGACTGTCTGCTACCTGAGAGGGCGTGCCGACGAATAGAGGACCGTTGCCTCCAAGACTGACGTGCTCTGCAACAGTGTGTTTCGTCCACTTTGAGTTTGCTGGGGAGAACTTTGCATAGCCCTCGACGGTTGATCTGTGGAAGCATGTTAGCCAAGTTACCGTTACAGCTGTGTAGATACTTACCGAACAGCATTGCTCTCGACCTGTCGAAGTTCCTCATCATCACCGTACTGGTCCAGATCTATACCCGTCCACCCACCAAAGAGCGACAAAGCTCCCTCGGTAGAAGCATACTTCCGTGCCTCATCATACTTAGCCTTGGCCTCTTCCTCCGTCTTGCCAAGGATAGGTGTAACGAGAGCAAGAACCTTGATCTTATTAGGATCCCTACCAAACTGATCCCGCGCAGCCTGTCGGATCTCGGCAATGTTCTTCTTACACACCGCAGGGGCATGCGCAGAAGTAAAGATGGCTTCAGCATGTTGGGCTGCGAAGGCTTTGCCGGCTTTACTGGCACCAGCTTGGAGAAGAAGAGGTGTGCGCTGCGGACTGGGGTCGACCACGTGAGGGCCGGGGACGTCGAAGTATTTGCCCTTATGGTTGATCTGGCGAACGAGCTTGGGGTCGGTGTATACTCCGCGCTCGCGATCTAGCTTGACGGCGTCGTCACGCCAGGATGAGTTGAGGAGCTTGTACATGACCTCCATGTACTCTTCAGCTTGAGCATATCGCTCGTCGTGCTAGTGATGTTTAGTGACTGCCCTGTGACGAAATGCTTATCAAACTTACAGCCAGTTGTACCGGGTGGCCCAGATTTCGAGCTGCTGAGTCTAGATAACCGGTGACGATCTATACACGAATTAGCTTCCCGTTTCCTTGAGCGATCTGGGGTCTTTACATTCCATCCCAGTCTATAGATTCCGTCAGCAAAGCCCTCTCTAACGATTCGTGAAAACTAACCGGCCCTTGGTGAGGTGATCAACTGTGGCCAGCCGCCGAGCGAGGTGATACGGCTGTTCGTAGGTAACAGAAACAGTAGCTCCAAAACCAATGCTCTTGGTCGCAGCCGCCATCGCAGGAATGACAGCCAAAGGCTCAGTAAGAGGCCATTGAGCTCCTGAGATGATCGTGGGCTCGAGAGATTTCTTGTAAACATCATAGCCTCCAAGCACATCGGCAATGAAGATACCATGGAATTTAGCATCCTCGAGGAGTTTGGCCAGCTCGATCCAGTGCTCAGTATCTTTGAATTTCCATGATTCGTCCTCAGGATGTCTCCATAATCCTGGGGATTGATGACCGCTGCCTATAATGGACTTGTCAGTGAGAGCTTTGAAATTGGCTGAGGTAGCACAAACACATCATTACAAAGGCATTGATGATAAGGCTCTTTTTCTTGCCCGTCTGGACCTCTGCGGTTTGAGACGACATGGTGTATGATGTTAGTAAATGTGCTTGATCTAGGTTGTGATGCAGAGACCTTCGGCTTGGGTGGTTGTGCTTGCCCCCAGCTTACCCTTCTTTAATGGCCTCTGGGATATCGGTGCCGACTTCCAGCTTCTAGAAATGGATTGCGTGATTCTCTTCAGCGAATACATAATATGCAAGTAATGATACTAGACAGGGTATGTCGGTAGTCTGCAGATATGGCATTTGGCTATGTATGGATTTCCTCCGGGCGGAGCGATGGCGCCATAACCATGATGCCTTGCAAATGATGGACGCTGATCAAACCCCTCAATTCTACCTGAAAATATCGGGGAACTTTACAGTATCGGCATACAAACCGGAATAGATTACGGCTATTTTATTGTTAGAGAAAAATAACAGGATTTGATCTGGGAGGTACCGCATCACCGGAAATCGCATTGATGTGCGAGTGGACAAGATAACCACCATAGTCATGGCTATGTAGTCACAAGCTATGGAATGATTATGCTGTTTGAATAAATGAGCAATTTTGTAAGAGAAATTTCAGGTGTAGATGAAGAATTCGATTTATATTCTATTGCCGGCTACTGAATATGGAGATATGTCACGGAGCAGAATGAATAACCTGATCTCTAAGAATAACTCTAGATTCTATTGCACGACTATCTAACTCCTGTCTCTCACCGTTTGTCTTTTCAATTTCCAAAGGCCCATATCCAAGTTCTAAGTCAAGTCTTGTAATCAAACCCATCTACAACTTCTTGATATCCGTCTCCTCACCAGAAGCAGAAAAGTCCTTCTGGCTATCAACTTCCTGAACTGGGCTTTCCAACGAGGGAGAAGCGTGGGAGCCAAACTCCCTGAGCACCAACCAAGCAGGGTACAAAGAAACAGCCCAGAGGGTAAAGTTGAAGTAGACACCTCCAACTTCGGCGAACGCAGGCAGAGAGGTGATGCCGTAGCTGACAGCTTGCCAGGCGGACTCTGTGCCTCGCAGAAGAGCAGAGTATCGGATAATCTCGTCTTGGGTGCCTGCTAGATGGTGAATGATAAAGTAGCTGAGGAAGAAGCGTTAGACAATAGTAGCAATAGTGTATGCAGTGTGGGGACTTACAGGAAGAGGTAGTTCAGCTGGAATCCCAGGGTAAGGAACAAAAAGACAGCGAACGAGGCCCCGAAGCCTTCACTGACCCAGTCATAAGTCGGCCTGGTTTCACGGAACTTGGAAACCAAGATCGTAGCCCAGATCCACCAGCCGCCCTGGAGCGTTGCGATGACAGCAAAGGAAGATCGAGTTCTGATTCTGAGAGATACTTTGGTGCGATCGAGCCAGGACTATCATAAATTGTCAGCTATACTCTACATCTATGAGGAGAAATGTGACGACTTACTCCGAGGACGTTACCACCAATCACAGCAACAATACCACCCAGGAAAGATCCCAGGGCGCGAGATCGTACAGAGAACCACACTATCCCTAGATCAGTATGTCATAACGAGTGGAGATATCAGAGCACTTACACGCAAGATAAGTGAAAAACACAGATTCAGCAAACACAGCCTGTCCGATGAACAGGACAATCAAGAGAAACTTCTTTGTGAAGAAAAGTCTCGCCGTCTCCTTAAGCTCGAATCCAGGAAGCTGATCAATCGACAGCTTAACCTTGACACCATCCTTCCTCTGGACCTGATCAGGCTTGCTAAGCAGCAGAGCAACAAAAGGACCAACAGCCTGGAGCGCGATGAAAACAAGGAAGACAGAGTAGGAAACCTTTCCGGCCTCGTTACGGTCGGCGTTGAGACCTAGGTTGATAGCACCACCGAGGATCTGGCCCGAGAGACGGTATGTCAGCCAGTAGCCCAGGGCTTTACCACGGTTCCATGGCTCTGGGTATGCGATGGCAATGGCAGCTTCGGCCATCCAGAAGACTCCGGCTGAGATACCGCAGAGGGCAGCGCCGAGAAGGACGAGCCATTCTGTTCCGAAGCGGTTGTTGGTGTAGAGGCCTGCCGCGTAGGGAGCATATCCAAGACTGCAGCCGTCAGAAGATTACATCAATGGTGGTGGAGATACATACGTTCCAAAGATCAGCGCTCCCTTGATACCAATATATTTCACCATTGCGCTTGAGAAGTAACACGACAGAACCATCAGGCAAAAAGTCAATGCGTTGGCAGCGTTGATCAGCTTGGGTGAAGCTGCACCACCTGCGCCGAGCGAGTTCATCGCTGTCCAGATTCCTGGGGCGGACAAGTTGCACAGACCCAGGATGGTGATGTTGAAGAACGTGGAGCGGTACCATTTGACTGAGATGTGTCAGTGTGCGTATGAGATGTGTACATTGTGTGACTTACCAGGATGTAGCTGGTCCTTGGGAGGAGGAGCAATTTCGCTATCATCGTGGCGGTTTTCTACCGTCATTTTGGCGATTGAGAAGGAAGAGCAATTGGATGGGCTGAAAAGATATCAGAGACTTCAAGAGATACTCAATTATATGAACGTATAATTAGTGGTCAATGATCGGCATTTATATCTCCCCTTGGTAGTTCGATATAGCGTCTTGGGAATATGATAGCAGCAGCACGCAATCCTAACCCTTGTTGCAGAGATCGCTCAAGTGCCGAACTTCTCAGTAGACTACACAGCGACACTCTAGCGTACACGTTTATCAGTGGCGGCATTGCGTTTACCAGAACCTCGGTTTTGGACCTGGTCTAGATTGTTTTATAGCTCGGTATTGCTGTGCAGGGGAGGTTAATTGCACGTATTGGTCTGCTTATGGAAGATAGGCGTAGAGGATTCCACGATCAACTCCCCGAGGATGCTTTACAACCATGACGAATAAACTGCTAAAAAGAATTAACAGCGGCTCCGCTGTCTAGCGTGGTATATTCGCAATTGGAAACAAACCCCACGTGGAAATGCGGCGAGTTAAATTGGTTACATGCATTCAAGACGGATTGCGTGCAAACAACCATGTAATTGCGAGATCAACCACTCAAGATATCCGTCTATGTATCCCAATTCAGCCATCCACTCAGGCCACTCTATTTTACGCGAGTATCAATCTACGGATTGCTCCACCACGTCTCATGAATATCCCTCAGATCTATCTCCTCCGGCCTCTTGAGATACGGCGTCTGATCCGCCTCAGCATCCGTCTCCCTCCTGGTCCACCCATTCCCCAGATAATGCGCAAACCGGTTCTTGGACTCCCCGAGATACGTATACTCCCAGTCCTCCCATCGCGGTGTTTGCCGAACTGCCGTGATATGTCCCGCGCTGCCGGGCCAGAGGCCGTGAATCCTTGCACCCGGTCTGCCGCCGTTGTACCACGAACTGCACCGGTCAGTGAGTACAGTCTTGGCGAAGAAAGCATCTGAGTACTCCACGAAGTCATCCGCTGCTCCCTTGGAAGGACTGATGGACTTGATGCCTTCTCGTGATGCCTTGCGAAGCACTTTGGAGAAGTATGTCAGTTGCGTCTCGACGCTGTGCGGGACTGTGCCTGATGGACCTGTGGCTTGGGGCCCGTGGACGAAGAGAAGATTGGGGAAATCAGGTGTTGCTAAGCCAAAGTACGTGTAAGGGTAGCCATATACACCGTCTGCTTTCCACAGATCCCCGAGTTCCTGTCCATGTGCGCGGATAGGGAACGCAGGAACCATATCGACGTTGGCGCCCGTTGCACAAATAACAGCATCGACATCTCGTGTCTCGCCATCCTCAGTCTCAATGCCAGTTTCCGTAAAACGCTTAATTCGTGTGCGGATGTACTCCACGTTATCTTCGGTAATGGCCTCAAGATATCCCGGCCCCGGCGTGAGACGGCGACAGTTTGGCGAGAAGTCTGGCACGATATGTTCAAGGAGCTCAGGTTTCTTGGCCAGCCGCTTCTTCATGATGTCGATAAAGGCTTCGCGGAGCTTTTGGTTAGACTCGCTGTTGCGGAAGAACGAGTCGAATCTGGTCCAGTACAAGCCTTCAAGATCTTTTCGGAAAGCCAGGTAGGTATCGGGATCGTCTGCCCATTTCTTCTTTTGCTCTTCGGTATACGGCTGAGCCTCTATTTTCCGCTCTTCTCCCGCCCAAGACGCTGCTATCCAGGTCTTGTTCCTCGCGTAGTGGTCAAGTCGCTTGACGATGGGTTGCAAATTGGCCGTGACCTGGATACCGCTGGCTCCGTTGCCAATTACAGCCACTGTTTTGTCCTTGGGGTCAAAATCCGTGCTCCAGTTCGAGGCATGTCGGAGATGGCCTTTGTACTCGGATATCCCTGGGTAGTCGGGTAATTTCCAGGCGTTGAATCGCCCAACACTGGTCAAGAGAAACTCGTTCTTCTCGACTGTCTCTTCGCCAGTTTGTACATTGCGCAACTTGGTGACCCAGACACCCTCCTTGTCATCCCAGGTTGTGCCCTCAACTCTGGTATTGAGCTTGACGTACTTGTACACATCGAATTTCTGAGCGACCGATTGCCAGTATTCGCGAATCTCGTGGCCGGGCGCGTATCGATCTGACCAGTCTGTCTTTGGCGCGAAGGTGCTCTGGTAGACATGTGATGCAATGTCGCATCTTACGCCGGGATAGACGTTTTCGAACCACGTTCCAGCCTGTATATGCGTCAGCAGAGTTTTCCGATCAATTGGACGAAGTTGGTACATACCACATCGGCGTTCTTCTCGTAGATGGTGAGCTTAATGCCTGGTACTTTGGCCGGAAGTAGAATCCCCGCTGTGATGCCAGCCAAGCCAGCGCCGATGACACCGACTCTCAATGGACGCGGCTCGTCAACAAATTTGTCAATTAATTGAAGACGAGGATTGTGGTAAGGAGATGTCTCGTCTACATCTGGTCCGTCTTTCTGGGCTGTTGATGCGGTGTCATTTGTTTTGGTGACAGGCGATGTCGCATTGGGTGTGGTATTTTCCACGCTTTCTATAGAGACGCGCGAAAAGCCTGGCTTTTCATTATTTAAATTGTCGATTGACCTGTTTATCTCAGCGGCGGTAGTCATCTTTCGGGATATAAATCAACAAATCGTGATAAGGAACAGCTAAAAGAATAAGAATATTGACTATTAGACAAAGCGGTATTTCTCACGGCTTTGTCTACACTTATCGCATCTGGGCTTAAGCACGTTAGCATGCATTATTGTGACATCACCTCTTATACAGATCATTCGGTTGTATTTTTGGTAGTGTCGCTGTCGCAATTCGCGTTCCTCTTTCATCATATTGCGCCTTTGCAGGTCGCAATCACGCCTCAGCCCCACGCTCTTACACCATCGCGGACTCGACGACTAAGGCGAAAACCTCATATCTCTATCCAATCAAATGTCTGGCAAATCCATTAAGATATTTTTGTTCAATTGCAGCTTATCTTCTCGATATTTTATGAGAAACTAAAAGGCCTGGATGACTCGTCATGAAGGGCACTTGGCGATGTATATCACGATTGCGCCACTAGAACAACAGAAGTGCCGTGCATTAACCTTTCTTATGTGGTGATATAGTCACTCTTGCTCTACTTCTATTGAAGATTATACTATATCCTCCGCTGTGTGAGATAGATGGAATATCGCTATATTCTAAGAGAGATCTATGCTCTTTATCAACTATGCAGGTAACGCAAAGATTAAGAAAACGGATCGTTTTGTCCTCATTGACTTGATATATATGGCGTTCAATAAAGTAAGCCGGAAGTGAATCTCATGCTCAGTATGTCTATTTCTGGTTCAAATAGTTTCAATTTAGCTATACCGCGATAAACCAATAATACACTCCAACCACCATCCCCTCATCCATATGTTATCCTCTATATCCAGTACCGAGTCCGTTCAGAATCGTCCCTTGACCTACGTACAAGTACAAAAGATATTGTAAAACAGTCCCAATAGGCCTATACCCCTCAAGTCTCAACACTCTCTAGATCCAACTCCTCTTGTCGTCGACGAACCAAAATTTTCGCCTTCCCGTCGCCCAAGTAATTGAATCCATACGACGTTGGCGTGGGAATTACCCCGTCTTCGAGCTTCAGGTCGTACTTCAGCAGCAAGTGGCATAGCACAATCTTGATCTCGTTGGCGGCAAAGAAGCGTCCGGGACACGCGTGCAGACCATGTCCGAAGCCCAAATGATCCGAGCTGGTGCTTACAAGATGCGCGTGCTTGTCCTGGCCTGGGGTTTGGCGCATCTTCAGGTAGCGGTAGCCATCGAATGTAGTCGCATCTTTGTAATATTCTGAGCTTCGCATGTGAGTGGTATCGCAGACGACTCTAGTCCCTTTCTTAATGACATCGCCGTTTGGAAGGGTGATATCCGCGAGGGCCTGTCTCCTAAAGGCACCTGTACAAGTTGTCAGTGCATACGTCTCATAATAAGATTAGGTGCGGATGACATACCAAGAAGGGTTGGCCTCATTCTCTGAGACTCTTTGACAACGCTATCCATCAGTTTCAGGTTAATTAAAGATGTCTTCTTCCAACCCTCTTCACTCAAAACTTTGACTATCTCCTCTCGCAGAGGTTTGAGAAGTTCAGGGTGCTGGCAAAGATTAAAGAGCGTCTCCATAAGTAAATCCGAAGTGGTATGATACGCCACCAGGGAGATGGCAATTTGGCAAGTAGCGGGATCGTGCTTAGTATACTCCTTCTCGAACCACTCAATAGAATCATTAAAGGGACATGGCTTTCCTTGCGCAGCAGCCTCGCGTTTGATAGCGTTTCGACGATCAAGGTGGGGTTGCAGACATTGGCGAGCGTTGTTGAGCTTTCTACGAACTTCCCTACACTCAGGCATGAACCAGTGAACAAGAGGTCGAGCCCAGCGAGGATATGACACCAAGAGGTCAGAAGTAGCAAAGACACTAACGGTATAGTCGCCTGAAACCCTGACCCATTCGTCATCGCGGCAGAGTTCCTCGCCCATGAAGACACGGGAAGAGACACGCGATACGATGCGCATTAGATCGTGTTGGGGTTGGATTGCGTGCCATTCTGTTAAGATATCACCGTTAGTCGTGCTACTTCTTCATGACAGGTTGGGGTGCATTACCAGTTGAGTCAGTAAAAACTTGCTGCATTGCCAAAGATGTCTCCTCCGAAAGAGGCCCAGTCAGCTTGTCTACCAGAGGTTAGTGGAGCTAACAGTAAGAGGTAACGCCGACACCCACTCAATGCTTTCGTGATATACTTGGTGATGACCGTAGTCATTCCATCGTTGCCTTCAAATGGATCGAAGCCAGGGATGTAATTATGAGAGTCCTGTACTGAGTTAGTCATTGCAACACCGAATCTCAATACATTCTGTCTATTCCTCAGCACTTACATCTCCAGACGGGCCCATAAAGTCCAATTGTCGGTTGCTTTTCAAGCTATCAAGAAACTCGGGAGGAATCACCAAATTCTCTCCCCACTCCGTGTGAGCCCAGTACGGCTGGTTTTTGTAGAGAGCTCGAGCTTTGGCGAGGAGGCTTCCGCTATTCGCCATGAAGTCTCGAGTAACACGTCGATCGCTCCATTCGAAGGATTTCTTTGGGTTAAGAACTGGGTATTTCTTGTTATTGTCTAAGAAAGAGTACTTCAGGATGAAGATGCTGAGGAGCGAGATGGCGCAAAAGACAGGATACTGAGGATTGCCCAGAATAGTGTCTAGGTATGTAGAAGTCATAGTTGGATAGTGACTGTCGAGGCTCTCTGCTGAGTGATTGAGAGAATCCTTCAGGATGTTATGAGGGCTCTTATACTCCTCGCATGCCGCGATGAATATCGCATGATCAATATTCACGCTGGCGATCTTGACCGAATATGTTCTCACATATCATACTTCATATTCTCGGGGTCTCGTAACGCCCGATACCCCGCATGCCCTATGGTCGTGAGCAGTGAAGATAATGTATCATATATAGTGCCTCGTAGTAGCCAAGTCCGCGATCCACCATGCGATGCAACGAGCTTGTGCAAATATCTACATGCCGTGCATGGAGGGGAACGAAATTCCCGAATACGACGGCAGGTATTATACGATCCTGGGCCCGCCTTTGGCCTTGCTTACGGAAATGCATTCGCTGATTGGGTCCCCGGTCATAAGAAGATCATCTTATTAGATCAACTTTAGCCCGAGACGGACTGCGGGCTGTAGTCTTAGACCGCGAAGCAGATCACTGAGACACTCTGTGGAACCGGGGGCACATGATTGGTCGTCGTATATGAATTCTCGTCAAGTATTTCCTGTTTCAACAGTGCAAGTGCCGTAGATCCACAGACAGATCCATTCCCATCGGCCAGTCGCACCCTGGCTTTAGGTTCCAGGCGATGGGCCGAGCTTTTGGCTGCATGGACGGACCTCATGATAGCCCATAGAAGCCCATGAGCGTCCCACAGAATGTATATAATGCAGGCAAGTCATTATGAATGCCTAGGAAAGGAAACGGTTGAAATAAAGTACCGTCGAAAGTGGAGGCATGCGAGTCATGGTGTTGCAAAAGGTGTGGTCTGTTGAAGTTGTGTATATTTCAAAGGATATGACATCCGGTCAAAACAGAACCAAGAACTCACATCGAAATCGACATGTTCCTCAGAGCCTACAGTCATAATGGGCTAACTTCCTCTTTGGCTGATGGCTCAAAATGGGCCATAGCCCATGTACCATGTCAATATTCTTCATCATTTATTAGCATCTATACATCTCGCTACATCATGGCTCCGGCAAGTCTCTTTGAAACTCCCCTGTCCGTCTTGAATATGAGCGGAACATGCGCCTCGGTTTCGAAATATTGCTGCCACGTCTACCCTCTGACAACCTGGTCAGGCTCTCGCTCGCCATTCTATCTTCTAAATGGTATGCGCCGTCGCTGACAGTACTCGAAAAGGTGCCCTCCGCGATGACACCGCAGTGTTTGTCGCGCGCGATCTTGCCGATGAGGTCGGCCATGGCCATCTCGATGTGTAGTTTAACAATGTATGCCAACGGATGGAATTGCATATATCTGTAAAATGTCAGCATGTCACTATACACAGGTTTCCGTGACTTACACAAACGTATTTCTCAGACTCATCATAGCGATGATAAGGACATCCATGCTCAGGGAAAATCCAATGATGAACATGTTGAAGTGCGTCAATCTCTTGTACTTCGTGAGACCATGCACAATGAGATTCATGCGCACGATGTGTATGAAGTAGAAATTCAAGCAGCCATCGACGATGAGGTATATGCCTTTTTCGCATCGGTCCCACCATTCGTTGATATGGATATATCGCTCTGATATTTGCAATCGTGCTGGTATCCAGATGCAGTAGACGGAAATGTTGACGGCGGTTATTAAAACTCCGACAAGGACTTTGAGTCGGTAGGCTTTGTTTTTGTGGGTGAGGAGAATGCCACATCGATTGACGATGATCTGCAGGAGGAATTGGACCTGGAGAGCCCATGTCGTAACTGGAAACAGTGGTCAGTTAGAGTCAATATCGAGAATTTGCGGTGCCCACGAATTGTAAAATAGAACGCAAAGCTACAGTTATCGGATTAGTCGATATCTTGCTCCATCCAATATAGAATTCGTACCTTGGGGGTATAACGTGAAGTAAATGCAAGAAACAGATAACCGCAAAAATAGAGCAGACCAATATCTCCCCCCAGATCATTATGATATACGCATTTCGAAATACACGTCTCCCATGGCGGCTGTAGATCCCCACAGTCTGTTTGATAGCTTTCCAAACCGTGAGCCACCCAAAACCAATGGTGAAGCCCAACGCGATCGAGGCGATGACCAGGTCACCTTTGGTAACCTCCTGAGCTTTGTAGTGGGGGGAGAGGAGAGTTAACATGGCATGCTAGAAGAGCTCTCATTTGGACGTGGTGCATCGGGTTTTGCTTTCCATCGTGTTTATCGAGGGCTGGAGGATGCAAAAGAGGGAGAGAAAAAAAGGGACGCAATGGGTAAAGTTTTAATTACGAGGTCTGGGAACGAGAAAAATACACATACCTACTGTAGGGCGCGCGCGGAGGCGAACATGTAGCGGCAGGTTGATGATTGGGAGTAATTCAGATACTAAGAAAGCCTCTTCATGCATGTCGCATACAGCGACAGTTTGTATCATGTATCTTGTAGCGTGGACATCCAGAGCCAGTCAGATCTCACTATAGCTATAGGTATAGTCTACTGCAGCATCACCCAATGGGCGTAAAGTTTAAAGACTGATCAAAGCGACTAATCTCTCAAAGAAGCAAAGCTCTCCCCGCATCGGCAGACTCCCTAGACTCCCAAGACTTGTTCCACTACCGTCAGCGATCAGCCGTTGAGACAAGCGCAACCGTGGCTTTCTTTGATCGACGCTTGAACTTGAGCCTTGCCGCTCTTTCGATCCGATCCTTGAGGGGGCCTGGGGGCCTGGGGAAGCTGGGGGTTGGGCTGCAAGACTCGAGCCCTTTTAACCCATTCATATGCGATCTACATGCCCCAGTGACGGTCCTGTTGCATTTATACCAATGGTTTTGTATGCTGTTGAGTTGTGGCGGACGAACTACTGGCTGTTTACGGCCTGTTGATCGACGGGTTGCTGAGGACAAGGTGTTTTTGGAAAGCTGCGGTGAGGCTGAGTCAAGACGAGAGAGTTTAAAATGATGGTGTCTCGGAATCTGTCGCCAATTGAAGTATCGTCGTGTCAATCCAGACCATTCATTCCGTCTGTTCTGGATTCGACTCGTCTACAGACACAAGTTTTGAGCTTGATTTGGTCGCCTTCCAGAAGATGACATGTCATTGATCCTTTTTTCTCCATCTCTCACATCGCATCTTCGTCCTGTCCAAGACACTGGCCAAAGGGTAAAAGCCCTTGGATAGTACTTCTTTCATTCGTTCATCTTCTGATTGGAGTTGGGCTGCGCACAACATCGGCAAGATATATCTCGTCAAATGTCACCATCACCCACGCCGTTCGATAGCCTCGATGCTCCCCCGACACACTGAAAGCTTAGCCACAACTAGCCTCAATCTCAAGATTGGGATCAACCATCCTTGACGAACGTGAACGAAAGGCGGCGAGTAGGAAGCTGTTTTCAGCCTGGTTTCAGGGTAGGGTCGAGTCAAGTGGTTCATCAAGATCGGCACGAAAAACCGACCAGGTCCTGTACGGCTCGTGCCGAGACCCAGGCCCCTTTTTCTCGGAAAGCTGATTTCCGCGGATGAGTATGCCCTGAGCGCTATGAAGGTGTCGGAAATATTGCTACAGTATTTTATATCCATTTTTGAGTATCTGGGGTTGCATACAACATATTCGCTACAGCATAGTGGACTACCTACTCTGGCCATTCGTCTTCTTAGTATATATATGCATAGCTACGGATACATGATTTGTCTACCTACACTGAGCATCTGAACCAGATGGCCCCCGTTTTACTACGGACCATAGCGCAAGATCATGTGTTAAAGGAAGTCACTTCTAACTGCCACCTAGACCAACTTAATTGCCCGGACTTGGTCACCGATAGAATAGCCACGGCAATAGGCAGTGAGGCTATTTAGCTCACCCGAGGCGCAACATGGATTTAGTGGCTTGGTCCAATCGACGGGTATTACCAGCCTCGGGGCACTTCCCGCGGGGAGCTTCAGCAGATATTGGTCACTGTACGTAGTAGTAGTCCTCCAATAAAAAGCTGGCGTTACTACTACGTAGCAACCTGGCACATGATGGCATCTCAACACAGTGGCTTGAACTAGTCCAATAACCGTAACCAGTTCCTAAGCAATGATCGATCTGGGGGTTTCCCAGCTACCACTACAGATGAAGGCCCCGATGTCACGATCAGGCTACAATGTATTGGTACATTATATCGCATCTTTAATTTCATAATCATCTTTTACAGTAGCATGCGCGCTGATACTAAATCATATAAGGATATACCTGCTTAGTGAAGTTGACCTAAATAGTGAATTGTACCTGAATATTCCGGTAAATGGAAATCACGCCGTGGTTTTCGAGTTTGACCTAATGATATATTCGCTCTAGACCCTATTTATAAATGTAGGTGAATGCTACTTTGGGGCCCGTCTATGACCGCGTTGGTCATAAACTGTCTATTTACAGTTGGTTCCTCCATGAACAAAAGTACCATCGGAATTCTCGCAACCGCAAGTACCGTCGTTAGGGTCCTTGATGCAAGTAGTGCCAACACCAGAAGACTCGCCGTTGTTGCTGCTACCAGTCAGTTTTCCACGCACACAAGAAAACATATGATAGGTGAAAACTTACCTCCAGAAGAATGTCCAGTAATCCGCATTGGCAGTCAACTTGCTAGACGCGGGAGGAGCACACTCGTAGGCCTCACAAGTACCGTAAGGCGCACCGTTGTTCTTGTCGTACTGGTGGTCGACCTTGAAGATAGCAAAAGTCTGCTTGCCGGATACACGGGTGTTGTAAGCACACTCAGCAGCCTGGATGGCCTTGGAGGTCTTTGAAGCTATTCCGATATTGTCAGTGTTGAAATAACGGGGTGATGTTTCTGAACGACTTACGAGAGCATGAAGGGCTCTTGGGATATTTGCCCTTGGTGTTGCTCTGAGCAGGATCAAGTGTAGCGGTGACAGCGCCAACGATGGCAAGCACGGAAGTGAAAGTGGTGAGAGGATACATATTGATGATGAGGAGGTATGAGATTCTTGGCAACTGGAACTAGAAAAGGATAGATAATGAATCTTCTAGGACTTTATAGTTGGATATATCCGTACATACGTATGCCTTTGTTTCAAGGAAATTGAAGCACTATTTTCGAAACCTATCATAGTGGGTATTTGCATGTTTCTATCGGTGGAGTGCTCGATCCTTGGCTAATAACAACATGGATGTAGGTGGCTCGAGCTCAACATTTGCCTCGTATTGCTAGGTATTATTGGATGCAGGGTCTAAATCAATCAAATATACTTCAGATATACGATCATCGCAAGGATGAAACAAGAAAAGGTATGGCCGCGATTGGTGGATATATATGCCGGGCCAAAGCAGAAACAATGGTTTTCCTAAGATTAGAACCGGGGTATGTTTCTATCGAAGTGCTTGTTTCCGGTAGGTTGGCATGATTGCTCACTTCCCGTTGCACTAAAATGACAGATATTATAAGGCTGTTGAATATATTTATATCAAGTGACAGTACCATATTACAAAGAATATCCGCATTCAATTTTCGAACCTTTAATTGTCAGGGCAGATGAACTATCCAGATACTTCACAATCAAATAAGATATACAAGCTAAAACCAAAAACTGCACAGGAGTTAGTCACTTGCTACTAAACTTTGAACAAAATATGTGACTATATATGGAATTTATTAAAAGGTTTAATTAAGCTAAGCTAGACTACTGCACCATAGAACAACCATCCTAAAGATCCTCCACATCCGCAGCGGTATGCGGATGAAACGTCTCAAACTTAAAAATCGCCTTCTTGCTCTCGCCCTTAGGCTCATACAAAACCAGCTCAGGACAATCGGCCCAGTCACCGATAGCACCAGAATCAGTAAAGAACCCATTCTGCAACGTCCCCGTAACATTAAAATGATAGCCAATCTCCTGCAGTCTCTGTCCCGCGCAACGCAGCGACACGCGTGAGCCGTGCTGCTTCTCCAGCGCGGATTGGATGTCAGAGAGGTGGTACAGCATGGAATATGAGGGGATGATTCCGACGTCGCGGAGCCAGTCATAGGTGGGAAGGCGCTTGAAGAGCGAAACGGCCTTTTGGAAATACGGGACGGCTTCCTCGGCGACTTCGTAGTTGGTGTAGCAGGCTGGGTCCAGGGTGCTGAAGCATGTTCCGTGGGTGGCCCATTCGTCTTGCCAGAGCTTGTCGTTATCGCCGTCAGAGGACTCCCAGAGGTTGTTCATCTCGTCGATGGTTTCTTCGGCGCCGGCGTGGTAGAGAATCTGTGTGATGTTTGTGTATGTGCGGTTGGAATCGCAGTTTGTAGGGAGGGAGCCATCGTTATGGATTGGCCATAGTCCATGGATGGTCCAGGAGTCTGAGACAGGTTAGACAGATCTTGCAGTACTCGAAGTGTTCTCTTACCTAAAGGGCCTGTGACTGGTCGAGTATCCCATACTTGGGTCTGAAGTAGCCGTGCTGGAGAGAGGTAGCAGCAGGTGTTATCGGCTGCTGTGTTTTCGTAGCATGAACTTCGACGCCCGCTGGCGTAGACATTGGGTGTCCCAGCAAGTGCCACCACAGAAGTAGCTGCTGTGATAAGTGATAGAATCTGCAAAGAAGCCATTGTTTCTCTCGAAGTACTCAAATATCTTGAAATGCTTTGTGTTTACTTCAAATTCTCAAAGCTGTCACAGCTCCCTTTATAGCCTTGATAAAAGAAACCCTCTCAGCACGCGGGCTATTTCTAAGCCCCTTTATCGGACGATGAACCGGTTACTAACAGAAAGCATCATAGAGTTGTTGGTTTCGGGGCTGATACAAACGTCAGAACCGATCCAAGAAAACCAGTCACATACTACCATCCGCCCGAAACACGTCAGATACGATCCGAATGCGTTTAGTGACGAATCGGAAATGTCTTGGAAGTCGAGAGTTTGCGGAAGGCTGGGCCACACGTTACCAAATGCGGACCATCAACCATAAAGCTCGAGAGAGTTTTGCCGATCCATACCAAGTGGTGAATACAACTGAGTTCTACCCTTGCATTTCCAAGTTTGTTCAACATGCAAGGTCCTGAAATCGTTTTATTCGCTGTTTGTTTTCGTTCATTGCTGAGCCTGGGGCCGTTTGGTTTCAGCTGAAGCCACCCTTTGATATCAGGACCATAAGATCGTCAGATTCTTTCCCGTACATGAGATGGAAAGCTCCTATGGAATGCGGTCCGGTCCGCGTAGCTGCAGTTACGGTAGAAATGGATGGTTGGACAGGTGACGAAGCACTCTTGCGCTGCTGCAGCCACACCATAAATCAGCCTTTTCGAAGAGTTTGCGTTTGAAATTATGAACTATTAGAATTTTCATTCCTGAGATTTGAGCTGAGAAAAGCTTGGCATCGGGAGATTGGGAACTTCTCGCTGTAGTATGCTAAGAATAGGATGATTGTTTGCGTGATCGCCAAGGCATTTGGGATGGTATTGTTGTAAGACCTATGACTTCGCTTCTCAGCTGCAACGGGCAAAAGGTGAGACATTTTGAGAAAATACGATTTCAGATGAGACCAGTTCAGATGATTCAGATGCAGTAGATCTATCCGATACAAACCTAGGATACTGTTGTCTTCGGAGCATTTAGTGGTCTGATTTCATGCCATAGTAGACCTTGTCATCATCATCTTGAAAACTAGCAACCTGAGGGAACTCGGCTGGTTTCCCGGTCACCAGCCGAGCAAAAGGGCCATCAACCAACGCCATCTACCCGTCATGATATTCCGATCACCGGAATGTGATAGTTAAGGTTTACTTGTCAACCTCCTGCTCTGTGCACAGCCACGAATAACGGTGATAATACTTCCGAGAGCTTTCAAGTCTTTACTTCGTAACGACTAGGTTCTTCTCAAAACGATACCTACCTGACTCGTGGGGAAACCCAAAACTGCAGGACACCCCAGATTTAGGCTATTTGAGCTTGTGTGGAGAATCACAACGTCATGGTTGTTATACACTGGAATGAAGACTCATCACTCAATCAACCAAGTCTTTGATGCTCAATCCAAAATTTTGGGTTACACTTTCATAATTAGAATGGCGTTGCGAGGATCTTTAACGACTCGGGCTCGCCTCAAATGTCCATTTTGGATACTGGTGATAGTGTCATAATCGCTCCTCGCTTCATCTTACACCGAACAAAATCAGGGATGACACTCCTCCTCGCGCTTGCTCGGGCCGATACCAGGACTCGCCTCTAGTAAAGAGGGGAAGGAAACAATGTCGTCAAGAATCAAGATGATGTATAAAAAAGCATGACCCATGAAAGTCTCCGCTTCTCCGCAACTTTATTGTCGGGATGTTTTTGTAACGTCTAGTCAAGATGCAGCTCCTCAGTATACTTACAGGCGTCGCGTGCCTCTGCGCATCATCATTAGCCTTGAAGGACAATTACAAACCAGGTCCTAAAGAGCCTCAGTTTCACAACTCGGCAAATCATCCAGGCGCCGACCCTCATGTGATCTACGACTCCAAAAGCGGCCAGTATTACGCATACTCTACCGAGGGCGCAGACCCGGGGAATCTCTTTGCCATCTACAGCAGCCCTGATCTATCAACCTGGCACAAACACCCCGGCGGTGTGCTGAAAGCGTGCTACGACGATGACATGAATCGCATAGAGGGCGGCCAAGCCTGCTGGGCGCGCGATTGGTACTGGGCGCCTGAGACATACTACAACGAGAAAACAGGGTGGTACTTTTTCTTCTTCGCGGGACGTTTGCGGGAGGACCTGGCGAAGGATTATTTTCGATACTCGGACTTTGAGGAGCCGTCCAAGATTGGCGTGGCTGTCTCACGTTCGCCGACTGGGCCGTTCAGGGAAATTAAACCGAAGCCCATCGAGTACTATCCCTTTGATCCTGACTATCACGATGTCAATCTCATCATGGACGACAAGCAAATGCTGCCTCCGCAGACTTTGGCTGAGGGTAAGACAGCGCCAAAGGGCACGTACATTCCCACCATCGACGTCAATATCTTCTTTGACAAAAATGGCCGTGTTTATCTTTATCTCTCGCGTAATGCCTACCGCAATTGGAACTGGGATAAGAAGTTGGGCAAGTACATCGAGGAGTCCAACATCATTGTAGTAGAGATGGAAAGGAAGTGGTGGGATGATCCAAAGGCATCGACCATGCCGGAAATTATCGCTTCTCAGAAGAACATCCACGCCAAGGATGCGCCAAAACTACCAAAGAACATCACTTCTTACAACGGCACTGGCGAAATCGGTTCTCCTCCTCGAAAGGACGGTTGGAAGACTGTGATTTCTTACGGCGCTGATCCGCAGGATTGGGAGAACTACCACGTCGATGACTACGAGAAGAACAACGGCACAAAGAAAGATCGTCGCTGGGCTGAAGGCAGCACCACCATCAAAAGACCAGGCAAAGACGGCAAGCCTATCTATCTCTTGACTTACAGTGCCAACAACTACGAAGCTTCCAACTACGGCGTTGGTTTCGCCACTTCAAAATCCCCATTTGGCCCTTTCCGCAAATCATCCAAGAACCCAATTCTCTCGCAGAAGCCTGATGCCGAGATCCCGATTTACTCCACCGGCCATGGTAGTATCGTCGCTTCACCCGCCAAGCACAACGCAAAAGTAGGTGCGCAGGAGGTTACTCTTCGAACGCCGCCGGGATCAGAGCTCTTCTACGTGCATCATGCCCGTAACAGCACCACGCGTGATAGATCAATCTACACGACTCGCATGACCCTCGATGAATCAGCTGTGTATTTCGGCTCGAATACTGTTCTCAGTATGGATCTAACACCTCTCGACCAACCGTTACCCAAGAATACGTACCCTATTAAACTACAAGTAAAATGCTATAAGACAAAGAAAGGCGGTCACCAGTTTCATGTTCGTGTGGAATCAAAGCCTGGGGCATCTTTTGATATTCTTGAAGGGACCAACAGGGTCGTTGCTCTGTCTGTGAATAAGGTTGCGACGTCTATAAAGGCTGATGGGCATGGCTCATTTATTCTGTCTTTCGGCAATAATGCTGTGAAGGAATTGGGATATCAGCGCTTGAGCGTGGATGGAAGCTGGTCTACTGTTGCTAAGAGCAAAGTGGCCTGCAAATAGGGTCATGAATATAGAGTTCAAATAGCTGTTGAGGACAAATCTATCAATCTTCCAATTGAATGTGCATATGAAGATTAAGGGTGTGTTTGATGTAGATAGAAGAGCAAATGGAAATAAAAATGCTAGAAAAGCGATTTACTCCAGTAAACGCTACCATGGCTTCTACTTGTTAGATCCAACTCAGGACAGATCTCTTTCTCATGGGAAGCAATCTCGTCATTACTAGCTTCAAGCAGTATAGAGGATAACATGACAACATATAGGGATAATATTCGCATGAACTTGAAAATGTGACAAGCAATCAAATAATCCACCTCGTTTATGGCTTATCTGGTTTTCAATACTAACATTGAATCAAACTTCGGCCAACATACGCCCCTCAACTTCAACTATACCTCCCGGTCTTGCACTACCACACTCAGACATAGACCACCTTGGTAATAGTTGGCGTAGGCGCCGCAACAGTAACAGCAGAAGCACCAGCGCACGAACAAGCAGTCAAGTAACGAGCCTCGCCCGAACAAGCGCTAGCGTAAGTAGGAATAGACTTGGTCACATAGACAGTGCTATCAAACGCATCAGCTTAATGCCATAACTACAGACCGTTAGGGAGACTAACCTGGCTTCGGGGGTAGTGGTAACCTCAAGATAGGCGTTACACTGTTCCTTGTAGGAAGCAACGATGGCAGGGCCACGGAACCCGGGAACGACAGCTCGAGCGCAGTTATCGCCGCATTGTCCGCTGCGTTCTTGAAGCTCTCTAGGGACGTTGATGGCTAAGACGGGGGCGATGAGAGCAGCAAGAAGTGTGAACTTCATGATGGCAATTTGGTGATTAATTTGCAAAGAGAGGTACAGTAGTGAAAGACGTGCTTCTTAATGTTTGGTGGTTATTGGTCTTCTGTGAACTGGCCGAGGATTCCATGTCGTCTTTATACTCGTTTTTCAATTACCAGACGAGACTCAACTCTTTACAAGGCTTTTAGACCCCCTGGAAGGATTCATCAGGGCCCCTATCCAATATCCAACGGCTTAAACAGAAACTATCTAGTTAGCACCTGGAGGTTATCGCCATCATCCATCAGCTTTCCACGTTTTCTCCACTAGCGCAATAGTTAGCCAGACACAAACGCCACAGATCCAACCGTCAAAGGGGTCATCAGCTATTAAGTAACAAATCTAGACCACGCTAGGACTTATACCAACACAAGGTAAGCCCATAACAAGGTTAGTGTAATGGTCAATTGCACAAACGATTGTTATCTACAGAGAACACATGACAATTTCGGGGATAGGCTTTGTTGTTTGGGTGGAAAGGGGAGACTATTTAAAGTTTTGGTCCACGGGTTACGTATTGGGATATGAGTGGACTAAAGGCCCTGGAGAGACGGGCTGGGATAAGGTAAAGGATAGGATTGTTTGGGTTAGATGTTACTTTGAAAAGCAGGACCCCTGCAAGGTACGCTGCGACTGGTCTGGGCTCATAAGAAATTGCAGGACGCGAGAGATCTGAGGCTTGATTGAGTTGAGACTATCAAGAATGTCTTGAGAACGAACAGTCGTGGGTCTCTGATGACCAACACAGGGAAACGACAAGAACAAGGGTGAATGTTTCATGATAGGAATACGAAGTATATATAAAATATATCCAAAGAAAATACTACCAAGTGTATGTTTCATAAAAGCTACCATATGAGAAATAAACAATAATGTTTCGCTATAGCAAGGCTTAGAGACCAAACTCCACTATAGCAAGAAAGAACAAGGTTGCCAATCAACCTTGTTCGCAGTCGTGACAATCTATTTTTAGACCACTTGGTCTACCGAAAGAAAGGAACAATACCTATCCTCCAAATTCAACCATCCATGCCGTCGCGAATGCGCAAGAAGTTGGCATACCGCTCCAAAGTCCAGCGCCGAGATGCCTTGCCCCACAGAGCCATAGGCAGCGAGAGCATGAGAATGACAAAGCTCAGAACACCAAGCTCGATAAAACAGTTCTGCAGCCCAGTGTCGACCCAGTAGCTGCACACAAAGGTGAAGATGGTGGCGAGGCTGTTGTTGATCACCGCTACCCCTACCATGCCCTCGAGCACCATGTCTGGGTAGCTGTCGGCGAGGTAAGTGATGCTCAGATCGCCGGCGCAGCCATAGCCGAATCCGATGAAGCCAAGGGCGACGTACGGAACCGGCCAGTCCCATCCGTGGGCTGACCCGATGCCGAACAGCCACATGCCCAGGGGGAAGATGACGACGCAGAGAACCATGAGGTAGAGACGGAACTCAGCCTCCATGATACCTTTGTTACGCTTGGCCATCCAGAGGATGAACCTGTCGCTACAGTATCCACCGTAGAAACAACCAATGACACTTCCAATAAGACAGGGAATGTTCATGTTGGCGACAGCAGAGTCGGTGTAGTTGTACGGCTCGTTCACCCAGTAATCCTCTTCGACAGTAAGGTAAAACGACAGCGCAATGTTCTGCATTCCCCATTGCAAGCCAGCAAACCAGACAGCCGGGAAGGTAAAGATGCGCATGGTATGCCATAGGCGGCGGACATACTGCGTCAGGCCCAATCCCCGTAGGTTAGACGCCGGGGTGATAAGCGCAATGCGCTGCCAGTATGACTTCTTACGCGCAAACGAATCGCAGAGTCTGTTCCGCTCAATCTCGTCGCGTCGCTGAGAAGATGCGCTTCGAGCGATGGTAGCTTCCTCGTCCACTGGCAGAGGAATACTCTTCTCCATCGCATCCTTGGTGGTGACATCGTCACCTTGATGGACAGGCAAGCCCTCTACATTACCGCGGTTGGCATCGCGCTCCTCAGCTTGGTGGAGATCGATGTAGCGGTTGCGCTCAAATGCCGTCTCCTCGAGACCAAAGTAGAACAGGAGCAGAGTAAAGCCCGAGGCGATAGCGCCCATGTGGCCGATCCAGCGCCATCCTACATTCTCTGCCAAGTGGCCTCCAATCAAAGGCCCAACGTAGGTACCGACCGTAGTGGCGAGGGTGTACATACCCAGCGAGGTACCATTCTGGTGCTCAAACCAAATATCCAGCAGAGACAGCTGCACAACCGCCTCAGCGACAGACTCAGATGCCCCGACAAAAAGCTGGGACCAAACGGTGTCGGACGTGTTGGTCAGGTGGCCGAACCAAATATTTCCAATGAGACCCCATACTGTTCCTACCAAGTATAGAATACGTCGGCCGTAGAGATGCGTCGCAGGCGAACTGAGAAGCGTCCAGTACCCAATGGCGACGAAGAGTACACCGGCGCCAGTGTTGAAGACATCGTAGCTAATGCCGTATTGCTCATTTACACCCACGCTCGCAGCGCCGGCAACGTTGGACGTGGCAGCTGTCAGAGCGACAATGTAGCACACCAGAAAAGAGTGCCAGATCTTGCGCGCAAGACTCCAGTTCAGCGGATCGTTGGGAGACTTTGTCGGAGCAGGAACTAGAATGACGTCGCCGTGTTTCTCGATGCTGGCATCGTTAGAGGCGACGCTTGCCCATTCATCGGTGAAAAGACGTCGCGTGCCCGGGAGGACTTCATCAAGATCGCGAGTAGACGGAACGGCCATCCGCGACGATTTGCAATGGGAGTTGAGTGTAGGGTCTTGTTAAGTTGAGTTTGCGCAAACGGCTCGGAGCCGCATTCACTCGCGTTAAGGAGGATAGGTATGGGTAAGTAGGATCTCGATTGAGAGTCAGCAAGACATTGTCTAATTGCGAAGGTGTTTATCTCGGAATTGTAGCACAGCAATAAGTAGTATTACTCTTCTCTTCCATCCAAAGGAGGGGGGGAGGAATTTTTTATAAATGCCCGAGATCCCCATATCTTTTAACGAGCAGTGCCCCCCACCAGGAGGATTCCCATTAAATTTTGTGACCAAACCCTTGTCGGGCCGCAATGGAGAGACCGGAGCGATGCCACAAACGGACAGGGCGTCTGACAATTGTGGTACGTTTGAGAGGAACAAGCTCAAGCTGGGAGGTGTTGATGTCATGGTTGATGGGCAAGGTGTGGGAGACGGCACAGCTCTTCCGATGCGAAAGATAAGGTCGCGTGCGTATGCTTGTGCGTGTTTGGGCATTGGACGGATGATCCCTGCGCTGTCGCAGTGGGTGTTTGCCATGCTTTTCTGACGGCTTCTCCGCGATTGGATTGGGGTATTTACCGTTGATTTGGAGAGCTGAGTGAAGGCGACATGCTGTGCGACACACGTACGAAGAGATGGGGATCGCGATGGTAAACTGCAACTGTTATCGTTGAGTCCACGTCGTGAGGCTCCGTTCCGCTACCATTCGCAAATCAGGTTAGCTCAGTTTTAGTCACAGCATGCGGAACATCGCCGGAATATATCCAATACATACACTCAACGGCAAATAGCGTTAATATAAATGTCGACTTTAAAGACATTGCTTTTCTCTTTTACCATACTCCATATCCTCAGGCCGATTTAAGGATCACGATTAATATGATGTAACGTTGTCTATCCCCCTTTTTAGCACAGAACAAAGAAAAAGGCCGCATGGCCCAAGCCTTCCAGAAGCCAGGTCAAGGACAAGGGTTAGCGATGCCTAACGGCTATTAATGTAAATAAACGCGACTTAATCCTGAAATCTCCTGTTCAGAATTTTATTTATGGGGTAGAGTGCTCGGATCTCGTATCGCACATGTCTGTTTCGCTCTCGTTAAATATTTCGTCGCCTGTGGTATCAATAAAATGTCCTGTTTTTCCAATGATCCCATCTCAGCCGCGCCCAGCACTAAACCATCAAAAAGTCCACATTCAAATCTTTTAGCTTTTGCACCCAGTCCATATATCCCTCGCCGTCCGTGTCGTTCTTCCATAATATCTGCAGAGTATCAATCGCAGAGTAGAGGAATCCCCATGGACAAATTGCCGCGACCATCTTTAGTCTATCCATAACCCACGCCCGGCTCTCCGGAGTCGTTGCCGTCGTTCCATAAATAAAGGTGGGCCATCCCGTTGCTTTGAAGTTTGGGTCTTCGTCGGGTAAGGGTAGGAGCGTTTTGTAAAGATCCTTAATGAGGCCTTTGCAAACTTGGTCAGGCATACGGGCGCGCAGTGCGGGAGATGACTGGATGATGTAGAGGCATGTTGCCAGTCTGTGCGCAGAACCGGTGCGACAGCTGCTCCAGAGCGCGGCTTCGTTAGAGTCGGTCATTCTGTCTTTTGCCCACTTGAGAACGTCGAGGCTTTGCGCGCGGTCAAGCAAATTGGTGATTTCAAGTAATGCCTCATGATTGGAGATGCTTCCTTGTGACTCGGCATGCAGAAGTTGTGCTGTCTCTCGAAGAATATCCAGAACTTCAGGAGGACAGCAAAAGAACGAGTTGTTAGTTCTGGATAATGTTGTTTTCACCTGACCTGGGGCGAACGAAGCTGCTTGAGTGCCTGGTGTTGATGGGTTAAATGACAAGCTCAATGTGCAATATCTGTGATATAATCAATCAGCCACTGACTTCAAACGAAGAAATGAAATTTAAACTTACACATAACAGTCTGCAACAATATAGTCCCGTAGCTTTGTGTCAAAACTTGCATATGGCTCCATCATATTCAAAAGTTTCTTAGCACCTTCGAGATGTGGTCGCCAACTTTGCCAGCCAGACTCTATCAGTTCGGAATTGATAAGAAAGAGAACAGTAGCAAGAATCACATCAGCTCCAATGGTGTCGATGTTCCGTAGAGCTTCGGGCATCATCTGTAGACCCTTTTGCTTGGCGACGAGAGCATCCATGAGCATCTTTTTTGGCGCCTCTTTCCGTTTATACGGATCAGATTCAAGCCATGGTCTTGACATATTTGACATGTGAGCCGCAGACACCGCGATGATAATTTGTTGCAGGAATGTATGTTCATTTGTGAGCTGTAGAAGATTAAGGTAAGGATTCCTGTTGCCGTTGGTTTGGTCGTTGCCAACTAGATCCAGGCTGACTCGTGTTGAAACTGAGTTAAGGTTAGCATCTTAGAAGACTAGCGTCCTGAACGAGTCCGTACAATAATTCAAATAGTATCTTTGCGACTGTGTCATATCCTGAAACAATGGATCGATGAGTGTCCATGGAGAATTCGATGAGGTTGGCGAAGGGGGTGAAGGTGGTGACCACGGTTGAGCCTTATCTATAACAGATAGTTGATTTTCCTGAGGTGACATCAAACCCCAAGCACTAGGCTCAAGGCCTTGTGTATCGAATGAACCCATTTGCATTTCTGGTGACACCTCATCTGTCATGACCGATTCGCCTTGCTTGGGCAACCGGCATACTGAGGCACTCGAGCTCTGTCCGGCCAGTTTCCCCCGTGTGGCGACGGAGCCAGTCCATAGAAATAGGCGGCCATAGCCAAGACACTCAACACCCCTGGAAGCGCATTTGGAGCAGTGCGGGATAGACCTGTCGCAGCGCAGTCGAGCGCGACGACAGCTATGACAAGCCTTCTTGGCCACCGGGACGTTACTTGAGGTGATAGTGTCGCTGTCGGGGGGCGAAGATGACATCGGGGGGTATGTGAGATTAAGGCCTTTGAGTCTCAAAGCCTTGCTCCTTGCTTATCAAGACAGCTAGAAACCGGAGGTGTTCTCGGAAGATGCAACAGAGAAAATGGCGTCAAGATGGATAGCTCGTCGTGAGCAGAGCCTCGCGGTTTGCAGAAATGGTTAAAACTTGGTAGATCCTCGAATCCTGGTTCTTGGTTTGTAAGATGTTTGGTTGATTTTCGGAACTCCAAAGCACAGGCTGGGGAAACGTCGAGGAATCAGAGTCCATGTTGATGCCTGAAAGCCAAGGCCGGTATCTCGGCTTAAGCGGGATGGAGTTCCAGGCAAACCCGCGAGGAGGATCTGGAGCATTCTTTACCCGAAAAAGCTAGAGCAGGATCTTCCAGGCTGTCGGCTCCATAATTTTAGCTGGGCTGGCAGGCTGGATGATAGAGATTCACTAACTAACATCAAATAAATGCACCATGTGAGTTGAATACGAAACCTAGAGTTATTAATAAGACATGGAACCCAGATCTTGCATTGCACTTCTTTGAAACTACTGATTACTAGTAGATTGATTGAATTTGTCTACTCTGGGGTATATATTTGAAATGACACATTTCAATCAGTATCATGACATGTTAAGTATCATGACAGAGATATATAGCATGACCTGCTATCCTTTGCGCAAATGGTATCTATAGAAATCACTTCTATACACAAATCTCTTCCAAGAGGTTACTAATTTCTATTATCCAAAGCCCCATATGCCACCAACTCTAGCACTTTCGCTCAACATCATAGTTCGAATCACTACCGTTCTCAGAGCCATCCATAAGCCGCCCAAATACATAAAGCTCGACATCTTTAATCTCTTGTCGAAACTCTTTTGCCACCGTGCGACGGAAGTAAATACGCTTCGCCCACTTATAGCCCTCCGCCCCAGCGAAGAAGACGCCAACGGCAATAAAGACAACACCCCATTCCCAGTCGATGGGACTGTGCATAAAGACCACACGGTTAATCACAGGTATGTAAAGCGTTGGTGGTATAAGAACAGTGCTAGCCGTGACGGACCAGAAGAGGAAAGGGTTCTTCCAAAGGCGCTTCGTCCATGCCTTGAAACTACCACCTTTTTCAAAGATCTCGGCAAAGAAAGATCGGCGGAAGTCGACGAGTTGCCAGGCAAATAGCAGGAAGTCCCACGTCATGATTGTGAACGCTGTTGACCGGGCTGAGAAGACTGTTTCGCAAGACTCGGAGTATTTGATGTTACAGTCGTGTCCGAGGCCTTGTTTGTTAAAGCCGTAGAGGACGACGACGGAGGAGCCGAGGATGCTGATGAGCATGAGAATACCGTAGACTCCAAGATCGACGAGAAATTCAGGTGTGAACACGCCATACTTAAGCTATCTAGTGCGTTAGTGGCTATGAGGTAGTTGGCGGGTTTGATTGACTTACACTATGAGGGGGTCGACGGAGAATATCAGGACTGGCTTGCTCAAATCCAAGACCAGTCTCAGTAAACGCTCCAGCAACGAGCAACATCCAAATAATCTCCACCGGCGTCAAGACAAAGATGGAAACCCCACTATCATCCTTGAAAGACAAGCCCACCAGGAGACAGATGACAAAAGCGACGTTAGCAGCGAGCACGTGAAGAATGAATTTCTGGATATTGTCAAAGATTCTTCGACCTTCCTCGATAGCGTTGAGAATAGATGCAAAGTTATCGTCCGTAAGAATGATATCAGATGACTCCTTGGCGACGTCTGATCCGTTAAGGCCCATCGCGATACCAACGTCCGCATGCTTCAAGCTAGGACTGTCATTCACTCCGTCGCCTGTCATGGCAACATAGCGACCGCGGCGGTGTAGAGCTTCGATCATACGAACTTTGGTGGTAGGTGAGCAACGGGCTACAACGAGTGGTAACTCAGGCATTGCATCAATCTGGTCGTCGGAGAGGTGGTCGAAGTCGTGCGCTGCCATGACCATCGTCTCTGCGATATCGCTTCGAACCATTCTCATTCTCTCAGGTGATGGGATGATAGAAACATCAGCGGCGATTGCTCGAGCAGTCTCGGGGTGGTCGCCCGTCAGCATGTGCACGCTTATACCAGCCTTCTGGCACCTTTGCACACTATTGCGAGTTTCCGGTCGTGGAGGATCGTAGATGCCTATAAGGCCGCGGAATACAAGGTCTTTCTCGAATTCGGATCGATCCATAGCTCCTGATAGATCATCAGGTAATCCGTTGATCGGAGATCGACTAGCCAGAGCGAGAACACGAAGGCCGAGACGGGCAAAGGCTTCCATATTCTCCAAGATGGATTCACGTGTGATTTTGTCGAGAGGTTTGATTCCACCGGGTGTCTCCATTGCGACACAGCTGCCAAGGACACGCTCAACTGCACCCTTTGTGAATATGTGCGTCTCATCGGTGGTGGTATCCTGGAATATGACAGACATCTTCTTGACCTCTGAGTCAAAAGGAAACTCAGCGAGCTGTTTCCACCTAGGGTTAGGACCGGATGACAGAGTCGCGCGGTTCCAGTTAAAGCGAGTCACAAACACTTGGATAGCAATCTCTGTAGGATCTCCTTGTACGAGCCAATCTTCAGGGCCAACATCCTTGCTTCCTTTCTCAACTACAGCCAAGTTTGCGAGGGAGGCGATGTCCAAATAGTGTTTGAGTCCTTCGTTCGTGCTGGGCTCTGTGTGGGGGTTTACAGTCTGCGATTTAAATTCTTCGCCTGGTCTTGGTAGGTCTACTGGCTGGACAGGAGTGAAGTCCATATAACCGACCAAGGGGTTGTAGGGTTCGTTTGTGGATGCAATCGAGTAAGTACCGTGTCCTGGAAGCCAGGCCATTCTAACCACCATCTTTCCCTGGGTCAGAGTACCAGTCTTGTCAGAGCAGATATCTTGAACACCTGTTAGCTCACCAAATCTTAGCAATTGGCTCGCAAAATGATTACTTACTGGTTACCCCACCTAGGGCTTCCAAACTCTTCGTGTTTCTCACAACAACCTTTCGGTTCACCATCTGCTTTGTTCCATCCGCCAAAGTGATAGTCAGCACCAAGATCAGTGAGACTGGGAGAGTTCCCACAGCTGTCGCAACGGCGTAGATGATAACATCCTTGCGCGGCTGGAATTTGTTGGCGGCTAACACGATGATGGCACATACAACGGCAAACCCGAAGACATAGAGGAACAACTGTGATAGCTTCCTTTGCAATGGGGTTCCCACATTAACACCCAAGAACTCGCTGATAGAGTCCGAGACAGACAATAGCGATTTGGTAACATGAGCGCCAAACGAGGCTCGGCCGTTGTGATCACGTTTAACCACTCGCTTCTTCCGGCCGGTATCCTTCAGAGCTGCTGCAATAGCACCAATCTCGGTATAAGCACCAGTTGCGAACACGACACCTTTACCACGACCCTTTGTAACATTTGTTGAGCTGTAGGAGACATTAAGGCGATCACCCGGTCCCGTGTCGTCGTCGAACTGCATCTTGTGGTTCTTGCGCACAGGCAAAGACTCTCCGGTGAGTAAAGCCTCGTTTGTCTCATAGTTTGTGACGTCGATTAGGCGAATATCAGCAGGCACGGAGTCGCCCATCTTAAGGTCGATGATATCGCCGGGCACGATCTCGCTGGTTTGTATGGTTATGGTCTTTTCGTCTCGGAACACGTTTGCTGTGGGCTGACTGAGAGATTTCAGGGAGTGAACAGTTCGGGCGGCGTTCAGGTCTTGGAAGAATCCAATGACGATGTTGAGAACGATGATAAAAGCGAGGGCACCACCTTCAATCCAGGCTTGGATTCCGAAGGTTGCGGCTAGAGCAAGAATCAAGACCTATACGATTAGATAACAGGTCGTTCCAGAGTTTATTTGATACTTACTAGAGTCATACAGTTGAAGATCTGGGCGACGAAGATCTTGATGGGCTTAACGCCCTCTTCCTCACCCAAGTCATTTGTACCATACTCGGCAAGTCGTCGAGACGCCTCGGCAGCGGTCAATCCAGTAGCTGGAGTTGTTCTGAGCTCCTGCACTACTGTTTCGATGGGTAAGGCATGTGCTGGACGCGACAGTGGTCTGTTGGATTGACCAGAGATGTGGTTTTCGATGTTGGGGGCAGGTTGTTTGGACGACATGGTGGGTAGGCAAGGTGGATGTATCTTTCCAGGTGCATGGACTCGTGGTTCCAGCAGGGCCTTTTTATACCCTTTGAAAAAGAGAGTTGCGGTGGCTGCTATCGTTGGGTAATCTTATTGGATTGGTGTTGCTTTTTGGTGTATGGACCTTTATCGCTAATGTTTCTGTGGGTTTTGTTGAGACAGCTGAATGTTTCCACATCAACACATGTGTGGCAGCCAGACACAGCACAGATGGCTAACTTTAGAGTTCAAAAAGTAAACGAGATAGAGCTGAGGTGCAACATTGCGCGGCCTCCTTGTCCTTGATATAGTCAGAGGCATAGGGTGTGGTGGTTGACCTGCAAAACAAATGACTAACAGCCTCAATCAAATCATTACTGTATGGGGATGCCAAGGAACAGTACAACCCTCACGACTAGACCAAGCGAGGTAAATTTCGCCGTCTCCAGGATACATTCTTTGGGTGCTTGACCAGCGGTCCAATATGAAGCAGAAGCCCATCGTCTCGGCTTGTAGAACCAAAGATTGGTAGTGGAGCAATATCTTGGCATTCTGGAAGCGAACACGGATTCCGAAGACTCCATTGTCCGAGCGAATGTCACAATTCCGTATCAAGTCTTGATCTGCCGGGTTCATGTCTTGCTGTCCCGATTACAAGTCTTGGTTCCCGATTTGATGTCGTGCCAGGAGACAAAGATGACTTATGGCGACTCTATAAGCATTGAGATTGGTCAACAGACATATCAAAGCCGGTAATAAGTCTAAGCCGAAATAGTGAGCCAAGACTCCAATGCAGTAGCGCATTAGCTAGTGAAGTCAATGGTCAGTCGCTGGTTTCTTCCGGAACGAACGCTTCGTCTGTTCCCGAGACGATGGAGCCTCAAAAGCTCTGTGGATTGCCTAAAGCGGTATCTCACAGCAAACAAGTGACTAACGAACATGCTTGTCAAATATGCTTATTATTCGCCAAGCCAAGAAAGTTGATGCTAAGTCTTGCCTTTTCGGTGAATAAATCATCATACGGACTAGACAATGAAGAGCCGCTTTATCGTGTCTGAACATTGCTCAGTAGTAAATCATCGCGATAAAGTCCATAACTACTAGCACAGAAAACCAAGTGTTAAGCAATTTATCACACCGATAAATTACTTTGCTTAACAAAAGGAGTATCGTCCTGAAAAGACAGACTTCAAAGAAGTTACTGTGATAAGCCCCGCTTACCCCACGTCATTGTCACATTGGTCAGATAGAATTCCTTGATCACAGCAGCCAAGCCAAATGCTGAATAATACTAAATGTCAATACGCGCCCTTTATAGCAACATATATTTATTCCAACCGTTACATCAAGAACAATTGAGAATATCTACCAAATCAACTTTCCCACCGGCAAACAACATCATCATGGTTAACCTTCCAGCCCCGTTCAGCGACATTCCTCGCGTTCAATTACTATTCGATCGCCCTACTGACATCGAGCCACTATCACGACTCACACAAACACTAGGCGGTGGAGCAAAGTTATGGATAGCTCGTGAAGACCGCAACTCTGGTCTTGCCTTCGCCGGGAACAAAGTCCGCAAGCTCGAGTATGTCCTGGCTGATGCTCTTGCACAAGGCGCAGATACTCTGGTGACTACCGGTGGAGTCCAATCGAACCACATGTGTCAAACCTCTGCTGCTGCCGCCAAGCTCGGTCTCAAAGTAAGTAGTATAACCATGCAATAGATATTATCTAACTAGAGGTTAAGGTTGCTCTGTATCCAGCTGATCGTGTTGCCTCGGACCACGCCGAGTATAAGTACTTGGGCAACGTCCAAGCAAACGGCATCCTAGGTGCTGAGACCTTTCCTCTTGATACTAGTAAAGATACTGTGATCAAAACTCTCAAAGAAAGAGGGCAAAATCCTTATTCGATTCCTCCTGGAGCGAGTACCCATCCCCTCGGAGGCTTGGGCTATGCTCGTTGGGTGTTCCAGCTGTTGGAACAAGAAACCAAGCTTGGTGTAACTTTCGACGCGATCGCTTTAGTCGCGGGGTCGTGCTCTACAATTGGTGGTATACTCGCAGGACTAAAGCTTGCACAAAAGCAAGGACTCCCTGGTTCAAAGAAACGCCTGATCGGATTCTCAGTTCTGCATCCTTCTAAGGAACAGGTCGTAACGATGGTGCTGGATATAGCCAAGCATGCGGCATCAAAGATCGGCGTGTCTCCAGATGATATCACAATCGACGATTTCGAGATTGATACTTCGTTCATCGGTGAAGGCTATGGGCAGCTCAACGACAAGACAGCCGAAGGGATGAAGGAGCTTGCCAGAGCGGAGGGCATCTTGACTGATCCGGTATACACCGGCAAAGCTTTCACTGGTTTGCTTGAAATTGTGAAATATGGTGAATTCGAGGGTAAGAATGTCGTGTTTGTTCATACAGGAGGACAGGCTTCTCTTTCAGCTTATCCGAATTTAAAACAATAGTAACATATAACTAAAGGCTATAATAGTTTTAAAGAATTACCAACGTTTACTCAGTACCCATTCATAAACTTAATCCTATAATTATATAAATGATACTAAATATATTAAAATATACTATTATACTTTAGTAACTTATGAATTATATTATACTAATTCATTTTTAACATTATATTAATTTATACATAATATTTCTGAAGATTAGTATAACTTTTAGTTAAAGAAGGGGGACATACGCCTCCCTAGAAGCGCGCCCCCTGCGACTTTTAGCAAGCGATTTATTCACATCTCATCACCACATGTGCTTTATTTTAATTGTATCATATTAGTCGCTGATTGCTTGAAAAACCTCATGGGGGAGCACTTTTAGGGGGACGCATATCCCCCTTCTTCAATCTAGGTAGTCTTTCTATTTTCCCAAGGTACATAACAAGCACTTGCATGAGCCAGTCCATCAGAGAAGTGTAATCCCGACCTAATCAGGCTAGCTAGACTCCCCTATCCACCCACAGGCTCAGCGCCTACCCACCTACAGCTTTAGCGCCCAAAGCTAGGTAGGTAAACATTGCGTGATTAGTCATGTGATGCTTTCGGCTACGAGAAGCGACTTCATGGTGATTGCGACTTGAACGCACAGGATGGACGATAGCTTAAATTTGGGCGTAAACAAGGTCTGTTATGATGTGTGTGTGATGTTAATAGTGAGGGGATTCAAGCATCGACAACAAATGATGTATTTAGTACTAGATATGTCAGAATCCGATTTCGGCGTCGCAGCCTCGATGGTAGTACCTAGGTAGGCAGGTAGAACTCCAGCCACAAATTGGGGTGCAATTTACTCCAGGAGAGTGACAATCTAATCACACCCTTATAATAATAAGAAATCCAAATCAATTTGAGCAATACAAAACTGCTTGCACCATTCCTCACATTTCTCGCTTGGGCTTGTCGGTGTGTTTATGGTCCTTTCCGCATTTCCCATGGACCTTGAAACCAGATTGGTCAGGATCAAATGAAAAGCCGACATCCACAAAACCGTTGTGGTTGGAATTGTTATCCCCATTTCTGGACACGACCACACTAGCCTGGCCAATACTGACCTCGGCCCAGTCATGCTTGCACATGGTATCGAGGCCCAATAAGCCCTCGCAGTTGTTCTCCACGAGAACAGTGGCTAAGTCTGTGAGGAAAGCTTTTGGAGGCATTGAAACATCCGCACTATCCAGCTATCAGTTTGGACCTGGGAGCATTAGGGACTATTGAACATACCTATTTGGAAGAATCGAGTATTCCATTGGCAGGATCTTGCCATCGATAGTCATCCAGGTGGATGGAATGGCTTTGTTACCTAACGAGATAAGGCCTTGGATGTCTTGACCCGTCATCGCATGTGCGGTACCCTCTACCTTAACAATAGCCTCTCCTTCGTCAACAGTGTGGTGAGCATGTTGAAGATAGGCACAGAATGAGAGCTCAACGGAGTGCTTGAGAAAGACATCTCGAACAGGACCGCTTAAGATCTCATTGAAATTCAGAGTCTGTTGGACAAATTGTTATCTACCGTTCATCAAGTAGCGAGAAACTGCAATACGTACTTGCTTTCTTTCTTCAGCCTGGTCGAGAGAAGGAAGAGAGTTGTAGAGAGTTGACTCAACTAGGGCCGCCATTGTGCAAGGTTGGGTGAATTAAGAATAGGAAGATGTGCTTTCTTGTAACGATGCTGATCACGAACTGAGGTAGATAGAATGTGGCTACCAGGGAGGCTTTATGTATCTCGAGTAGCCTGTGCCGATAGGCAACGATACGTATACCAAATTCCTCGCAACTCAAGAAACGGGATATGTCGGGTTGGACTAGCGGGGGTAAACACCATCTTCAGAAGAGCAATGAGGCTTCAATAAACCGTACATGGCAATGTGCACCAAAGCGCTGACGTATGCGTATGTCACCGGCTGGTAGAAGTGTATGCTTGGCTTTTGACTAAAGAGAAAAGATAAGATAACTATTGGGCCGTCATAATTCTTACATATATCCAACACGCTCACCGGGTGAGGGAAGCGTAACATTTGTGTTAGAGAGGACAAAAGATAGGTTAGTTGTTATGTTGCCATGTTTCTTACAAACATCCAACACGCTCACCGGGTGGGGGAAACGTAAGATTTGTGTTAGAGAGGACAGAAGATAGGTTAGTTGTTATGTTACCATGTTTCTTACAAACATCCAACGCGCTCACCGGGTGGGGGAAGTGTAACATTTAAGAAAACAGAAGACAGGTTAGTCGTTGTGTTACCATAGTTCTTACAAATGCCTAATACGCTCACCGGTTGGGGGGGAGTGTAGAATTTAAGGGTAGAGAAGATAGGTTAGTCGTTGTGTCACCACACTCATGACAACTGTTGATTGGCAATATTGAATTCTTTGTCTTATCGACCGGGTAGCTATGAAGGAACAGGTATGCGACTACTCTATAGGTATGCACAAATTGTCTCCCACTCATCCGAATCAAACCCCTTTCTCTGCCATGCGACGCTCAGCCCAGGCGCCAAGTCCTCCAAAGAACTCCTCCGGGTCATCGCCTCGCCAATTCTTGAGCTGGAACCAAAAGTAACGTGCGTCCTTTCCAGCCTTGACGGCACGTTCGAAATCAGGCGCATGCTGATAAAGGACCTTGAGAGCGTTGGTATTCATGTACAGTTACGGAAGTGAAGAAGATGGGGGATGACAACATACCTCAATGTAATTTTTGGCGTGATTCATGAATTCGTTTCGGAATTCAGGGGTGGCGTCCTCCAAGACGCGTGTGATGGTGGGCTTACTATCCTCGTCTACACTAAGATCAACAGCGAGAGCCATCTCGGGATCTGCCAGCATAGCGGGCCAAATACAGCCCGTCTCCCAGTCATAGAGCGACTTTATGTGAACGTGGTTCTTGTCCGCTTCAGTCGTGATAGACATATTGTGAGTGCCGAAGTCGCCATGCTCTAGTGTCATACGATACAGGTATTCCCCATTCTCTTCCGATGGTAGCATGTGTGGCAGGAAGCGAAGGAGAGATTGCTTTGCCTTCAAGGCCTCTGGGCCGACGATGTTGTTGTCGTCTTCCCATCCAATTATGTCGCCTTCATTTTTGATTGTTGCCTCTATCTTGCAGCGGAAGACTGTGAGCCAGAAGTCTCTGGTGGGCTCGACCGGGCAGGGCAGCTCGCTGGGCATGAAAGCGAAGATGCGATGGAGGAGAAAAGTGGCGACAAAGTCCTTGGGTGGGTCGTAGTTGAACAGAGAAGCCCGAAGACGTGCAGCTTGGGAGACAAGATCATCCTAGGCGGTGTAAAAATATGTCAGCAACGTGATACAAGAAGTGACGGAAGTGGCTGCTGACTTTGCCTTCTGGCAGCAAGTCCCACCAGACATTGCTTCTGCCTGTTGGGATGTCAAAAACCATCAGTTGCCGACCTTGGATACTATTTTCCACGTTGTAGCCCGCCCCAGCATCATGCTTCACAGGGGGGCGTGAGTGAATGAGAGCTGAAACGGGGATTTCCGAATGCTTCGCGAGCATGGTGTAGGTGGCACTCTCGAAGTTAAGCTCACGGATCATAGAGTCAAAGGAGGGGCCCTCGTAGCTGGGCATGTTAATGTCGCCGCGACCGAGGCGAACGAGAATCTCGCGTTGGTCCGAAAGCTTCATGTGAAGGCCCTAGAGTTGCATCAGCCTGTGCCAGGGAAAGGAGAGCCTGATACCACGGTGAGCAGCTTACCATGTTATTAGATCCCTTAGACACGTAAGGGATGTCAACAACTTCGGCATGCGTGTGAGCTTCAATCTCCTGCGAGAGGTTGTTCACATTCCAGTTGTCCTTGAAAGGGTTGCTCCCCATGCGGCAGAGGTTCAGCAGGTCCGAGCCATCAAAGTCCTGACCATCGGGCATCGTTGGCCAGCAGTCGCGGTAGTATTCATCGTTGTCGGTAGCCATACTGGAGAAAGCAGAGTTTGATTTCCGGTGGTGGTCTTTCAAAGTAAGATGAGAGTGGTAGGTTTTGGAGATGGCAACGATGAAGACGAAGCTTGTTAAGAGTTATTCAAGTTAAGCCTTATGTAATTAACAGAAGTTGCCCCACCCGTGCCTGGAAGAACGTAACTACCCCGCCCTCACATAGCACAAAGAAAGTTTCAGGTATGATCGATGAATAAATGCAGAGGCAGCGCTCAGAGGTCCTTGCTCACGAGGACTTACGCCACAAATGCCAACCTTGTCGGATACTCCGAGGTACAAAAAGCTTGAAGTGACCTACAGAGAGATGTCCCTCTATAATACCTATAGCTTTGAGACCTTAGATATGAATAGCCAGTAGGTAATAGTGGTCATGTTTCTATAGCGAGAAAGTAATTAGCGGTTTATTTTCTTACTATAGTATCTCTTCTACTTATGGCTGACTAAGCAATTTAGCTATAGTCCTCGTAGGTAAGCATTTAAATACTACTTATATGAAAACTTAAAATATAAAAAATTAAGGTTTCTTTTCCTTTTTAAATATTATATATTAAATCTAATTAGTTATATAATATTTTAATGTGGGCAACCTTGTTGAATTTGAGACACTGTTGCTTTTTGGTCTGTGTAGAGATCTATATTATTAATATTTCTATGAGTTTAATTAGAATAGCTAGATCTTTTTTTAAAGGTACTACCAGACTCAATATAAATATAATATTTCTATTACTCTTACCTAATAACTAATTCCTTTACATTATATGCTTAGATTTAATACTTATTATAATACTAAGTAGTAATACTCTACCTTACTAAAATAAGTAACATTCTTATACACTTTTAATAATTATATATATATTAAAGCTATGTTTATAAGATGGTATAACCTAAAGAACCTTTTAGCTTATTCCTTTATACTTTAAATAGTATAAAATCCCTTTTAATCTATATACTATGTCAAAGGTATATGGATATTATTAGGGCTTTCACTATGATCTGGAAACTGCAGTGCCAGTATATTAGCAGATTCAGGAAGAATTAGATATTGTATGTGTATCCTCGGCCCCTTGAAATGGCAAGGGAACAGCTCTTTTGTCTAATGTGGAAGCTAAGATTTCGTATTGACCGTAGGCTTGTACCCAAAACCACTGAGCCCCTCAACAGGAGGGATTGCTGGGAGGAATAGCTACCCCTCACATGTCTCTCGACAGAGCTTTGTGAGTCATCCGGCGGCATAAGTCTTGTTGGCCCTTATGGCCGAAAAGCTTAATTGCAATCACCTGTGAGGGCATCGGAAGATAATGTCAGTCTTATGGAAAATGGTACTAAGTTTTGGGCTTAAACCAAGTGAGAAATACGGCGAAGTCAGCTTATATCCTTATCCCATCCATGTTTCTGGTCATATGCGTATATAATATATAATGCTACCAAGCTGAAGGCGTCCACGTTGACTTCTTGGGAATTCGGTCCTAAGTATAATGAAACAACGAGCAAAACCAGGCCATTACCCTCGACATTCTATTCCAAAATCAAGTTCTCAATAATGTATATTTATTGGACTTGTCAGCCTTACCTTCCATGTGAATTTTGAAAGTCAGAATCTAATATTAAACCCAGACCCATGTCTCGGGGTGAGATAAGATAACCATATCTTTCTCCATGCACATCTGGAAAATGGCGAAGGAACAGCATTACGAGAAAGTCACTCGTTGTGTGGGCTGCCAATCAAAACAGCCGATCAAGTTTGTGTCTCGGCACGTATCAACCAACGTTATGGCTATCCCATCATCATATCGTTATCTCTTTCTCTATGCAACTGAACGGAAATTCTTCCAAGGTCCCAAAATTTAATTGTCGCCAATCTCAAGCTGGGCATGGCAAGCCAATATCTCTGCCTAATGTCTGTGTCTACCAAAATCTCGTAGTTCCAGTGTCACCTCCCGAGATAGTCTTGCATAGATCACTCAAAGGTCCTTCAATATCGAAAAATGAAAGAATAATCATTGGCTGCTGGGTTCAAAAGAATAAAAAGGCCACTTCGTAAAAATGCAATCACTTGGATCATATTCATGGAGATATAGCAGTTGTGTTTGCGCGAATTATGAATCTGTAGGATTCTGGTTTCATCATGGAAGAACTCGAAGGGGAATCATGTGAGATGAAATAAGCAGTGTTTTAACAGTCCCAACACAAAATTAACGAATTTATGGTATTGAACAGAATAGGTAATTAAGAAGAAAAAAACATCCGGCTGATCCAATCAACTCCGTGCTTTACTATGCAACACCAACCTCATCCCTCATCTATATACGCCACATTCCCCCACTTCCTTCTCTTTTATATATCATCATCTTAAGGAGCCTCGTGAAGACCTCCCTGGTACCCAGCCTGTGGTGGGTGAACCCAGGGCTGACCCGCCATCTCAGCCGGTGCTTGCTGATGCGGCTCAGGGGCCTTATAGTACTCTTGCACGGGTTGGTTCTGCGCACCGGTGGCCATCTCGCTGGGCGGCGCGTATCCTCCAGCTGCTGCGCCAGAGCCCTTTCGCATATGCTTCCAGAGAAGGAATCCTAGACCGGCGAGGACGGCAATGCCTCCGAGTGTCGCACCGACAGCAATTCCTGCTACTGCGCCGGTGGAGAGACCCTCGTCCTTGTTGCTGGCTGCTGCTTCTGTTGTTGACTCAGTCTCGGTCGAGGACTTGGTTGTGGTTTCGGTGGCGGAGTTGGTGGGCGTTGGGCTTGGTTCGACGGTTGAGGCTGCGCTGGTTTCCTCGTCTTGCGGGACGGTCACGTTGAAAGCGGCGCTGTTGGCGTAGATGTCGTTGGTACCGGACTTGAAGAGCGAGAAGTGGAACACAGCGTCCTCGCCTTTGTTGACTCGTGTGGAGAAGCCGTTGAAGCTGACTTGCCAGATGAAGCTGGTCGACGTTGTGTTTTCTGGACTCTGTTAGTCTGGTTGTGTTTTGAGGTAAGAGTCACGCGCACCTCTAAGTTGGAGGAAGAACTGAGTGCCGCCGCCAGCAGCAGGGTAGTCCTGCCAGAGCAGAAGGTTTGTCTCTTCAAGATCTGTGGTCCATTCGACATTCATGCTCTCGTCGACTTCGTAACTCGGATTATTCTTCCATCCTGTCGAGCCAGATCCTCCGGGGGTGACGAAGGAGGTGTCAGCAGCAGCCCGGGCGATGAAGCTGCCCAGCAGGACGGTAAGCGGTAAGATAGCAAGCATTATGGGCGGTGTTGATATTCTCCAAGGTGAGGAAAGACTTCGCGATATTTACGCCTGAGGAACCTGGCGCGGCAGAGGTTGTCACGAGTGTTTGTTTTCCCAGCAGCACCCAAGCTTCAGCAGTAATCAGGATGACAAAAAGAAGAGAGGAAAGGAAAGGGAAAATCAGCAGCAACTCAAGCTCGGCCCCCAGTAGCAGAAAATGATCAATGGGGGGCTGCTCACTCACTGTTTCACCTCATTCAGCCCCAATGGGCGAAGATCCCTGCATGTAGGAGTCTTAGCGTTGAGGCAGACATCCTCAGGGCCAGGGTATGATCCAGTGAGACGATGAGATGAGAGACAAGGGGGATCGCTAGCTAGACTTGGAACCGCTAGCTCGGATCCTTCGATACCAAAATTAATTATCATCGGGGTTTTAGAGGGGCTGGGCTGATGGACGGGAAATTTGGTTTGGAAATAGTGGGAGGTGAGACCAATTGTGCCAACAGGGTTTGGTAAGTGCTGTATGTAGGGGCAAGGAAAAGAAAGGTTCAGGAAGACAGCCTACATATGTATGAGTACTACTAACAATGCTCACAGTACTCATGTTGTCATGTCCAGATAGTAAAACACCCACATTGAGGGATAATCTCCCCTGAAATTATCCCTATCGCAGTCCCAAGACTAAAACTTAAGCGCTTACCAGATGGTAAGCTAAGCCAGTCAGCCTCGCTAAACTCAGCCATAGACATGGGTGAGCACGCCACTCCCAGGTTTGGCCTCGGGTAGGGCGTTCCCGGCCGCCGTTACAGTCTCATCTAGATCAGTTACCCTATAGCTATTCTCATGATGAGTGTGATAACTGTTTCATTCAGTGTTGAAGCTTTGGTGGGTCTGCAGGAGATCAATCGCAACGTCGAGAGCTTTTACTGTTTTGGGAATTGAAGGTGGGTAATGATGGTAAAGTCAACACGCTTACCTAGATGAAAGTATGCATGTTATTATAGGATGGCTAATTCTGAACAAATGATGTCAGCGTATTCGTTGGTCATCCAGTCACTGGAGCAAAGTTGCGTTATCCCAATCCTCATATTCTTATCTTAACGTCAAACATACAACATATTGCTACTAAATCCATCGCTAATTGCCAAACCAAGCTCAGTAAACCTATCCCCATCCGGCCTTCAAGCACAACTCTTATACATCAGAGACGAGAACTGACTGGCTTCCCATCCTCAACCCCAGCATCATCGCTCTCACCCAGGATCTGACGAGCAATAGCTCTCCCAGCAGCCCGTCCAGAGAAGATACACCCTCCCACAAACGTCCCCTCAAGAGAATTATACCCATGAACACCACCTCCACCGAAACCTGCAACTTCACCAGCGGCGTATAGCCCCGGGAACGCGGTCCCATCTGCTCGCATAACGTTGCTGTCGAGGTTAGTCTCGATTCCGCCGAGCGTCTTGCGTGTGAGCAAGTTCATCTGAACTGCGATCAACGGTCCGTGGGCTTTGTCGAGGAGTCGGTGCGGTGGGGCGACGCGGCTGCGACGGTCGGGCCAGTATGTCCTTGCGTTGTTGATGAGCATCGCCTGTGCGTCTTTGGAGTAGGGGTTGTCCATCTGGGCATCGCGGGCTTCGACGACTCCTTTGATGGCGTCGTATTCTAGAAGAGGGCCGTTGCGAGCTTTGGCAAGCTCGTTCATGCCAACCACTAAATCCTCTAGATTATCACGGACGACGAAATCCTTGCCGTGCTTTTGGAAGTTCTGCACGGGGACAGTACCCTTCTTGCCAAAGACTCTGGTGAGCAGCATCCATATACTCTTACCTGTAACGTCAGGGTTCTGTTCTGATCCAGAGAGAGCGAATTCGCGAGCAATAATGCTTTGATCGAGGATGAACCATGTATAGTCATACCCTGTGCTGCAGATATACTTCAGCGTCGCCATGGTGTCTGTGCCCGGGTAGAGGAATGGTGGTAGTCGCTTGCCGGTTGCATCAAGCCATAGCGATGACGGTGCTGGGAGAACTCGAATGCCGTGGTCCGGCCAGATGGGGTTCCAGTTCTGAAGACCTTCGGTGTAATGCCACATTCGATCACGGTTGATGACGTTGGCGCCGGCGGATTCTGATATACCGATCATACGACCATCGACGTGTGCAGGGACGCCAACGACAAAGGTCTCTGGCACTTTGGGACCCAACCTGTCGACAGGCCATGCAGCTTTGACAGCGTCGACGTTCCCTCCAATACCACCCGAAGAAACAACAACTGCTGAGCCGTAAATTTCAAACTTCTCCTTCTCAACCCGTGAGGATTTGATTCCACGCGCAGCATCGTCGTCTTCCAAAATCCGGCCTCTAACCCCAACGGCTCGTCCGGAATCATCAACGATCAACTCATCAACCGCGTGTCTGAACTTGAAAGTCACGATACCCTTCTCTGCAGCTTTCTTGACAGGGTCAGCAAAGACCCTCACCACTTCTGGCCCTGTGCCCCAGCTGACGTGAAATCTCGGGACGGAATTCCCATGGCCCTCAGCCGTCCCGTCACCTCTCTCAGCCCAACCAACATTGTACAAAAACCCGAGCCCTCGCGCCTTGACATAATCCTCCATCTCATCAGCCGCAAAGTCCACAAAGGCCTTTGCCCACTGGCGCGGCCAGTGATCCTCCACCTCGCGATCAAAGCGCGCGGAGCCCATCCAATCCCTCATCGCCAACTCCCGCGAATCCTTGATGCCCATTCGGCGCTGATACGAAGAATCGACCATGAAAACACCGCCGAGCGACCAAAAGGCCTGTCCGCCGAGGTTGTGTTCATTTTCCTGGTCGAGCAGAAGCACAGGAATATTGCGCTCGGAAAGTTCAAATGCCGCGACGAGGCCCGCGAGGCCAGCGCCGACAATGATGACAGGCTTTTGTGAAGTCATAATGAATTGTGATGTTTGTAATTCTAAGGAGAGAAGACACGTTGGTGAGCGACGTAGAAGTAAGACGCTCGGCGGCGCGCGGGGTCCGCTTAATGGGTGTTTAAGTTCACCTACGTAACCCCAGTCTATGCCTCGGTTCATGGACCATACGTTGTTTGACGCCAAGCCGGATCTGCATGGAGTGTACTCCGTACCGGAGACGTCAACTCGAAAGTCTGTGTATATTTAACTTTCGGCAATCGTTAGCATGTTTGTAGCGGATACATTCGTTCAACTCAGATATCACGATAGTCTACTGTGTACAGCTCTCGTTGTTGTTATCTCTTAATAATGCACGTGCTACCTCAGGATATCTGAATTTCAAAAAGACAAGTCAACGCCAATCACCACAACCAGAGCACTTCTAAATATCAAACATGTCATTCGTGTATACATCAGTTCAGATTCCAATATCAGGCTTCTCAGCCGGCATACCGATATCGGGCTTCTCGTCCGGCATCCCGATATCACTCTTGGTGAGATCAATACCAATGTCAGGCCTTTTAGCCTGCTCGATCTTGACCTTCTTCTCCTCCTCGCTCAACTTCTCGTACTCTGCGACATTCTCATCCCACAGCCTCACGCACTCCACGTTCCAGTTGCAGTCTTCTACCTGGCCGTAAGCTGGGTGGCTGTAGCGCGGATGCTTGCTCGGCCAGTTGGAAGCGTGGTAGTGATGCTTCACCATGGCACCGCGGGAGTCGTGGTTTCCAGAATTTGAGTGGCCTTGGCCGGCGCAGAAAGCCTCGACGTCGAGAACGAGGACGCGTCCGACAACTTTGGATTCGTCCATGTTGTGGAATAGATCCCATGTGACCTTTCCGCCACGATGGTTCCTGTTCATCTGCTCAAGCAGCGCTGATGTAAAAGCTGAAGGCCCAGTGCCGCTGATAACTTGGTCAAAGGTGAGCTGGATATCTCCCAGCGGTACCTTTTGCTTCTTGGACTCGTCCCTGAGCCATGCCATGATATGCTCGATCAGCTTGAGCATGACGGGCTGGCGGGGCTTTGAAATAATGGTCCATTGGCAGAAAGATTTTGACTTCTTGCCGAGGATAGGATGGTCGCTGAATTCGGGCTGGTCGATTTCAACGCCGACAATCAAGTCAATGTCGTGCTCATCGTACCGCTCTGGGACAAACCGATACACAGGCCGTAGAGCTTCGACGTCAATATCGGCGTAGACACCTCCTTGTGCATACATGACCATATATCTCAAGAGATCAGCCTTGATGATGTGCAAGTTGATGCTCTTGTAAAAGGCGACAATATCCGGTCGATTTATAACAGTCCCCGCACCAAAGTGCTCCTCCACAAAAGCAAGCTCATTATCATCTGTGAGAACTTCATATCGCATCCCTGGGTTCTTATTCACCCACGTCCGCGAAGTGACCAAATCACGATCCTCAAAGTTCAGCGGGTCAACTTTCCACGTCTGCCAGATCTTTTGTGGAAACGAGCTAAAGCGCGATGGTGTCATGACTGGTTTTTCTTTTCGGAAGGCCCCAAGGGGACTGGGTATGGAGTAGAAGATGTCGAAGTTGAGGATGATGAAGAGGAGAAAGACGCAGGCCATGTACAGTGGTATACATCTTTGCATTTGTGCTGGAACTCTGTTTCGGAACTTTGCTGTTGAGGCTGCGAGAGTGGGAGAGCCCAGTGGTGAACCCATCTTGTCGTGGGCGTAAACGTCGATGTCGGTCTTGGTGACGGTCCAGTTGGCGGTGGTGGGAGGAATATGAAGACTAGAGGGGATGTTTCGTCGAGGGCCACTCGCCATGACCAGTCGACACTCACACAGATGAAGATGTCTGCACGACCCAGAAGAGTAACTTCTTGGCCTCGACTAGGTTCTTAGAGCCTCAATTGGAACAAGACAATATACATAGCCAACCTTTCTTAGAGAGAGAGAAATCAAGCAAATACCAAGAAACCTGTAAGTTCGTCCAGAACCTTTTCCTTATCAATAACTACGGGGACCATATCGCCCAAGGCCAAGGGAACAGTGGAGAGAGTAAAAGACATGGGTTTGATCAGTGCAAAGAACCCATGTGATTGTTGTGCGTCTCGGCAGGGGGAGCGTTGTTAGCCTGCAGTCCTCAACTTCCAAGAAGGGCAGCTCCTCCGTGATTTCGTTGATCGCGGAGGTGGGTGATATCCATGGGCATGAGGGGAGCGGTTGGTCATCAGCGGCAAATATACGCAGGCAGCCAAGGTTGCATTGAGCGAATTGGAAGACCTGCAGTTCATGTTAATAAGAAAAGTGCAGTTTATCTCACAAAATGTCTGACAAGAGGCGCACGTGTCTAGACACCATTATTGGATCTTACAACATCGCGGCTTTTCTTAGGTGCCTTGCATTAAAATTAAAGTCTAACGCCTATGACCACCCACTTCATTCTGCTAACGTTAGTAGAAAACCCCAACCCATCTTGGCTTGTGAAGAAGCGAGCCTCGGATATAACGACTCGAGTCAACTCAACCCCTGTATTACATCCCCCGCACTCCGTCCTAAACAAGCTTTCTGCCCAGACATTGCTTTAGCCTGCCGAGTTTCCCGTGCTTAATGCCAATGGCGCTTCTACGGAAGGATTTCCTACGGCCACCGTCTAGACCACCCTTGTATTTACCCCGTCTCCATTATGAACAAACGTAACATCGAGATTTATGCTCGTGAGGGGAACGGGGAACCGATTTTCTCCTACCGTTGGCTCGACGTTGTTCAAAAGTTCGTGGGCCGTAATGTGAACCCTGCTCTTTTATGAGAATTGACAATGACATCCATGTCGAACAACCCGTCGTCACATTTTCCCACATGCTTGCAATCTTGTCCTCGGCTTGTGATCCTCCATTTGTGCTTTTCTCCGACTTGTATGTCGGCAGTGTGGACTCGCTGAGAGTACATACAACGCATGTCTTCAACATCATTCATTGAACCACAGACCTTTGACAAGGCGAACATCTTGACTTCCCACACAGCAGCTCAACATGTCCCCTCGAACAAGCGGTCTTCTTGACAGCGATGACTGGGACGAGGTCAAGTCTGACTCAAGCTCAGAATGGTCCTTTACCAAATCATACTGGAAGCCAGCTGCTGCGGGTGGCAAAGTGAAAAACATCGTCAACACCATAAAAGCCGGCATCCGCTCCAGAACAAGGCCCGTTGAAAATCTCCGTCCAACAGCCTATTTAGATGGCCTGCGAGGTTTTGCAGCTCTCCTGGTGTATTGCCACCACCATCAGTTGTGGGCGCACGGCATCCTCGAGCAGGATCACGTCTTTGAGAACTCGTTTGGCTATCAAGGCAAATATCACTTCGCAACGTTTCCCTTTGTGCGCCACTTCTTCACCGGTGGCCACTATGCAGTATCGACATTCTTCATCCTTTCGGGTTACGTTTTATCCCTGAAGCCCTTGACTCTCATCCAAGCGGGAGAACACAATCAACTAGGCGATGTCCTCGCATCGTCCCTCTTCCGGCGCTGGATCCGCCTCTATCTCCCTCTCATCTTCGCCATGATATTCTACGTCACTTTTCTGCACACATTTGGACTCTGGACGCGGGTAATGACCAGACAAGGAAGTTGGTATGATGAGATGTGGTCGTTGTACTACGAGTTCAAGAACTTCAGCTTTGTTTACAAAGTTGGCGGCGAGCCATGGCTGTCGTACAATCGTCACCTGTGGTCAATCCCCGTTGAATTCAGAGGGTCCATCGTTGTATTCACTGCCCAGATGGCGTTTTCTCGGTGTTCGAAAAATGCTCGTCTGTGGTGCGAGACTGGTCTGATTTTCTATTTCATGTATATCGCAGACGGCTCGTTCTACGCCATGTTTGTCGCGGGCATGCTCCTCTGCGACCTAGACCTTCTTGCCAGCAAAGGAGATCTTCCACGTTTCTTGGCACGTCTTGAGCCAGCAAAAGAGTTCATTTTCTACCACCTCCTTGTCTTCAGCTTATTCCTAGGCGGAGTGCCTTCTGAGAACGACAAAGTCGAGCAACTTGCCAAAAACAGGGGCTTCTACTACCTCTCGTGGTTCAAGCCGCAAGCTGTGTATGACTACAAGTGGTTCTACCTATTCTACGCGGCTGTTTTCCTGGTTGCCTCCATCCCTCGCATCTTCTGGTTGAAGTCCTTCTTTGAGACGAGGTTCTGTCAGTATCTGGGCCATATCTCCTTCTCACTCTATCTGGTCCACGGCCCAGTGATATGGACTATTGGTGAAAGGCTCTACATGGCAGCGGGGTGGCAGAACGAAGAGATGATGAAGAATATTCCCCATTGGGCGAACAAACTGCCGCTGTCAATGTCTGGACCCTTGGGCCTGGAGCCGTCAGTCCTTTTGCCGCAGCTGATTCTTGTGCCCTTGACGTTTGGGCTGGCTCACCTTGCGACTCGCTATATCGACACACCCTGCGTCAAATTCGCAGCTTGGTTCTACAAGAAGGCCTTGGGGGACCCAACGAGCAAGCAAGCTAGAGCGTAGCATAGATCTCGATGAAGAATAAATCAAGCTTAATTTTCGGTAACTCTATACGTGCCTTTGTTGTGCATTGACATGATGTAGCGTGTTCAGCTGAGTTGAACTACCTAGATCTGAGATGGTCATGCTGCCACACAGACTCTGTCACACAGACTCTGCCACACAGACACTGAACTTGTCAGATCTCCTCAGCTCCTCATCTACAAAGTCTCAAGCTTGTGATTCTCGGCACGTCTCGGAGCCAACGGTACTGCATTTCAAGGCTACGCTACGTGCATCTCAACTAAATCCTATCACTTCGTATTCTTCCCCGTCAAAGATCCTTACCCCAGCCACGTACGTCGACCTATTTCCCCGCGCCGTAGAGCGCCAGAGCGCCAGAGCGCTACCCCGAACTTCCATGTTAGCTCCCGGTCGAGATCTGCAACCCTCCACAACCAGACAAAAGGCGTCCCCTGTTCAGGAACATGCGCCGGTGGCTAGCGCCCTGCTAACCCCCGCAAAAGTTCCCAAGAGAAGAAAAACACCTCGGCATGCATATGATAATTGGGCTCATTTCTTGTGTCGACGTCGAATTGCAGCCACATTGCATGTCACGACGTGCCAAGGCATTGCTTGTTTTTTTTGCCCTAGATGCAATCTGTAGCTGAATCTCCGCATTGGCCAAGACTTTTAGTCTCTCGGTCGAGAACAATTGACGCTGTGACATATTATTCCCCTGCGATTATCGCTTCTGTTCAGATCATCTCCACCGCGTGAATAATCCCCCCAGCTTCTCGACTCTAGATCGACCAGGTCCCCTGCTCACGGAGTACGGTTCAGATTAGGCATAGTTAAATGAAATACGTACGGCGCATGCAGTTGCATTCACCAAATGTGCACGCAACTTTCCTTCCCTATCAGCGTCGTAATTGTTCAAGGGCATAGCTGGTCCCCTCGTCATACTCCATCCTCTGACACATTCGCCTCGCTTCTCTGCGAATCGTGCGCTTCAAGATGCTCATCCGAGATTCCCGAAAACTGCTTCTGTTCGTGGTGCCCGTTGTGCTTCTTGTAGTCTTTGCTTTGAAGCTCTATCTTGACCCTGCAGCTTTCCCAGCTCATGTTCAGGATTGGGTTCCGGCGCAGTTGAAGAAGTCATCAGATAAGGAACAAGAATCACTCACTGATGAGGAGCCGCTGCCAACACATGCATCAGCTCAGTCAACACCGGCTGTGCAGACAAGTCTGCCAGAAAATAGCCAATTTGGCGATGGCATCATTCCTCAAGATATAAGCACAACACACCAGGAACTCTTCTCATTGTCTACCAAAGACAGGAAATACTTTGATATTGACTTTGGAGACTTCACGGCCCTCAACCCCAACATCATACCCCATCCCACTCTTGAAAAAACATGGATAGTCGTAGCTCAATGGCTTCAAGAAGGCGGTAACTCGCTCTGGTTCGCCGAACTTGTCTGCAACGCTGCTTTCCAAGATGATGTCCTCCGATGTCTTCACTCACCAACAACTCTCCCCGTCACCGCGACTGTGGGGGGCGGAAAGTGTGAAGGCGAGATGGCCTACTTTGATCTCAACATGGGACCGCACGATGCACGTGTCTTCTATGGCCCTGAGAAGCCTTACACAACATACGGCTCGAACTCACAGTTCACTTGCCTCGCTCAGTTTGTGCAAGATTTCCGCACCCTCACCAGCTGGACGGGAGATTTGTCGAACCTGAATGAGTTCAGAGTCGGCACCGAACTTCAACGGCCTCTGCCTTGGCATGCAATGGAGAAGAACTGGTTTCTCTTCTGGGACTCTGGTGATAACATGTACGCCCACTACGATATCACGCCTAAGAGAGCATTTGCGCAGATGAACCTAGATGGCTCAGCTGGTCCAGATCTTGCACCCGCGGCACTAGGTGACGAACAATGTCTGGCCAAGTATCTCCCCAAGGATATAGGCGAGAATGAATCTATACACCAAACTACCAATTCCCTCAAAATCACCATGTGTGGCCGGGACGAGCCCCTATGCGTCCCCGACGACAGTAATACATTCATCATGGTGATATTCCAGCATAAATCATACATCAATTACCACAGCGTCTACGAGCCATACGTCATGCTTTTCAGACAGCAGGCTCCTTTTGAAATCCATGCTATTTCTCGCAAGCCGATCTGGATTCATGGGCGAAAGAAATATCCTGAGAAGGCTACTTCTGATATGGTATATATCACTTCCATGAGCTGGAAGAGCAAAGATCAGAAGTATCATGGACACATTGGGGATGAGATGTTTCTTGGTTTTGGTATTGAAGATGTTAGAACGGGTGGGATCGATATAAGAGCGGAGGATCTTTTGAAAGATATGGGGTTATGTTTCGAGGACTAGATGTAGATCTTAGATAGATAGTCTGCACAGTTGCAATGAATTGATAATACATCTGGTTTCTAGTCTGTGGTGCCGCTCGAACGCTGGAGGCCACTTTGATCATAATATGTCTGCGTGTCGCAACGAAAACCAGAACGTTTCTTTATGAAGGTGATATGTCAGCTTTCTAATTCCTAGCCCCCTGGCGGCTGTGTTTGATATCCGGTCTTTACTCGTCATATTTCCCAATTGTCATAAGCCTTGTCAATATCCAAGAGGAATCTGTGCTCTCCATCACGCCTTTTGGAGCTTAGAAGATTATACTTCTTGTCGGTCTCACAAACGGGTCTATGAAGACAAAACAACATACATCTTGTGCCATTCCAGATAATATTTCCACTACTATCTGTCATCGTAGTGGCAAATACAGAGGATATCCCTGTGGTGTTGAGTGCAACATAGGTAGAGGACTATCATGAGTTCTCAGCATACCCCATGGCGCCAATACAATACTCCCTAGACCGAAATCAGGGTCGAGTCCGTTGTTTTTGGAACATCTGTAATATCAACGGCAGGGAAGTCTAGCCCTGTTCTGCCACGTCGGATATTGAATAAAGTTTTTATCATCATGAGTCAAATCGAATGAGCCCTAAAAGTTACAGGTCGACAATGAATATCCTCTGATTTTCCATAGCATACAAACGTATAACGTCCACAATAATGAGTGATATGAACCCATATCTGACCAAGACTCCTCCAATAGATCACTCCTAACAGACAAAAAGGACCTCCTGAGCATCGTACTAGCAAAAACAGGGCCTGACCGGGGATTGAACCCGGGACCTCTCGCAAGCTGGGTCCTTATGATAGGACTGAGATGTCACTCCCGAAGCAAGAATCATACCGCTAGACCATCAGGCCAGATACTAGATCCTAAAGGTACTAGTGCGGCTCAAACTGGCTGCTTATATACTTTTTCGTTGATTCTTGGCTACCCTATAGCTTGCAAGTTCTAGATCTCATCCTCTGTGTTATCCAAAGTTACCTAGGTACTTAGAAGTTGTCTGTTAATATTAAGTCTGGTACTGCCTTTAAAAAAGAGATCCAGGTATTCTGATAAAACCCACAGAAATATCAACCCTAGAGGTCCTCACACATGACCGGAAGGCAACAATAGCTCAAGTCCAAAAAGATTACCCAACCGTATGAGCAAGGAGTTATCTATAAGATTCAAACTTTGACTTATTCTACCTTCAAATGACCACTATCAAGTTCCCAACTCTGCTTGAGCATTTCGTCAAGATTGCTTCCCTTTTACAGGCCTAATCCCTCTTCTTTCCAAGTCTGGGCAAGCATAACCACAACCCCAACAAAGCAGTCAAGAACGCAAGGATAATAGGCTGTAGAGTCTGGACACCCTTGGCTTGAGCAATGGCACCTACAGCAAAAGGCAGAACCGCAGCCCCACTGCCGCCAAAAGCCGCAGCAAAGCCAATGGTGCTGACATGTAGATGCTTAGGCAACATCTTTGTTGTGGCAACAACAACAGCCGGGAATAGGGGTCCGAGGAAGAAACCCTGGAAGGCTACTGTGATAGCGGAAACATAGAAACTCGGGACGAGCCAGAATACTAGTTGTAGTGCCATTGCAGCTGGTAGATACAGAGCGACTGCAACCTTGACGCCGAGCCGTGGCGTCACGAAACCCAGTATGGCACGACCGACGGCAAGACCTAGCCAAAAGCCCATGGAGGTCATACCAGCTGGATAGTTCTCGGCTTTGCGGACACGGATCATAAACTGGACGATCCAGCCACCGATGGAAACTTCAACGCCGACATAGCAGAGGAGGAATGCGGCGCAAAGCCAAGTGACGCGGGCAAAAGGGAGCTTGAACAGAGCTTCTTTCATACCCTGGTTGTCTTCGTTGCTTGCGTCCATCGTTCGACGGTAGACCTCTGGACCATTTGGCCAGAATGCCCATGAGCAAGTAACGAACTCAATGGCGGCCAGGCCGATCTGAACTCAACAGTAAGCAGTTGCCTTTGATTAGAATTGAACTTGAGATAAGCCTACCATGACATAGTAAAATGTATACCAAGGCAAATCGGCTTTTGCAATCATGTTTGTAGCGATGAGAGGGCTGATAACACCTCCGACACCATAGAAAGCATGGAGAAAGCCTAGAGTCTCATTGGCTCTGTCGAGATTGCCGACCCAGGCATTCCAAGCAGCATCACTGATGCCATTGCCGAAACCGGCGAGGGCATAAGCAAGGACTAGAACGGGGTACGGAGGGTGAAGAGCGATGATGATATAAGCGGCAATGTGGCAGAGTCCACAAGAGATGCCAATTCCTCGCTGTCCTATTCGCCTATGCAGAGTGTTGTTTAGAACGGCTGCAAGGATGTAGCCAACGAATGGGGAGAGAAAGACAAGAGATACTATGATGTAACTCAGGTTGTAGTACTCTTCTAGCTGTAGGGCTGTTAGCTCAGTTCGGCTGTCAGCTCAGTTCGGCTGTCGAACATCTGGGTTCACACACATATGGGATCAGAGCCTAGTATTATCAGATTAGCCATTCAATAAGAGGGTTGCTCAGAAAACTTACACCGTACGCGGCATCATTAGCGCCCGAAGTCAAAAGGCTCCAAAAGGCGGCACCAGTTTTAAAAACATTCTCACGGGGATATTTCCAGCTCTCAGCAAGCTCCACCTCCGCAGCGGCAGTTTGCGCAGCGACACTCTCAAGACCGTTACTGTTACCGCTACCATCTGCATAATCGCGGGAGCCAAGCGTTCGGGATTCGTCAAAGAGGGCGGAGCTGTCCCGGGCCGCAACGACATGGGGCTCATTTCCGTTGATGGCGCGAGACGTCAGCTCGTAAGAGCCGATGGTGGCTGTAGAGGACGCAGTCATGGTGCGTGTCAATATAAGCTTACGGGGTTCCAGGAACGGAGGCTAGAAGCAGTGAGAAAAGAAGAGGGCTTTTTGAACGACATGATGGCTGGCTGCGTCTGTTTTTAAACTTGATAATTGATGGAGAATCCTGATGATCGTTAAGCATTCTCCACGTAAAAGTTGAATGTATAACCACATGTGGAATAGATGCACGCGAACCAAGACGGCTTACCGGACCGTTGGGAAAGCTTCGGCTAATCAGGTACCATTGGTTCTACAAGGTTCTTGGCTTCTGATGCTTGATTACCTTACCTATGGCATCGCATTGAATCGCATGTTCGTATATCTAGACAAAACAGTAATAAACAACATCCTTCCCAGCAAATGGACCCAGCAGCATCTCTACATCGGTAATCGGCATCGGCCTTAACTAGAACTTCCACCACGCAGCTCCCCTGCTCCCACAAACCCATTTCCAACGTAGGACGCGTGGTATGTAATTTAATTTGGGTACTCTTTAGTGGCGGAGGCAGGGGGGCTCAGTACCAGTCAGCAATCAGCAGCCAGCAGCCAAAGAAACTACCGCATCAAAAAAGAGTCCAGACCATCGTTGGCGTGTGGCTATTGGGGTTGGTTGCAGGGTGGCTTTTCGCTATGTCCTACCGCCTACGCACTGCTGCTCCCCCAGGAACCGGCGATGCTACCTAAAGGTGTCCATGGAGTTCAGCCCTGGCGCTGCCCATGACAGAGATGGGTCTAGTGCTGAATTTCATTTTCTTACAAGGCTGAGGGGAGGGGATGATCAGGGACGGAGAAGTCCGTGGTTTCTTTTCCTTTAATGTCTTTTTTCTCTCTCTCCCTATCTATCTCTCCCCTTTGCAACTATCGCCATCATTTTCCACTATACGCGAATTCCACTCCCCTCCCCTAAAGCTCAGCTTAGGCCGAGCTCCAGCTCTTAAGCTTAGGGAACTGCGGGGAACCTTAAGTTTACTGACCGGGCCGCTAGGGCCTCTCTCCAACTGGAAGGGTTTCAGACACCTCAATCTCTGTCTTTTTTAACTGGAGGTTTCCCGTCACCATGGAACTGAGAGATTACCCAGATCGCGATCCGGTATCACCGCCCGTGAACTGGGAACCCACTAGCCCCTCGATCGCGAGAAAACCCATCGGCTCCGTCAAGCAGCCCTCGCCTTATACGTCCCCCGACTTCTCCTCGTCCTTCGCGCAGCGCGCAGCTTTCCAACGACAAACCACAAGCGATACGGCCTACTATGGCGCTTCGACACCGTTGGGGATATGGGAGCCGAGTCATCCCCACGCGCCGGGCTCCGGAAGGCCGCAGAACTATAGGGAAAACAGCCAGGCTTCGCTGTTGACACGCGATGCTTCAAATGATAGCCCGCCGAATGTGCCCCGAGGACCTCCAGAGCCTCCAGGCCCAGGATATCTGGGCATTCCAGGACCTTCCCCTCCGACTTCCCCGCCAAAAGGCAAGTTCCTCCATTGGTGGATCAACGAATGGAAGCCATCATGGAGCATGTACGTCCTAGTCTTCTCAGGTATCGCATTCGCAGTAGGCCATCATTTCTACTATCGCAACCTCCACGGAGAGGTAGCCGTTGACCAGCAGGGCAAGTTCCGATACGGCGCGCTTCTTGCATTCCTCTCAAAAGCATGCTTCTTGAATGCTGTGGTGCTGGCCTTCCGTCAGCGCGTCTTGATGATGATCCGTCGCAAGATGCTTACGCTCTCCACCCTCGACTCGCTCTTTGCCGCATCCGAAGATCTGACAGCCCTGCTCAATTGGGAGGCTTGGGTCAACGCCAAGTTCGCCATGGCCCTGACCATCTTCATCTGGACATCGCCCCTCATTGTCATCTTCACATCCTACACTCTGACCGTCCAACCGCAACGAAAGGAGGAAATAACGCAATGTCAAAATGTTCGCACTCTTAACTTCTCCCACGAGTCCCAGGTCTACTGGAGGACCCCGGCCAAAGTTGACAACTGGTTTGAGTCATCCGTTTCACTCTGGAATACCACCGTGTTGCCAGGACAGGAGAACATCGATGAAGACGACCCCGATGACTTTGACTACTACACTGCTTCCAGCCAACAGTTTAATACCATCGCTTTAAAAACAGCATATGTGCAGCAAGCCGTCATGCGCCCCAAGGCCCCCCAGGAGATCTGCGGTAAGGGCTGGAACTGCTCTTATGTTGTTGAGTTCGTTGCTCCGGGGTACAAGTGCCAGGGCTTGGCCTCGGGAGTGAACGCAGAGGTCAAGAAGCTTGGTGACGCAGAGTGTCCATTTAATACATCGGTTCTCGCGCCCATGGGAAATTTGACCTATTACGCAATGCTGGATCGAGGCGATTACGAAAACCCCCAGATGATCGCAGAAGCTGGCGGAAGACCCAAGGCGAAACGACCCTATCCCAAGAACTTGGGAACTTTCCGGACGGAACCCATCTTGTGGTTTGGCTACGCTGAAGTCGAAGACAGATCGAAGCCACAGCCCGCAAAGCCATTAGAGGGTGACTGGTTCAAAGCCTACACCCCCACCATTTTCGGGTGCGAACACTACCAGACCAAGTACAAGGTTCAGTTCAATTACACTGGTCAAGTACAGACTCACCATGTGAAGAGTCGGAAGTTTCTCAAAAAGGTTATTAACACGACCTTTCTGCCAGGGGTAAAGGACCCTGACAAGAGACTCAAGGACCGAACCGTAGCGGAGCCGGAGAAAAATTATGTGCATCCGCGGGATATCGAGAAGTATCGCATGACAGCCGCATACCACGCTGTGGGAAGCCAGTTGCGGACGATTCTGAACGGCACTATCACGATGCCTAATTTTGTTGTCAATAGCCAGATTCTCCAGACGAGGCTTCTCGAACGGCTCAACTATCTGCCAATCGCAAACTTTCCCGAAGAGCTGCAAATGTTTTACGAAGAAATTCTGGTATCATTCTTGTCCGATCCGCAGATGTCCGCTGTATCATGGGCTTCCGACCCGTCGCAGTACAGCGGAAAGTTCGAGGGCGGGGTGGACAGAGAATTTCCTTGTGTGAGGTGGCAAGTCAGGAACTGCTTCTTCTATAACTACGCGCAGCTATGGGCAGTGTACGCGATATCAATGGGCATCACCATCCTTGCGGTCGCGTCAGGCGTCACGGCCATGGAGGAGGACGCCATGATGCGCAGTCTGAGTTTCTCTGCCATTCTCGCCGCCACGAGAGCGTCGAGTCTGGATAAGTTGCGGTGGGAGAAGGAAGCCGACCTCAAGAGCAGCAAGATTGGCTTTGGAGTCGTGGCTGATCACACCGGTGAGAGGACGTACTCTTTCGGCGTTGAAGGCGACGTTAGTCAGGAAAAAGCCATGTCGACGGGCCGTTCGCCGGGTATCTCGGTGATGAACTGGGGAGACAGGGCGGCGCGCAGAGTGAGCTATGCCATGGTGAATAAGAGGGACAGGCAGGAAAATTAGATACTTTTGGCTGGAGCATTGGGAGTAGGTCATTTCAGCACATTTGGGTATGAGTGCATAGCGTTTGGCATTTAGGATGGCAGATAAATTATTTATTTAATGACGACATGATCTTGAATAATAGCAATTGAGCTCCTCATTTCTAATCACGGTACACATCCTGCCCATGATGATGCTTAGCTGTTAAACTCGCTAAGATACAGGCCAAGCCCAGCTTTGGTGGAGCTGACCGCTCACTGTAGCCTCCAAGTGCTGGTGCTTGCGCGGCTCGAGGCTCAACCGTGTCCGCTTCACAGTTCCCCAATAACCCATAATGTCCGTCCACGCAGCATCAGATCTGTCAGACGCAGCATTAGGCGGTCCAATTCGCATCCAAGACGACAATTTCATCGATAGCTACGGTCGCGTCCTCTCGCTACGTGGTCTTAACATCTCGGGTGGCTCTAAATTGCCCACTACGCCAAACGGCCTGTCCCACCTTGACCATGGCTTCTATGAGAACCACCGCATCGTCACTTTCGTAGGGAGACCTTTCCCACTTGAAGATGCGCCGCTGCATTTTAGACGTCTTCAGGCGTGGGGCGCCCCCTTTGTGAGACTCCTCGTCACCTGGGAGTCTCTCGCCCATGCGGGTCCTGCGCCGGAGGATCTGGATATGGAGTACATTGCGTACCTGCGCCAATTGATCGAGCTGATGCCGCAGTACGGTATCAAGTGCTTTGTGTGCGCCCATCAGGATGTCTGGAGTCGCTACAGTGGAGGTAGCGGTGCGCCGGGCTGGACGTTTGAGGTCGCTGGGCTGGATATCGAGGCTTTCACCGACACGGGCGCTGCCTATGTCCACAGCCAGGATGAGAAGAAGCGCGCAAGTGAGCCGCCTAATCCCAAAGAACCTGGCGGTCCATTCCTGTGGCCTTCGGGATACCAGAAGCTCGCTGCGTCTACGATGGCGACTCTATTCTGGGCGGGTGAGGCTTTGGCTCCGAATCTCAAGTGTCGCAAGCCAGGCGACATTGATCAAGTTTCTGCGCAGACATTCCTTCAGAATGCTTGCATTGAAGCTTTTGGACGTCTTGCGGACGAAGTTAGTCATCTTGAAGCTTGCATTGGCTTTGAGCCCATGAATGAGCCTCATCGCGGTCTTGTCAATCTGCATCATTTCCACTCCTGGAACTACGACACCGATTTACACATTGGACACTGTCCGTCACTTGCCCAATCTCTTGCTCTTGGAAGCGGTTATGCTCAAGATGTTGATTACTACGTCAAATCGTGGCCGTGGCCGACTCGGGTTTCGCACAAGTCCCGTGTTGACCCCAAGGGTCGCTCCGCATGGCTGTCACTCAATGGCCAGTCTGCCGGTTACGGACGAGGCCTTGGGGAATGTGTTTGGCATGCCCATGGAGTCTGGGAGTGGGACGACAAGAAGAAAACCGCTCGTATCAGCGACAACGATTACTTTGAGGTTGATCATCGACCTGGCCGCGAGGGCAAGCCCATTGAGTGGTACAATGACTGCTATGCGCCTTTCCTCCAGAAGTTCACAGAGCGCATGTCGCGTAAGACCCCGCGCCAGTTCAGCTTCATCGAACCGATCCCAAATGAGTTTATGCCGCCTTGGCCCACTGAGGACCCTGATAGTAAGAAATGGCGTCAGCAGAAGTACGCTGAGAAGACGGTGATTATCTCACCGCGCCCGAATAACTTCGTGTACGCGCCTCACTTTTACGACCTCAACGTTTTGTTCAACAAGTGCCATTCATGGATGAGCGTCAATGTGCAAGGCCTCTCACGAGGCATGTTTGTGCTCAACGCCTTGTACTTCGGCGCCAAGGGACTCAGACACAACTACAAGAAGCAGCTCGGCAACATCGTCAAGTACGGAAAGCTGTCGTTGGGCAAAGTCCCTATGGTGATTGGCGAAATCGGTATCTCGTACGATATCAACAACGCAGAGGCCTTCCGCACGGGATGTTACGACACGCAACGAGATTTGATGAACGGTCTCGTTTCTGCAATGGAGGACAACAGACTTAACTTCACACTGTGGAACTACAACCCCAATAATAGGGTTGAGTACGGAGACGGGTGGAACAAGGAAGACTTCTCCATGATCAACGGCGACGACATCGTCGAAAACGGCCCCGTACGTCCCGACTACCGCAATTATCAGCACGAGCATGACGAGCTGTACAAGGGCGGGCGTATTCTGGACGTGATCATCCGCCCTTATGCTGTGAAAACAGCAGGTGTCCCCAAGAAATCAAACTGGAACCATAAATCCCTACGCTTTGAATACTCATGGACCAGCACCGCCGCCAAAGACCCAGCCGTCGACGAAAAGACACGCCTCACCGAGATTTTTATCCCGGGGTATCACTACGACGCGCACGAGGTACGTGTCCAGGGGACTAATGCGGAGTGGACGTATGACAAGCCGCGTCAGACGCTGTACGTGCGCAGTAGTTCACCGGGTGAGCACCGCGTTGTGGTAGCCATTGAGAACGAAGCGCAGCATTTGCTCGAGAGGGTACGGCAGCGGCGTGAGCTGTATCCCCCCAAGTTTCCGCTGAATATGGTTTCGCCTGCCACGGAGGACTTTCTGGAGGATATTGATTTGTCGTTGGCTTTTGCTTACTGGCCAGTCGTTGCTGCTGTGTTGTTTGCGGTGCTTGCGTGGTATATTATGGTGTTGTGGATGGGTTAGAATAGAGTATAGATGATACTTTTCAGATGGGTATTAGATTTAGTAAAAGATGATGGAAATGAGAGCTTCATAGTAAAGCTATAAGATGTACCTAACAAGTCTTAACAAGGGAAAATAAATCAAATCTGGGTATCGAGTATGGATTTACTATGTATGTTTCTTCACCATCGTTGCAAGGGTTCATGTTAATATTTTAACTTATTATCATTTTATGCAATAGAAATCACTGCTAAGTTACAGTCGCTAAATTAGAAAAAATTCCTTTTACTCTGCGTCCAGAGGGCATCGAGGTGCTGTGTTATTCACTTGGATACCTCCTCGCTTCTTCTCCTTGCTGTCGTGGAAGGGAAGAGCCCATCCACCCTCGGTCTCTGGTGTTGAGAGCCATAGACGTAGTAGATGTCTTCTAGGAATAGGAGGAAGGTGGTCTTCAAACATATTAGCATTTAGATTTCTAGTCTTTGTTGATTTCGGTATCTTACCTGTGTATGCCGTTCTGGCGTGGAGGAGGTGAGTGTTGCTGACGAATTGAATATCGCCGACTTCAAGAATCATATGCAGAGCCAGCTTCTGACATGTTTCCTCCAGAACAGTCAGAGCATGCGTCTGCTTCTCGCTCAGAGCAGGAACAAGACCCTTGTCAGAGAACCGCGTGAGGGACTTGACAAAGTAAGGATCCCACTTGCAGTACACACGGCCCTCGCCACCGTTCTCGATGTAGAAGATGGGGTTGCGAATCCACTCCTCCTCACCCTCTGACGTCTCGCCCTTGCGGTCGAAGTACCAGATAGGCTGTGTGAGCGTCTCGGCGACGTCGGGGTTGTTCTTCTGCAGGTCGTTCCAGACGTTGTGGATGCTGACGATGTCGCTCTCGCCGCCCTCCTTGGCACGGTGCACGCACAGCAGACCGACGATGTCGGAGTCGTCGGCGTGGAAGAACTGGCGCGCTGTGGTGCGGTAGATGCGCACGCGGTCGATCTGCGTCGCGTCGTCGCCAACATCTTTGACGTGGCCCAGCACATGGCCCAGGCCGTTCTGCGAGACGAAGTAGCCGATGTATGTGCCGAGACCCATGTATGCTACGGCGTTCTTCAGAGGACCCCATTCACCAGCGGGGAAACGCTTGAAGAGGATGAAGCCCTTTCCGTTGAGGAGGTCTTCCCGTAGAGTCTGGAGGACCTTGCCTAGCTTGGGTAGAGGGAAGTTTGACTGAGATGTGTGTTAGTGGTAGTGCGCTTATAGGAGGTTGCTATCATACCTGTGAGATACCAGTGAGGGGTGTGCCGCTGGCGATGAAAGCATCAGCAGTATCACTGAGTTCTTGAATCTCTTCGTCTGTGAATGGATGTGTCCATCGCTCCGGCTTGTTCTCATAATCCTCCTTCTTCCAGAGTGTAGGGCCCGTGATCTCCTGGGGAAACTCGGAGTAGGGCTTTAGGGCATCATAGAGAGGAGGGTGTTGGCCCGAGGTACGAATTCCATCGGGGAAGATTGAACGAGGAGCTTCACTGCTTTTGATTTGGGGAAGGGCAGTGTGTGAAGACTCGTCGATGAGAGCGCCTGGAGCCATTTTGAGAATATGTATAAGACAAGATGATGCTACAGTAACGCTAACAAGTCCAATTGAGTAGTAGTGAGGTTTGAAAAAAAGAGTCAATAATTAGCCAGGAACTTCCTTTTATATATATATACCTCTTCTGTAACCCGATATTTGTTTCCGACACCCCGCATCGCAGCATGACGCCTTTGTCGGAGGAGCGGATTGCGTGCTCGAGGTACGATATCACGGAGTGCCAATACCACCACATCAGCGAAACAGGCTAAGAAGCTAAGCTGTCAACCCCGCCAATTAAATGCGACGGTTCGAATGACGTTATTAGCGATCGGTGCAGACTGGGCAGTTAATGTCTAGAGCTTTGTGGTTTCATGCGGTGCCAGGTACGAATTACGTGGTGAAGCGGCCGTTGTTGATCATCTTGGGTGCGATTGCACCATCCTTTGGATACTTTACTGCCGTTTTGGATCACGCTTTACTAATTCAAGTTCATTTCTAAGTGATTCCGAGGTTAACACTTCTGTGGGCTCTCGTACTTTGCACCCTCACTCCGCTTACAAGATTAGTACTAGCAGCCAAGGTATCTCGCAGCATATGTGTCTTGTCATATGCTGTGGCTGCGGTAACGGCTGCGGCTCCGGTAAACTATGTGCCTCATTGGGCTTGTCTGAGACGTTGGTCTAGTTCTATGATATAAAAAATCAAAATTCTCCATCTGCGTGAACGCGGCTGCAAAGGTACTTTTCCTATTGTTCTGTGACATCACGACTAGAAAAATGTACGGTACATTGATATTAGATCTCTTATAGCTTGGAACAAGTACAGCTTCCTGGATGGATGGGAATAGACTTCTAGAATGGCAGCCGCCACACAATTCACAATAGGGTCCTGAATGTCGATTAAGCTATAGGGTATGTTGAGTTAATGCTTACCCCTACAACATCTAGATTTCAATTTGGCGTATACTATTCTAGTGCTCCTATTCAGACTACCTGAGGGGCTGTGTCGATTACCTAACGTTAGTCCAAGCCATAAATATAGTAGCGCTGTCAAGACACCGGAATTTGTCAATTAGGCCGTGAAAAGGTCAGTAGTGGTTACGCATTACCAAAAGCTATTTCAGTGCTCCATTCCCTGTTGAAAGTCCTGAATTGCGTTTTGAAGACTGTGTACCAAAATGATAATTGGACTATCAAAACATATTCAAACATTGATCATTTCATGGCGAGAGTACGTTGTGACACACGAACCAGCGGATAACAAGTAGACTTTGATAAGTGCAAGCCACGCAGAAAGATAACAAACGCAACTCAGATAGTGGCGGGTGATAGCAGATAGGCGACCGCCGCGACCCGCCTTACTAAGTATGGAGCTGAGAGAGTGATATAAATGACGACGGGAACCCATCTCAAAGATCTTACATCGCTGCCAATTCATCTCTAGTCAAGCAAATCGCATCACTATGACTTCCCAAATAATCATCACACCCATCTCTCCATCCGCCGAGTCAAGCATCGACTTTGGCGCCGTCGTCTCCAACGTCGACATTGAGAACATCAGCGGTAAGATATTGAATGCATATATACGTGAATGATTGAAATACAATTAGTGGGAGAATACCCGTGAAATCGGTAACCTCCTCTGGTAAGGCACAGCAAACTCCCGGTCAGAAGCCAGGCACTGACTTTCTCCAGATGCCGACTTTGATGCTATCCGTGAAGCTCTCTTCACGCACCAAGTTCTCGTCTTCAAGAACCAGGGCGAGCTGTCTGCAAAAGCGCAGTACGAAATCACCAGGAGATTCGACCTTGAAGCTGAGGGCTCGTATGGCCACGGCAAGACGATTGATGCAAAACGCTCAATTTTACATCCTGACCTCAAGACTATCCCGCACCAGCCGCAGGTCCAGGTCATCGGCAATGGCTTCGTGGATGAGTATGAGGGCTTGAAGAATTTCCAGCTGAGACATCCTCATCACCGAACGTTCCACGCTACCACCATCCCTGCCGAAAAGGACCTGGATTTCACCAGGTTCTACAGATGGCACATCGACGCTGCTCTGTATGGGCTGGCTCCTCCCGTCGTCACGACGCTTCTCGCTGTTCGTGTTCCAGGGGGTCGCAAACAGACACTTGTCTACGACGACGGCTCTGATGAGGAGATGTCTGTGCCGCTTGGCACAACAGCCTTTGTGTCGGGCTACGCCATGTACGACCAGCTCTCGCCCGAAGACCAGGAGTTCGTGCGCACCACGAGGGTCGAATATGCCCCGCATCCGTACGTATGGATGAGCAGTGCAAAGTCGCGCTCCGACGGTCTAGGCCTCGTCTCCGAAGGCAAAGAAATCCCCATCGAGAACCTCCCCACTGTCGAAGAGGACAAGATCCAGATTCTGCCAATGTGCTGGCGTAATCCCGTCACCGGGCGCCTAGCTCTCCAAGTGCACCCCTCAGCAGTGCGTAAGCTGCACCTCGCAGATGGCACTGTGATTGATGACCTTGCTGAGGTTCGCGAGCGAGTCCATGATCTGCAGCGTCCTGGTATTTCTCCACAGAGGGTGTATCCTCATGATTGGGAGCAGGGTGATCTTGTACTTTTTCATAATCGAGGGTTGATTCACTCTGTGGTTGGGGCTTTTGCTGAGGATGAGGTTAGGTTGTTTCGTCAGTGTAATATTGCTGGTAGTAAGCTACCTGAAGGGCCTGTGCCTGTTGTAGCTGGGGCATAGAGAGGGAATAGGGATATGATATTTAATAGAGTATCTGAATAAATGCCTTTGCCAGATTTTTGGTCTTCTTGTTAGGTCTTTTTGAGGTTATCTTCAGTCTTCAAGGAGGCTTGAAGTTGATACAAGCTCAAAAATTCAATGATTGTTGTCCGCGAGCCCCTGAGAGTTTTAAATGTATGCATTGAAGTTCGTAGGTAGACTTTGTATGAATTTGCAAAAGTTCAATGATGTTGTACCATGACTTATGCTAACATAGAGTCACCCGATTTGTCAACACAAGTCTAATCGGAGGGGAAATGGTATCAACTATTATACAATTCTAATTACCAACAGCCTGACTCATCCACCTTTTGATCTCTCCAACTCCATCTCTGAACAGATAATCTGCATACATCTCGTGAAACCCCAGCATCCACTGCATACGGAGAGGCTTGTTGACGGTTGGATTACAAGTCATATGCTGGAAGTGAATCTGGACTGTCTGCTCAGCACTCTGCTCTTTTTGCGATCTTACAACAGAGAATCTGTGAACGCCAGCGAATCCCACCTCATCACTGCCGAATGCAAAATCCACATAGCTCTCTGTCTGCTTTGGTGGGTGTTTGATATCGTCTGCCTTGGCAATCCGTGAATCTAGAACCTGGAAGACTCCGAACAAGACTGAGTTATCTGGAAGTAACTCAGCCTCAGGGACATCTTTTAGTGACCATAACGCTGTTGTTTGGGCTGCTCCTATATGGTGTTAGCTTCTGATCTGATATGCAGTGGCATACGTACTGGAGAAGTGAACAAGTTTGATACCAAGTATCTGCAGCGTTAATCTCTCCGGTCTCAACACAGCTCCTCCAAAGAACCCTTTGACGAATTTTGCCAGCAAGACTTCATCGGGTACGTCGTGTTGGGCGGGTATGTCGAGGGTGATGTAGCGCCAGTCCGAGTGGTGGACATGGTCTTTGAAATTGACAATCTCACTGACTGATTTTGATTTTTCAAAAGTCGATGGAATAGTGGTAGACCGCGTTATGAGATTTCGATCCACTATGGACACCCTCTTTCGAACTGTGAAGCCGTAGACGCCAGCGGTGGTGACAACGGCTACAAAAGAGGTAGCGAGTATTTTCTGAGACAAAGTTCGCAGCGCCATTATCACGGATTATTTTTCTTCACCAACAAAGGGAGTCAATTAATTGAGGCTATCTATCTATTTATTGGCTTTCGCAAAATTGACTCATCAGAGGAATACGAAAATCTGTTCTGAAGCGAGGACCAGCTGACAACAGAATCCGATTCCACCCGCATTGGCAAAACACGCACGGGCAGCTTTGGGGATAGCTTGGGCCTCGCTTGAGGAGAATCGGCGTCGAGTTGAGCCGATTATGGAGTAGACTAACAATTGATTCCGTCTTGATTCCGCTCGCATTCGCTACTAGAGATGCATGATATGATGTCCTGGTTATGGAGTACGGAGTCCGGAGTGTACGGGAGTACACAGTAATGCAGGTCTAATTAAAGTTCGCCGACCAGTAGCTTATTTGCACTGACTGACATGGTTGTGAATTAAACAATATTATGCTCATACCAGTGGCTCTCATACCACAAAAGATAAACAAAACACATACAACTCCTCATCGCAATACCTGAACGGCATTCCCCATCCTCATCCTCACCCTCAACCTCAACCGCCTGCTGCAAGAAAACACCCGCAGCAAAGCGCCTGAAAGAACGCCAGGACTACTGTGTGCGACTTGTGGCTAAGCACCTTGTTTGCTGTGTTATCCGGTCCCGTAGGTCTGGACGACTTGTTGTTCTTGAGCACCTTGGCCGCGTTGCTGTCTGAGTTCTTGTTTCCCATCTTTCAAGTTTAAGAAGCTTGCTTGGTTGTTTTAGCACTGTCGTATCAAGTATTCCCAGCTACACCAAACGTACAAGAGTTTTTATTATCTGTGTCAATAGAAGGGCGCGTACCGTATGCTGTGAGGAGGGATTTAAGTCGGTGAGAATAAAAAAAACAGGTTCTGCTATGTTGATTGAATTTGCTTACTTCTTCCCAGCCTTATGTAACTGCTGGCCCAGCGGATAAACGTGGCTATGGCTTCTCACACAGGGACCATCATTGGTGGCGTGGTAAGGCGCAGCCATGATAGCCCTGTCGTATTGAATCCTTTCTCGGAATGTGACGTCGTCAGAACTATAGTAGGCCCTGTAAATCTCCACTGGCCAAGTTAAATGTCGATCACAGGGTTTCAAAAATCTACTTTGCAGCATGAGCAATGCATAGTATCCAAATAAGGTCTATACTACCAACATCTAACTACTTCTAATACCAGCAAAAATTCTACATCTCGAGAGCAGAACATAGAGACTCAAGAAAGAAATACAAAAATCAAACCAGACTAACAGTAGCCAGTTTCATCTAAGCCTGACGCTTCTGCTTGCCACACTTAGCAAGACACTCATCAATCTTGATCGAAACCCCGGCAGGAATAGAACCCCTAATCTTATCAATCTCCTCGCCGTCTATAGCCTCTCCAAAGGTACGCCCAAGAGCATCCTTGTTGGCAGAGAACAGCGCGGGCGCAATGACAAGAGCGCCAGCATCCTCGTGCGAGAAGGCAGCGAGGGCGTTGGCAGGCTCGCAGTCGGGGTTGACCTGATAGTGCAGGGTTCCCTGGTAGAAGATAGTTGCTTCGCCGGCGCCAATCTCGTTCCTGATGACTCGGGGCTTGCCTTCGCTGTCGAGGACGCCGCTCTCGGGAATCGCCTCGGTGTAGACGCGGCCGGAGATGACGGTGAAGAACTCTGCGGTGCGAGGATGGGCGTGGATCATGACCATGGAGCAGCCTATCCACTGTTAGTTTCTCTCGAGGTGTGGTTTACAGTCGTTGATCATACCTGGGAGCTGGGCGGTAGCTAGACTGATACCAGTGCCTGTGAGAGCAGGGAACGACTGGCTTGTGGCAAAGGCTTTGTCTGTGCCGTTGAAACTGTAGAGGAAGTCCTTGTCCTCAGGGAGAAGCTTGTAGCGATCAATGGAGCTGTGCCAAAAAGTTAGAAATATGCGTGTGGTTATCAAGGGTAAGACTTACCTGTCTGCTAGTCGTAGCTTGGTAGTCAGGCTAACCTCAGGCGTAGAGTTTCCTTTGCCTTGGGGAGCTGCAGTCGCAAAGTACGAGCATGCCAGAATGGCAGTGGTAGCAGAGAGGAGTGTGTTGAGCATGGTGAAGTTGGAGTTGAGATTGCTGGTGAGTGTATAGATGGTGGTGATGAGTGGTTGAGTGGTTGAGTGTGATTGCTGTAGTTGCTTGATGAGAGTATCAATAGAGACGAGAATACCACCCAATTTATATAGTCGACTTTCTATACTCCATTAATATTCATACATATCTTACAGGTTAGTAACTATGTCTAAGCGTATGAAAGGCTTCGTAACTAGATGAGCCACAGCTAGCCCTATCCGCCTGATACGCCGCGACTTAGTACGAGCGGGAAGCAACTTAATCTGCGAAGAATAAGCATCGTATCTTGGCATAATCCTTAATTTCCCGCGAGAGCTTCTAGTTGACCATAGTTGTGGCTCTGGTAGATTTTGTTGGCGTATCCAAAATATTGATGCTGCTGTGCTGGCGTATTCCAGCGTATTGAGCGTATTTGCCAATGCTTGGGCGTAACCGCAGTATTGCGCTCTACTAAGAACGCGCCTGATCGCAATAGAGAATTATTCCTGTAGAATTATTAGAGTATTTGTCACGAGTGTTTAGGTAGTTGTAAGCTCATGTGGAATTTGTGGTATTGCGCTTCGCCAGCGTCCATCGTACCGAGCCGCCGGCCAACAACCTATTATTGTTATGGTGAATTTGTAATTACTTGCTAAAGACAAAGGTTCGAATTTATGGAGATGACCTGAGTGCGGCTGGTAGTTAACATGACCCGAAGTCGAGGAGTCACTCCAAGCGTCAAAAACTTGTATAAGTAATGCTTCTCCTCGCTATCCTTAACAAACCTGTGCCACAAACGAATAACTTCAACACAATGCCCGCAGCCACCTTTCTTAGAGCTTCTGCTCTGTTGTTAACTATATGTACTTCCATCTCAGCAGCAGCAAACCCCTTCCCGGACTCAACCACCTGCGACAAGACATGTCAGGACCTAGCTCTCACATCCTCCGCCTGGATCGCAGAGCAGCAATCCGACCCAACTTACAGCTTTTACAAAGTCCCTTCGAACTTCTCTACCAAGCTCTCAGCGGGTGTTGTACTTAAGACTGAAGATGCGACAAACCTCACCAACTACGTCGTCCCTAGTGGTTTGACCATGTCGCGCATCATCTACACAACTGAAGACATCAACGGAGGTGTTGTACCAGCTTCTGCTTACATCCTGTGGCCGTACACTTCCCTCACAGGAGGAAACTCCGGGTTACCTATGGTTGCGTGGGCTCATGGCACAACGGGAACCTTCAAGCCTTGCGCCCCGAGCAGCTACAGGGCTCTCCAGTACCATTTCCAAGTCCCGTTTGCGCTGGCACTTCAGGGCATTGCAGTTATTGCACCCGACTACGCGGGCCTGGGTGTGAGCGAGCTGTCCAACGGAGACACTATTCCTCATCCTTGGGTGGCAGCACCGGCGCACGCGAATGATCTCGCTTTTGCTGTTACTGCAGCCAGATCAGTGTTCTCAGACCTTTTGAGTCCGCAGGGTCCTTTCGTTGCGCTGGGTCACTCTCAGGGCGGGGGTGCAGCTGTAAGTAATAAGTCATGCCTGTGGTTACACAGAGTTGTTGAGATAGCCATGCTAATCGCGGTATATAGTGGGCTTTCGCAGAACGACAGGCTAAGAAGCCTCTCAAAGGTTACAAAGGCACCGTCTCCATCGCCCCCGTCACTCGAATCTTGGATGACTTCTCCTACTGGGCCGAGAATAGGATCGCATCGCCTGGCCTAATTGCCCAGACCGCTGTAGTCGATTCTATTTCCAAGCTCTACCCTAACTACGACTACACTGGTTTGACGGCCACAGGCTACGATCGCTGGCACAATGTCCTGGCCAAGGTCGAAGGGTGTTTCCCTGTGTTGGCTCTGGTAACATCTGGTCTTCAAGTTGTGAAGCAAGGATGGTACAAAGATGCGACGGCGAAGAAGTGGGCTGATAGAGTCGCCGTGGGACGAAAGGCATTCGTTGGGCCGCTTCTTGTTCTCAACGGCGCAGATGACCATGTTGTTCGCCCGGAAGGCATTGAACAAGCTGTTGAAGATACCTGTGGCTTTACCAAAGACTCGAGTCTTGAACATGTTGTGTATTCTGCTATGGATCATTTCTCAGCAATTCAGGCAGGTCAGCTAAAGTGGATGGGCTGGATCAAGGATCGGCTTTCTGGTAAGGTTGTTGGGAAGAAGGGCTGTTCTTCTGAGGTTGTACAAGGGTTGAGGACGGAGTCTACTGTCTCTTCTCTGGGACCTAACTTCTTTTTGTCTTTCTTTGGTCCGCAGGAGGGTTGGAAGTATAGCCTTTAGTCAGATAGCCCAGTGGCTGGGAGATGTGCAGTTCAAGATGGATAGGCTGTTGGGCGGAACTAGGACATTATCTATTAGCTTGCTATGAGAGATCTAGAGATACAACTGTTACAGAATGAGAATTGAGAAACCTCTACATCGACGCATGTCGCAAATGTTTACCTCCCACATACCCCTCCGCTGTATCAACAAACAACTTCCTCCCCTTGACATACGAAACCATGAACGAGAACAACTTCCAACCCCCAATCTGCCCCGTCGCATACTTCTTCCCCAAAGACACAAAGATCATCTTTTTCGTCGCAGGCTCATACGCCTTTATATCCTTGTGTCCCGTGAGAGCGCCATCCAGCGTTATCGCCAAGTGGATGATCTGGTTGTCGGTGATGGTCAATTGCTTCGGGTCAATGTTGCCTACGTCGCCGATGCCCCAGATGTTCTTTGTCCCCGCAACTCTCATTCTTGCGTCTAGTTTGATGTTGCCGCTGGAGTCGAGGAATGCGCGAGGAACAAAGGCGGTGTTGAGTTTGATGCCGTGGAGAGGAAGATATAGATCTGTTGTGAGCGTGGTCCCATTCGATAGCTGTAACTCGGTGCCTTGGACATTGGAGCTTTTCTTTGCTTCGTTGACGCGTGTTTTGTAGATGAGTTTGACACCCAGCGCTTTTAGATCCCTCTCTGCAGAGGCACGAACTGAATCAAGAGCCCCCTCCAGCGGTTGCTCACCACTTATTATCAGAGTAACGTCCTTGGAGGAGCCATATCTCGCAGCCAACTCGCCAGCGACTTCAGTTCCAGTAGCGCCAGCGCCGGCCACGACTATGGACTTTGCGTCTCCGACTTGACTCTTGAGCTGCTTCCAAGCCGACATGGTCTCATCATGTGTTCCGACGGGTTTCAGTGGAAGATCACTAGCCATTCGCGAGCCCGTCGCAATAACCAGCTCATCGTAGTTGATCTCGCGCCCGACATTACTATTAGAGGTGATATGAACTGTATCAGAATCGGCATCAATTCCATCTGCTTTCCCAAGGACAAACTCAAAGTTCTCAGAAGGGTACTGGTCAAAGCCGGGTTTGATAGGTAGAAAGAGCTGGTGATCAGGAATGGCGTCGGGTATAATGCCTCGAGTAGCGGCGACGTTCCAGAAGAAATGGCTGTTTGGTGATACGAGGATGACTTTGAGATCTGGGACTTTGGGGAGGGTGTGTTTGAGAAGCTTGTGGGCGAGTGGTAGTCCTGCCCAACCGGCGCCGAGAATTACTACAGTCTTTGCCATGGTTGAGATTATGTTTAATGGGAAAGGTTGGTTATGGGTATAAGATCGAATTGAATGGTTTGTGATATCTGTGGTTGTCGTTCAGCTCACTTATATGAATACACTTGGCTCGGTGTCGGGCCTGGGGCTCTACTGGCATGCAGATGTGATCTAACAGGTGGTACATGAACAGCCACCAAAATCAGCCGTATATCTATGTATCTTTGTTAGTGTCTCCCGCACTCGGGGGTGGATTCACCGGTGACAAGGATCACGACCGAGCACCGTGTCCGAAGACGATGCCCGGTCCATCGACTCTCTCACCAGCTGGGATAAGCTGAACATAGACATTCACATTCTCCAGCCTCATCTCATCTAGTATCATTTTTCTATCTCGGATTTAATCTTAACTCAATTGCTACGTACGATTATCTCCTCGTCCTATTCCGTCCTTTCAAGTCGGAGCTTATAACCCCCGATGGACCGACCACTACCACCACCACCACCATCCCACAATGAGACCGGCCTCAAGATCTGGAGCTGCGTGATATGCCGCCGCCGTAAAATCCGCTGCGACAGAAAAGACCCGTGCTCCAACTGCACCAAGAGCAAAATAGACTGCCACTTCCCCGTATCAGGCCGCATACCGCGCCGCAGCCGTGACCCCAACGCCTCCAGCTCAAAGACGCCCGCGCAGAAGCAATCGGAGCTGCTCGGCCGTCTGCGCCGTCTCGAGTCAGTCGTCACGGAGCTTGCGGCCCAGGTCGAGGACGAAAATGGGGCCAAGATAGACTCACATGTCATGGGTGGCATCACTGTGGATGCTGCTGCGACAGAGTCTTCGGCGGCTACGTCATCTCAGGCTGGCACCGAGTATGATGAGGATTTTGGGCGGCTTGTGGTTGACAAAGACGGAGGACTTCACGTTGGGAATCGATTCTGGTCTGTGTTTTGCGGTGAAGTGAGTATTTCAATTCGTTGATATCAAAAGACTTCACAGTAACTGACTAATACCCTACAGGTAGATAACATTCTGCAAGCTGTTCACGACGTGGCCGATTACTCTGAACCTTCAAGCAGCTCAGTCATGGCTGAACCTACCATTGACGGAAGTCCGTCTCCCTTTAGCCATCTTGGCTTTGTCTTTGGAAGTGCTGAATTCGCAAAGGCTCTGGACGGACTTAACCCCATGCCTTCCCAGATGCTCTTCATCTGGCAAGCATATGTCGAGAATGTCGATCCTTTCATCAAGGTTCTACATACCCCTACCGTTGAGAAAGTTGTCAGGGGATTGAGAGGGAACTTCAGCTCTTGTGGTGACAGCATGGAGGCGCTGTTATTCGCTATATCACTCGCAGCCATCGCGTCCATGGACGAAGAAACAGTGTCGTTCAACTTCAACACGCCCAAGGCACAGCTACTACAGCGATATCAATTCGGCACAGAGCAAGCTTTAGCACGTGCCAATTTCCTATCTACAAAGGACATCACCGTGCTTCAGGCTGTGGTCATATACCTTTCTCTACTGCCAAACATCGGAGCCCAGGATAAGGTATGGCCGTTGACGGGGTTGGTACTAAGACTGGCAAAGTCTGCGGGCCTACATCTCGAGGATGACTCAAACCGATACAACCAGCTCGAAGGAGAAATCAGGCGTCGTCTGTGGTGGCACATCTGCTTCATCGACTCCGGCAGTCGACGCGCTGACGCCCAGGACCTAGCCATCACGCCAGCAGGTTTCAGCACCGGGCTTCCCATCAACACAAACGACTTCGATCTAGAGAGCTCAACGACAGACTTGTCAAGTCCTGACCAAGGGTCAACGGGTGTAACGCTCTGTCTGATCCGCTGCGAGTTGTGGTATCTAACACAGGCTATACGTGCTGATGCAAGCAAGTCGCAGGAAACTCGCCTCGGCCTCTTCAATGTTCTGAAAGAAAAGGTCCAAAATACTTATTTCCGACACTTGCAGGCGAGAAAACCCTGGGATTCCTTCATCATGACCATGGCCAAGCTCTTCTTTGCAAAGGTCGAACTTGTCCTCCGACGACAATCCGGTAACCAGGCTCCAACAGATGAACTGCTAAGGCCATCGATCGAGGTTATCACATCTATTCAATCTCTCAAGTCAGAACCATCGTGGTCAAAATGGCGCTGGCAGCTACAGGGTCAGGTGCCATGGCATGCAATGGGCGTCTTCCTCCGTCAGGTTTCTCGTCTGCCCTGGACAAAAGACCTAGAAGAAGTCTGGAGCGCTGCCACAGACCTCAGAGACTCGGCCACAAAAGACATGAAGACCGGACCACTGTGGAAGTCTTTAATGGAACTAAACACACAAGCCGAAAAGCATCGTGAGAAGGAACTCGAGCGCCAAGGGGCCAATGCCCAACATACCCGCGAGCGAGGCAGCCGCGTCAATTCCGACGTCCAGCAGATGCTCGATAACGCTGCGAATATGTCCTCCGAGATCCCCGTGAACCATCCTCTGATCGACACGTCAACATTTGACTCGTCTCTGCACATATCGCCCCCCGACAGCGGCGCTTTCTCTATAGAGCGACTGTCAACCGGGTTGGGTACTGCGTCTGATGATCTTCCCTCGTGGTCCGAAGCTGGGGGCGAGATAGACATCGACCAGTTTTATTCCTTTGGTAATTCCACGTCAGATAATGGTGCTACTGATTGGATGGATTGGGATGCTTTGATAGACGTGGATGAGACTTGGAATTGGAATTTTATGTAGATTCTCGTGAAACAGACACTTAGATGGCAAGAGCTACTAGAAACTTTAGATATGTCGTATACGAATTAGGATGATGATTACCTGTTTCTTGAACATATTTCTGTCTTAGTTTCTTGTACATGGTCGTGAAGCGGAAAGTAGTTTTACTCAGCTGGCGGAGTTCCGCCCAAGTGGTGATACACAACAGCACCATCAAGAAAGGTATATAACAGGCTATCTCCAGTTATGCCGCATGCCCAATGTACTCTTGAGCAGTGTCGACTAGTGTGTGGTCATAAAGTCACATCCCTTTGTCCGTATTCTACCAACTGCCACACTCGTTGAAGAACGCCGCGAGACAATGGCATTCAAAGCTTTATACACCCAACTCTTTCCACCAAAGCCACCACTGACGGAAAAGAATGTCCCTCTACAACTCGGAAAAGTCTTTATTGTCACAGGCGGTAACTCGGGAGTGGGCTTTGAGCTCTGCAAGATCCTTTACACGACAGGCGCAACCGTGTATCTGACTTCACGATCAGAGGTATGACTTACACGACATCAGTCTACACAATTACTTACACAAACTATAGCAACGTGGAAAACAAGCTATTAATGAAATCACTAGTGCCAACCCTCCTCCCAAGAACCCAGGCATACTCAAGTTTCTCCACCTAGATCTCAACGACCTCAACTCTGTCAAATCCGCTGCATCCACATTCGCATCTCAAGAGACAAAACTCCACGTCCTGTGGAACAATGCAGGCACAGGCGCTTATCGCGTCTCGCAAGGTGCCAGAACAGCACAGGGACTGGAGCCAATGGTGGGTATGCACTGCGTAGCTACACTCCTCTTAACAACATTTCTCATACCCCAGCTTCGTATTGCTGCTGCCGAACCGTCTAGCTCCGCAAGGGTCGTCTGGACGTCAAGCATCGTGACAGATCAGGGGTCCCCAGCCAACGGGATCGACATTGAAGCCCTTCACGCGGGAACGTCAGATCGAGTTCTCAACTACGCTGTGTCCAAAGCCGGCAGCTGGATGCTCAGCCGGGAGATGGCCCGGCGGCACGGCGCCGAGGGCATCGTAAGTGTCGCGCAGAACCCAGGCAACGTGAGAGGGGGCTCATACGAGGGCACACCCGCGGCGACCATGTGGTTCCTCAACCGCTTCGTACTGCATCCGACATCGTACGGGGCTTACACGGAGCTCTTTGCCGGGCTATCCCCGGACGTCGACAACGGGGCGTATATCATACCTTGGGGACGCATGCGGACTGATGACGAGTGTCCCCGTAGAGACATTGTACACGCCATGCAGCCCGACGGGTTGGATTACGGGAAAAAGCTGTGGGACTGGTGCGAGCAACAGTGGGAAAATGTCGTATAACAATGTACACGATGCCCCAGAGGCTCGGCCGAGAGTGTAATACGAGAAAGAAGCGGTCGCTGCGGAGATGAATACGTTGGTGAGAATACGATAGTACGGATATACATGACCTGATTTGACGAGATGGTATCCATAAATCGTGACGAATCTGAGTTTCCCGAACTATGCGTGATGAAGTCTTCTGGAATGCCACAGACGCCTCTCCCGCTATCCTAGAAAACAGAGAACAGCAGAACAGATGATGCAAGTATCCATCGAATAGCCTCACTTATCAATCGGACTTGATGGAACTCTTGTAGAAACTTCTGACTAAAATGTGTCATGCACACGAGATGCTCGCTTCCACCGTTGGTGGTTGCACCGAATCTTGATCACCCTCCAATGAGAACGTCAGATTATTTCTAGATGCCGCAAGCGGTGGAGAATCGAGATAAATAAAGACACGAACCATCTGATAGAGGGTCAGAAATAAAGGTTACTGGCTCGAGGGCCTCTGCAGCCACACGAGTTGCCAGGGGAGAACTTAGAAATGCCACCCTCCATCCGTAGACAGAGAACGCTAAGTACATATGCAAAGAGTGGTGCTATCAAGGATGCATAATCGCTTAATCGAATATTGTATGCAAGACGGATTGATAGATAGCGCGATCGGGGTTTTGCACGTACCCCTCCACGCCAAGTCGCAGATGCAGATTAAGTGCTCAGTCTGACAGGGGCTCCCATCTTGTAGAACAAGTTTCACAACAACGGCTGCCAATTTGATCCCCTGCTAGTTGAATATTCGCAATCACACCGAGATTTGCATTGAATGTCTCTCAAGCACTTTGATCCTTTTTCCTTCTCTCTTTGCTAGAGCCAGGCGCATATGATAAGGCTGTAGAATTGAAATGTGTATCCTACTAACTTAGACTGGACATAAGCCGCTTACCCAAGAAACCAATGCAATGAATAGGGGTGATCCTTGACAGGGTAAATTAGAGCCGACCGTTGTTTAATGAACAGCGCCGCAAATGATTTAGCGGTATTTAAACCTGCCTTACCAAGCTTACCTTAATCTTCTTAGCACCTAACATACAGTGGACTGTGGACACTGGGGCGAGCAGTTTCATGGTAGAAGTTTCCCTTGAGGTCCCAGTGGAGGAGGAAAAAGAAAAGGCCTGTGTCACTCCCGCGACAATCCGAGACGAGGGATCTTCAGGATTCGAAACACGCGGAAGTTATTACTATAGTAAAAAGCTTAAGCTTGAGGACAGCCTTGTTCTATTTGTTCCTTGCGGGATAAGCATAACATGCTACGTTATACTGGTGTGTCTCCTGAAAATCAACGCGCGGAAGTGGAAGGATCTTGCTCGATGCGCCCTAGATCTGCAGGTTTCGAGGCTGTAAGCACACGAATGAGCGACTGTTTCCACAGATGCTGATGGATGGGCTCGGTGTGGCGTCCTCCGTTATCTTTTTTTGTCTGGGCCCCTTTAATCAAGTGGCTTGGTCGTTGAATTGATGCTGTAATGAGTGTAGATTGGATGCATTGTCAGGCCTCGAACAGTTGTGAAGCTTCGGAGATAGAATTTGACTCTATTATATGAGAGGCCTTCTAGAATTTGTACACATTCAGATGGAAAGAGTATTATACATCAAACTAGGAGTTGATGTTTATATCATTATAAAAACTAAATGCACCCTCTAATATCCGTCACTAGGTAATTGAAGTTACCTTATCATCTTACATCCAAGGTTTCCCCCAAGACGGCAGCGCTTGGTGGTTCAATCAAGCTGTGTCGCAGCAGGCAAGGCGTTTTAGCAGCCAGGTTCTTCAAATTGAATTGACTTTCTCACAAGAAACATATACCACGCAACAGGCTAGAACGTTGTGGTTTCTTGCCAGTTAATCTAAATAAGCTCACGTAAAAAGAAACCATTCAGACTGGCTTGATTGGAGTTCGTATCTGAACATTCATTACCTAGGAGACAAAAGGCCGGATTCTTCCTAATCGCTTTAGTGGCGGGAAAGGCCTCTCTAATCTTGGGACTGCCCCAGTGTGGCTTATCAGCAATGGCCCCGTTCTATTTGAGTTCTGTCTCAAGCCTCCGACGCGATTTGCGTCACTTTTCTGAGTCGCAGTGGAGAAATTGTACCCAAGAATAGCAGGAAAAGTAGACAATTGAGGCGATCCAAAAATGAAGCGAAACAGGAATAATGACAATAGCTTTGTTTGGCTACGATTGATTGTACCAGCTGGCTACCATCTATCTATCTCTTTGTAGTCGTGGCCAGGAACAACTTTGAGTTAAAGCGGAACTCTGCTGCAGGCTGAAGTACTGGATAGCTCCTACGCCTCCAGTGCCCGAGCCCCTGACGGAAACCCCGTAACGTTAGGCTACAGCACTTACTACGACCCCTGAGCCTCCCGCCTTGAGACTGTTTGTCGCAGCCTCGAGAGGTGCAGATGCGCTGTCTTTTATCTGTTTCTCGCTGCTTGGTTTTAATTGTTGAAATAGAAGAGGCTGAGACAATTGGGAAGCCACGTGCGCTTAGAAAAGGAACCGAGGGGAGCCGCTGAAGAAGACAAAAAGAAAGAGATAAGGCGGGAATAAGCTTGAAGGATTGGCTGAGGCGTAAAAACAGGACGTGTACGGATACTATCATTTCCTTTCTTACCTCTTGTACGAGACGAGACGAGACGGGAAGAGAGTTTTTGGGGTACCCAATAGACATAGACACACAGAGGACGAAACGCCCCGCTTGCGCGTCACGTTAACCCCCTATCTCTTAAGACTCTTTTGAGTTTCTTTCTGCCTTATCCTTATTCTTCCCCCTCCTGTCCAACCTGGAACCTTTTTTTTTACCCACGTCCCCCTTCCCCTCGTAGCCAGCAAAGAAAAATCTCTTGGCTTTTGGTTGTCGAGACGGATTCTAATTCCACTTCTTCATTCTCCCGCCGGTCGAAGGGTTTGTGATGCTCTGACTCTGAGACATTTAATTCTCTCTTCTTTCAACCAACCATCATCAATTCATTCGTTTGCAAACGCCCACAGTACAATACAAATCTGCGCAAAGTCGCAAGGCAGAAAAAAGAACACAACTCACATAATGGCTGTCGCTCTTCCCAGGCGATTCTATTCGCTGCTCTGGGTCGCAATCCTCCTTGCCGTCGTCGTTTTCTTCATCTTCCTCCGCGAAGACACTTGGTCATCTATTCCTCGACCTCCCAGCGGCTGGAAGATCCCTTTCACCACCGACGATGGCGTGCTCTCTTCCTGGATGGGCAGCAGCAAGAAGAAGGGTAAGGACCCCAACGAGCCTCTGCGCATTGTGCTCGTAGAGTCCTCCGGCACCCACGACGAGGTCGCCGCTGCTCTCATGCACGCCTTTGGCAACCAGAAGGGCTCCCAACTCGACATCTACTTCGCCAACCAGCGCTTCAACATGCAGGAGATCATGTCCAACTTCAGCCTTGCCGCCAATGTCACCATCAACAAGTGGGACAAGTTCGCCAGCGCCGTCACCGAGAACCCTCCTCACATTCTCGTATCCACGACCTGCGAGTTTGATCTCGACCGTGGCGCCGAGCCCATCGTTAACCTCCTCAAGAAAGCAAACACCCATCTTTTCTGCACCATCCACCACGCCGATCGCTGGGCCACCGGCAAGTATGTCCAGGCTGTCCGAAGCTTTGCAGAGCACGAGCGCGTTGATTTCGTTGGTCTTAGCCAGCACACTGTCGACTTCTTCCTCAACGACACCATTCCCAAGTGGCACACGGCCGCCAACCTCACCACCCGAGTCATTCCTCCAGTCTTCCCTGTCCAGATGACCGACCCTGATCTTCAGCCTGGCATTTCTCTGTCCCTGCAGGGCGATTACTCTTCTGGTCGACGTGACTACAACGGTATCTTCAACCACCTCGGCAGTGTCATCCGCAAGGCCGGCGAAGAGTCTGAGGGTCACAAGTCTCAAAATGTCAGCCTGCACGTTATCGGACACGGTACTCCTCCCCCGGTTCCCGATCATGTCAAGGACCACGTCTACTTCGATCAGGGCCTCTCATACCCCGACTTCTACACGCTGATGTCAAAGTCCTTCTCCGTCCTTCCCGCATTTGCTTCGGACACCTACTTTGACCGCAAGGCTTCTTCCACCATCCCTGCCTCTCTGATCGCCGGTGCCCCTATCGTTGCGACAGAAGAGCTCCTCAAGGCTTACTCCTACCTTCCCAGGGAAGCCGCCTGGGTTGCCCGACCCGGTGAGGGCGAGATGGACGTTATCGAGCGAGTTATCGATGACCGAGAGGGTTTCCTCAAGCGAAGACAAGCTGTGAGAGATCTGGCCGCGTCTCTGCTGGAACAGAACCAGGCCAACACCAAGGCCTGGATCGAGGAGGCTTTCGAAAAGTATAACGCCAATTAAATTAGATATGAATAACTGATTTTTTTGCTTTTCTTTTTTTATTGTACACTTACGCGGCACCATTTCACATGATCGGGAATCAGGATGAGCGGCTCTTATGTTTTGAGAGTATTTTAACACGCATGAACAAACATTCTTAATATACGGTTTCTTAGTACATTGAAGATACAATCATGACATTTAACTTACATGAGCTCCCTCCCGCATTCCAGTGATGTTGAGCATGTTAATTGATGTCTTGAGCTTGATTACGTGCAGCGGGTGGCGGGCGGGAGTCTCACGGCCATCATGTTGCCGCATTTTTTCACTCTCCCTTGCGTGAGAGTATCGAATCCGGCACATGGAGACATGGAGAATGAGATAGTGACTCATGGTTCCAGAAAATGGGTCGTGAAAACGCCACCAACACAAAATCCCCAGATCTTGGCATGAGAGATCTGAGCTTAAAAAATGGTCGAGCCTTGACTAACGATGCCATCAGCATTGAATGCCTCAGAGATTTGTTACTGAACACAATTATTTATCACTGTCGAAGGTCAATTTTATGGAAATATTTATGTATATTTAAGTTTTGAAGTCTCTCCCTCGTTGCGCACTGCGGAGGGAGAAAAAGGGCTATAAAGGATACCCAAGATCGCATAGTAAAACGTCTCTATGTCTAAGGTATATGGAAAAAGAAGTATGCCAAAGATCATGTCATCCAAACACCTGTCATGATATAGCCGCCATACCCAAGAATAAGTATATAAAAAAAGCAAGGAAATGTTGTATGTGTAGGTTATTTTATGTTAGGTGGCAGAGGAAGGGTCTCATAACTTGAGGTCCTTAGCTTCCTTGCTGTCAACCATCTCAGCGCGTCCCTCCTCTTCGCGGGGAAGTAGCTGGTAGCTGGAGGCCTTCTTGGCCTGTTGGTATCGGTCTCGGGCCCAGCCGTAGAGAGCGCTTCCCATTAGGATAAGAGCCATGCTGCCGGCGCGGTCGGCAGTCAGAACCTCGCCGAGAAGAACGACAGCGAGGGAGCTCTGGGCAACACCTCGGGCGGCGGTGACGATCATATGTGTGGTCGGGCTGGTGACCTCGATCTGCATAAAGGTGGCGATGGTGAGGAGGAAGGCCGAGACACCGGTCAAGCAGGCGGAGCTGAGGAACTGGCGGCCGACGTCCATGGACTCGACGGTAAAGAGGCTGTTCATAGTGCTCATCTCACCCGAAAGAGGGAAGAGAGGGATGTAGAAGAGGAGGGCCATGCAGTTGGACATCCAGACCATCTGCCACATACCCTCCTGGCTCTTACCGAGGAAGCGTTTGACGACAACGGACTCGACGGCAGTGGTGAAACTAGATCCGACACCGAGCAGGACACCCTTGCCTGAGGTAAGCATCTGGCTGTAATCGGCCATCATACCAGTTCCGAAACCAGCCATGACCATGGCGCAGCCGACAAGTGAGATAGGAGGGTAGTAGGGACGAGGTCGCAGAACCAAGAGCGATAGGAAGAGGGTGAATGGCAATAGAAGACCACGGGCGATTTGGTAGACGGAGGCATTGACCGAGGCGAGGCAGTACGTCTTTGCCAAGATACCAATAAGACGTGCGACCGTGAGGGGTAGGAGGGAAATCCAAGCCTATTAGGTTTTCCAGTCAACAAATGCCTTATCTGAAAGGATACATATGGTGTCAACTTACATTAAGAGGTCGGGACAGCTTGATCCATCCTGTGGCCACTCCAATGACTGTGAGTAGTGCGACCTGTATCGTAGTCTGTAGGGCGAGCAATGTGACAGGAGCCTCAACGCCGTTAAGGGCTGACTTGGATAGGATAGTGCTCCAGATAGCACATGATGAATGGAAGAGCACCACCAGGGCGACTCTCATTCGTGATGGCGGGGGTCGGTTCTCTACCTGAGGTTGTTCGGCGGCTGCCATTGTGACGAGATGTTATGGTGTATGGTATATAATATACGTCGACAAGATATGTTTTGAGCGATAGAATAGTAAAAAGATGAGATGAAATAAGTCAACGGAAGATGAAATAGAAAGAAGATAGAAGAGTAAGAGTAGATAGAGTAGAGTAAAACAAGAAACAGCAATCCAAAGTGGGTAAACGAATGTCTGAAGCTTTTCGGTTCGAGAAAGCTTCCAAGGGTCCTGTCCTTCCTTTCTTAACTAAATAAACTCAAGGCAACAAAAACATGAAAAGGTCAAGACTCTCTGTGAGGGGAGAGGCTGGCAATGGCAAGTGGGCGGGCTGTCCGGAGGTTTTGTTGATCGATCCCGCGTGTCTATTTCCGCACTAAGGCCCAAACGCAGAGGTGTCGAACTGCATCTGCAGGGCACTTGGCTGGGGGGTGTGTGCGAAGCCGAGTAAAAAGACGAGGAAAAGGGGGTTTGGGTTTTGGTTTGAAGAATTGAACGCGTTATCCCAAGCAGGGAAACCGAAAATCTGGCGCCACACGTTAGCCTTGGCCTAGCAGCTTTGGCCGGTCTCTTGAGATATTAACCCTGACTATGGGATGGGATTCAGTCTTGGCCTGTCCTATGAGAGACGTCGAGCGCCATGTGTTCCCAGTCGATATTCTCCATATTAGCCATCTCCATCGCCCCCATGGGCCCCAGCGCTCTTGATTCCTTGGAAGCCTCAACCGAAGTACCGCCATCGAGGGATCCCTGGGTCCTGAATTGCAATGGGGGAGATGGGAAGACGGCCCAGGGAGATTTGGTTAACTAGACGTGGGGGGTTCCATAGTACGTAGTGGTATTGCTGTTGAGATGGCGGCTGTGACAAGGCGGAGTGGTGGAATCTCTTTGGTGTAGCGCTTATGCATGCGTCGAAGGGGGGGAGCGGGGGGGTCTGACTATGAACCACTGGGAAGATAGAGTTGCATATGCATCTAATGAGGTTCTATGCCTTCCAGCCTCTTGGCACTGACGTATATACGTAGCAGCAGAACGGAGCAATGCACTGAGCATCCCCGCGCTGGGAAATAAAGACCGTTGATCAAACTACGCGACCGCTATTGGCCTGCATCCTCCCAGTGACACCTACCTGTCGAGTGTAGCGGCTCGACGGTCCCCTGTCTTGAAAGGTCATAAGTCATTTCACTGGACCGCCCCTGACTACGCGGGAGTAAAACTCAAACATAAGCCAAAAAATAAGTCTATATTTTACTGAGTAGCTTAGAATTAACGTGATCTTTTGTTCCATTGCCGCCGCAAGCAAAGCAATGACTTTTACACTGTAAATCAACTACGACTCAGAGACCCATTCCTTTTCTCCGCTGTTATTGTCAAAGCACGAGTAAAGTAAATGCGAGGCCGTGGTGAAACGGAGATGGGGGAACCACTTTCCAGGTGAAGATTTAAGGTGAAGCCAAGTCTTTTGCCGAGAAAGACAGGCCAAGATCGGATATCAATAACCAAGTTTTGAACTGCAGCCCGTCCGTAACTTGTCCTCTGATGTCTCTGTTCTTTTATCTTCTCTTGTCTTCTTTTGCCTACTTAGAATAAGTGCCGTAGTATGGAGCACTTCCCATAGACTAGTAATGGCATAATTTCCTATTATCTTCCTTCAGAAGCCTATCCCCTTCCTTCAGAAAATGTTCTCCGCGTGATAATATCCTAGACTCGCCTCAGTGGTCAGTGACCGAAGCAGGATCGTCAATGGAGTGTTTCATCCTAGATGGATGATCCAAGGGCTTACTCTCCGCGAGTGCTCCGAGGCTCTCTTTCGAGTCTTAAGTCTCGAGGATGGAACAGGGTTGCACTACTTTATCGCCTTGTCATTGCGTTGCATTATAATGTAGCCCCGAAAATTACAAGTTCCCGAGGGATTGTAGTGGAGAAATCAAATCGAGCCGCGTAAGTTCTCTTATGACGATGTGCGAAACGACTCCGCCAGTGCTTATTATGTGAAACTCGAGTAAAGCATTGTCTCAAATCTCAACCACGGTTCACAAACACTGGGCCCTGGGTCCGAGTTCGGGGTTTGGCAAGTGGCCAGATTGACAACGTGAGACTTGAATGAAGTGACGCATGTTTTGTTGTTATTTTTGTATTGTATAGATCGCGTGGTTTTATTCCCCAACGCTTAACGGAATGTGCTATGTTGCTTTTTGCTCTGTCCCGGTCTTTTCTCGACATCGAGGAGCAAAAAAAAGATACAAGTCTAACATGCGGTGACGAAATTAAACAAATGGTAGCGCCGTGCATGGTATGGTATCCCCTGTTCCTTTCCCCATCCAAAGCCCCAGACATGAGATGATAAGCTACGCAATGTATATGGATGCTGTAACTGTAATATCCCCATCATGACGAGATGTGCCCCGTCAGAATATCCTATTCCCCAGCCGGCTCGGGATGACCATTCAACGTGAAGCAGAAAACTCTATTGGTAGTAATGATAGCAAAAGATCAAAATGCTTATAGTAGATAATAAAAGACATCAAATCTGGTTCATGAACCAGTTCATCATGACGATGTATCGGCGGCGGCAGCCTTCTCGCTCTCCTTGGGAGCCTCCGCGTTGGGAGTAGGTACGGGTGTGGGCTTGGGGTCGTCAGCAGCCCTTAGGCCGTCCTTGACCTCCTGCTCGAAGTACATGCGAGCAACATCAAAGGCCGAGTCGATGGACTTTGTGATCTTCGTGCAGCCGCAGTCGCGCGTCCAAGTGTTGTGGAAGTTGAGGTTCTTACCCAACTTACTGTCCATCAGCACATGAGGAACGCCGATGACTGTAGAGAGAATGTGGCCGTGAAGTCTGTCGGTGATGACGAAGTGAGCCGATCCCAAGAGGTCGAAGCCGGCCATCGACTTGGCCCAAGCACGCTGGTTCTTACCCTGCTCGCGCTCGTTGTCGTTATCGATGGATGGTGTCTTGGTGAACTTCCAGTCGACCTTGTTGTATGTTACGTTGCCGATGCTGCCGCCCAGGTCGACCTTGCCCTCGCCAAACTCGATGTCGCCAGAGTCACCGTCTGAAATCTCGGCGTCCTTTCGGGCGAGAATCAGGATGTCGTGGCTAGAAATGGAGGGTTAGCGTATGCATGCGTTTAATAGAAGGGAACAACTAACGTCTTCTTGGTGTTGTGTCGGAAATCAGATCGGTTGCCCCACATGAAGGCAATGTCAGGAACAAGGTCGCTCTGAATGCCCTCAGTCTGGCCAAAGTTGTCCATGAGCCAGTCATAGCTGGGCTTATCACGGGCAGCCAGTTGCAAGTCGTGGTGCTTAGTGAAAGACTTGCGGGTCTTCTCAATCCTCTCGGGATTGGTCATGTAGATACTTTGGGGGAAAGCTCGGATGGAGATGTTCTGGAAGTTCTCAATCATGTTCATTCGTGAAGGTTGGTCCTCCCAGTAGTAATCGTTGAAGTTGCCACCACCGGCCATGATGATACCAGAATGAGGACGGTGCTCCTCGAGCTTTCTGCGGAACTTTGCAATGTCGCAGTCCTTGTACATGAAGCTGTGTCACCATTAGTATCGGCGAATGTTGTCCAACGTGGTACGAGATTAGATCTTACCGGCAGGCTTCCATAGTCTCAATTCCAAGGATGCTCAGCAGAATCTGCTGGGCAGACCAAATAGCTGCATCACCCTTGTTCTCGGTCTCGAGGTAACCCCAGATGTTTGCATAGCGAATTCCAGCGAACCTCTTCTGGTAGGCGTGGATGAGACGTTGTTGCAGGTCGTTGACGATGTTTTCACAACCCGGTGTAGGCGCTCTCGTCAAGTCGTAGGAGATGTCAGTGTTGGGATCTTTGTCCTGCTCAAGATCCTCCTCTCCAGCACCAACAGCACCGGCAGCGTCAGTGGGCTTCTCTGGTTCATCGATGGTGGTGTTGCCGCCTTTGGACGGCCAATGCCAGTCAGCGCTCGGTAGATGATCCTTAAAGCTCTCGGGTCCTTGGTAAGAGACCAATATAGCAAAGACGAAGAGCACAGCAACCACGGCTAGCGCGATGCGTGCGAAGCGGTTCATTGCTGGCAACATGATGAACGCATAGAAAAGTAAAAAGTAGGTTTAAGGTTGAGGTTGAGGTTTACACACGAAAGGAGTGGAACACCCGGATATTGTCTATCACGGGCTTGTAATTGTAAGCAAGCAAAAAAAAGAGAAACAGCAGAAACAAGACAAAGCGAGACAAGATGGATGATGCAATGGAAGAGAAGAAGAAGAGGTCAAGAAAGCATCTCGAAACGTCTTTTGTCCTTTAGATAAAAAAGATGTGACTTGGACCCCCCATTTCATCCTTGTCTTTAGCTTAATTCCCGACCCCATCCACCCACTAACGTTACCTATCTTCTGCTGCTGCTTCTCCTTCTCCTGGTCCTGGACCAGTGGACTTAGTGTGTCTCTTGGTCCTCCGTCCTCCACTCGGACGATTCGATGGATGCGTTCAAAGTGCGCCACGCGCCCGCACCCCATGCGTAGCCTGTAGATGGCTTGGCATTTAAGGTACAGTATCTTAATTATCACTGTAACCCCTTTGCATCTTGCTACATATGAACAGCATACATAAAATACTTGAGTACTTAAACACCCAAGCACCCTCTCTCGCTCGTCAAGTTTGAAGGGGCCAAGCACACTCTGCCGGGATGTGGGTTCCTGACGTCGACAACCAGCCATAAGCCTCTAACCCATGTAGCATGTAGATATCCCGCTTATTTATATAAGCGTAAAATGCGCCTACTAGACTCTTACGCGGCGCAAAAAAAGAAGTGGGAATGCTCCCTTACCAGGATATTACCTTAGTCGAATCGACAAAGCTGGCCAAGACTTGACCGAAGCCCCCTTTTTCCCTCGTTCTGACCACTTTGCAGTGTACGGTCGCAGTGTTACACCCTTTTTTTTATCCTTATCCCTATCCACTTGACTTGGCATCTTTGATTGATTGACCGGATCGATTTTAATCTGGAGACCATCGCATCGGCTTTCATTTCTTTGCCTTGTTTCTCGTCCCGCGCGTATCGCTCCGTTTCGTGTCCTCTCGAAAATCGTCACTTTCACTTCACTACTACGCTTTAATCCAAGTTGAACGACACTCGGCCGTTCGTCCACTCTTTTAGCAAGACCTCATCGCTTGCGACCGACCGACCGACGCCCCTTCGCAGCCATGGCCGACCAGAACAAGAAGAACGACGACTTCGTGGCCAAGATGCCTGAAGTCGCCAACGAGAACAACATTGGCGATGGCGAGAAGGAGAACGACTCTCTTGTTGGTCGTGGTCCTGGCACCGATGCCCTCCCCGCCCAGGCCTCAGGATTCACCTCCAAGATTGAGAACAGCGGACCATTCTCCATTCTCTCCTACTGCCTCTCCTCCATTTCCATGACTGTCGTGAACAAGTATGTCGTGTCTGGCAGTTCATGGAACCTTACTTTCTTCTACCTTGCGTGCCAGGTAGGTTTTGACTATTCCCCGCGTTTGAGGAATGTTATCTGACTTGCCCTCTCTACTCTAGTCTATTGTGTGCATTGGTGCCATCACAGCATGCAAGCAGTTCGGTCTTATCAAGTCCCTCGCTCCTCTGGAGATGGACCGCATCAAGAAGTGTACGTTGTGTTTCCTGTCACTCACACAATAGAGGGGCAATGGCTAACATAGTTACAAACAGGGTACCCCATTTCGCTCGTCCTCGTCGGTATGATCTACACAAGCACCAAGGCTCTGCAGTTCCTTTCGGTACCTGTCTACACCATCTTCAAGAACTTGACCATTATTGCCATTGCATATGGTGAGGTTCTCTGGTTCGGCGGTTCCGTCACTCCTACTGCTCTCGCTTCTTTCAGTCTTATGGTCCTGAGCTCCGTGGTCGCTGCCTGGGCTGATATCAAGAGCGCTATTTCTGGTGACTACAGTGCCACCACTGGCGATGCCGATGCGCTTGCTACCTTGAACGCCGGTTACTTCTGGATGGCCATGAACGTCTTCTGCTCTGCCTCTTATGTTCTGGGCATGCGCAAGGTCATCCACAAGATGAACTTCAAGGATTGGGACAGTACGTATACCTCTTTATTGCACATAATCAGCTTGACGCTGGGGCGTCGATATTTATGAAACATTCGCTAACCCATTAACAGCCATGTACTACAACAACCTTCTTACCATTCCCGTCCTTGTCTTCTTCTCCCTTGTCACCGAGGACTGGTCCAGCGTCAACTTCGCCAAGAACTTCCCCGAGGACTCGCGAAACCGTATCTTTGTCGGCATCATCTACTCCGGTCTGGCTGCCATCTTCATCTCTTACTGCTCCGCCTGGTGCATCCGAGTCACCTCCTCCACCACCTACTCTATGGTCGGTGCTCTCAACAAGCTGCCCATCGCTGTTTCTGGTCTCGTCTTCTTCGCTGCCCCCGTCACCGTCGGAAGTGTCTCTGCTATCTTCATTGGTTTCGTTTCGGGTATCGTGTATGCTTGGGCCAAGGTCAAGGAGAATGAGGCTAAGAAGAACGCTTTGCCTACCGCTGAGAGCCGTGAGGCAGCTAAGTAGATTTGACATGCTGCGATAATGATCTTTCTAGAGAGCCATGCCAGCTTCCCGTCAAGATCTTCTCAGCTATCCTAATGCCATTCCAACCAAACTATCAAGTCTGGCTGAATTTGGAAACGACAATTACGTATCTTAGCACGGTACTTGAACGAAACACTAATGTAGACATATTTTTTGCATAACGACCAGAGCAACAGCTCGTTATTTTGATGGGGTTTAAGTTAAGGGTGTCATTTAAAAGCGTTTATAGACCTGGTTCAATACAAAGCCATTGATTCTGCGCATGATCTCATAAAGTGATGTAAATCTTCACATGCTGATTTCTACATCAGATTAAGTAACTAACAAGCAAAGCTCGAGCCTCTTCCCATAAGTCTACAAACAAAGCAAAAATGGCCTCAGCCCTATAGCTGACATGGGAGACTGGCTAACGGTCGACGACGTGGTCTTGGCTCTCATCTCGCATGGCATGGATGGTATGACATGTTGTACAGCACAAAGATAAAAGGCTGCATAAGTTCAACGTTACATTGTGCATAGGGTAACTCTACACCAAGCCTCACAATACTTGTATCAACCAACACACACAATACTTCAGCGGGTTACAAGCTTATCCAACTAATACACATCGGTACCGAACTTATCTTTGAGGCTGACTTCGCCTTGACTCAGGCTATGCATCAAACCCCATCCCATCCCCCTCCCTCATCTTCTAGAAACACTGGCTCTTTCTCGCGCTGACAGCTGAAAGATCCTCCCGTCCAATTTTCGCTCCTGGCCCCGTTTCAAGCATATGAGCAGATCGAAATCTCTTTTGTGTTAAAAGCTGACATTGCACTTGTGGAGGCTCATTAAAGGCCTATGTTTCACCACAGCTTATGTGGCGCAAGGCAGTCATAACAATTAAAAAGAAAAAAGGACCGGTCTGGAGCGGCAGATAACAAACGAGATGTCACGGTTTGCGTGATAAATAAATGGTAAGGGTGCAAAGGCTCGCTACCAGTACTTTGGTTAAAAACTCGATAGAGCCGGGGCCACAGGCTGTTGGTTCGTAGGTTGTTCTTGGGTTTGTTTAGCGGCTGGATCGCCAACGGGACGAATCAATAGTCTCGTAAGGCTTAGGGTAAGAATGTAGGTTGGTTTCGAAAGATGATGCAATTCCGTGTTAGTTGTTGGTTGAGGTGGATCATCAGAGTTGACGTCCGAAGTATGCTCATTTAATACCACCAAACCCCCTGGATCCTAATGGTCTTGAGTCTATACTAGAGATATCTTGCAGTTACCATTGTATCAGATCCGAGTTCATCAGATGCTAACACCAGCCGTAAGTTGGCCTCACAAATTAAGGATAACGAGATTCAAGAGGGCTGGCTCACGTACTCCCTCGTCAAGCAGAGCCAAGTCCAAGTCAAAACGTAGTCATTCATCTATCAAATCCAATAACGTAGATTTCATTATGCGCCGTGCCATGCCGTTCAATCAATAATGGGTGCCTCTTTGGAACCCGTCTGTAAACTTTTCCCGTCCCACTTGTTTCTCCAGCGACGTATATAAAAACTCCTTGAGTGCAGAGTCATCATACGCTGATGGTTCTAAAGACGCTGAACTCCTCTCCCGTGGCGACCAAGCTGCCTGTGATCTGCGGGTGCCAGTGCACCTCCTTGGCGTCCTTGAGGTAGTGCACGAACAGCAGCTGTGGCGGCACGTCCTTGACGCCTGCTGTGTCCTTGCTCTCCTCGTCGTCCAGCTCGACAGCCAGATCCCACAGCGTGACGGTGTTGTCACCCGCGGCCACGGCAACGATGGAGTCGTCCGTGGGGTGCCACTCGACGCTGGTGATCTGCTCCTTGTGGAAGTTGAAGCTGGCGATGGGCTGGGGCTTGTCGGAGCTGGCCTTCCACTGTCGGAGATCCCACACGGCCCAGGTGCCGTTGTCGTCGCCTGAGGCGAGCAGGTGGGATGTCTGGCGCGACCACGACAGGACGTTGACGTCGACGTCTGAGACCTGCATGGTGATGGCAGCCTTGCGCGACTTGGATCGCACGTCCCAGATGCGAACTGTGCCGTCGCTTGAAGCAGAGGCAAAAACAGACTGCTCGGAGGGGGACCACTGCAGCTCCTCAACACTGCTCTGGTGGCCCTGGAAAGGTCGGTTGTCGGTAACCCAGCCACCTCCATCAGTGCGCGAAGTCACGTAGATGAGACCATCGTTATCACCAGTGAGCAACTTGCCGCCAGGAACGGTAGGAGACCAGTCAAGGGCGTAACCCTCGGTCTTGTGTGCGCGGATGGTAGAAATTGGCTTGTTCTGCTGAGCGGAGATTGTGGTTCCGGGGTTGTCGAACGAAGCGAGGTGAGGAGAAATGTCGTGAATGAAGACGTTGCTCGACTCAGTCATGGTCGCAGTGAGGGTAGTTCCTGGTCGTCCAGCCTCTTGGCTAGGGATCTGGTGGGCGCGGATACGGTTGGTAGTAGAGTTGAGAGGAATAGTCTTGCTCTCGAGGATAGGGTCCGAGTCCTCATCGTCGTCGTCTTCCGAGTCAGATCCCTCGTCACCGCGGTCCATCTTGCTCAGGCCGCTGAACTTCATAACCATGATCTGGTTGTCCGAAGCCTTTCCGGTCTCGGCCTGGGTGCCGGAGACAGTGTACATGGTCGCAGGGTAAGCCTTGCGATTGTCGCCGAGGTTGTCGCGGACAATGTCGAAGGAAAGGCATGGCCAGGGTGTGCTGAGGTTGTGCAGCATCTCGTAGGTGGTCAGATCGGGAGCGAGGGTCTGGCCAGGCTCGAGTTTGCTTCGTCCGACGATGAAGGTTCCTTGGTCGACTTCCATGGCATTGGCATCTGTACATAGCTCGTTAGATGATGCTCGTATACTCAGAATTATGCGTATAATTTACCCTTTTCCTCAGCCTCGCGCTCGGCATCAGGTCGTCCATCAACACCAGCCTCGAGGATCTCATCTTCGCTCTCGAACTCGTCCTCGAACTCATCCTCAAACTCGCCCATCTCCCTGCCGTTGTCGTCAATGTCCATCTTCTCAGGACGGTCGCCGCCCTTAAGCGCCTCGCCGTGATCGGCGTCAGCAGTTCGCTTGGACATGATTTCTGTAGTTAATTTGTGGTTATTGGTAGATCTACAAGTTGAAAACCACAAAAAAGGTTGATTTTTTTGTTTATCGCCAGCCTTTTTTGGTGCCCCTCCATCGCCTGCAGGAAAAAAATAAATTGGACCCCGCCATGACGCGGGGCTTGGAGGCCGAGGCTTTACCGGCGCAGAATTAAAGCTTCAATCGTCAGTTGCAAGGAAGACATTGTAAATACTTGACGACCTTGTCAAGGATTAAATGATAGAGAGGTAGAAGCTCGATGACCGAAATGTTGTATTATTCTGATTTTGTCTTTGTATCATGACTTATTGTATAATCATAGTCGAGTCAAACCTCAGCCATGATTCCATCTTGATACCCTGGGCCTGCTGATAAATTCATGCCTCGCCCCATCCCATCCATGCGAGTCGTATCCGCAGATGCAATTGATTCCAAATGGTTTCACTGACGTATTGAGTACGCGCAAGTACCATGCTCGGCCCAACCTCTGGTCCATTGGGTAATTCACTCCCTCCGATCGGGGATATCCTCGTTTTGGATGTTTTGTCAGCATTAAATACTTTACCCAATTCCATACATGTACTCCGTATGTATTCCATGCATTTCATTCACTCACTGTAATCACCGGCACTCGGGCGGGAAACCCGCATGTTGGCCTCTCCGAAATTTCACGATTGTGTCATACAGCCTGGCTCGTACATCACCACCGACTCCCGCCTGATCGTTCTGTATGTAATCAATTAAATCGCGAAACTAGAGTTTCCAAAAGCTCCAAATAAACTGCCTACCTATATAAAACCGTATCCACTCTTCCTCAGTAGATCCATATTCAACTTTCCATCTCTCTTTTCTACCCCTCCATCAAAGAGAACTTATATAAACCAAAAGCCCCCCACCAAAACCCCTCAACTCTCCCATCACCAAAACAAAAACAAAAAGCTTCCACAAGTTTCCCTCCAAAAACCCACCTTCACAATGTCTGACGTTACCGAAATCAAGACCAAGGCCGAGTTCGACGAGCTCATCAAGACAACCCCCTACGTCGCCCTCCAGGCCCACGCCGCCTGGTGCGGTCCTTGCAAGGCCATCTCTCCCATCTTCGCCAAGCAGGCCAAAGAGAACAAGTCGGAAAAGTTCGCCTTCGCTAAGTTCGACACCGACGACGTCCCCGACCTCGCCTTCGAGCTCGGCATCCGATCTATCCCCGCCTTCTTCTTCTTCAAGGATGGCGACAAGGACAGCGACCTCCTCGGTGCCGTCCCTCCCAAGCTGACTGCTGCCATCAAGGGCTACGTCGAGCAGGCCCAGGGTGGTGCTGCTGCTGCCGAGGAGAAGCCCGCCGAGAACACACTCAAGACCGACGAGAACTTCTAAATAAGGACCTCCACAAAGAAAGAAAACACAACAAAGCGTATTGCGTCCAAGGCGCCAATTCGCAAGGATATACCCCCTCTAGATAAGGCGTACGACACAGCCCCATACATCACCACAATGGCACAAGCCATCATGATCTAGCATCATAGTATTATGACTACGCAAAAGCGTAGGGTTTGGCTTAGACGAGTTAGCTAAAATACACTCCATCACTTCATTCGATGCGTCAAGCAATTGTGAAATTTCTCTGTAATTCTTGTGACTGTGCCTGACAGGCACCTCTGTATTGTGTAAAGTAATCAAGTAAATATGTTCGCTGTGGCTCGCCATCGGCCGTGTAATTCGAGAATTTATGTCTCGCTATGCTCCAAATCTCATACCATCATCAACTTTCTCTTGATTTTCCGGAATCCTTTCTTCGGGCCCCTTTTCAATCTTCTCCATGAAGAGTCCTACAGCCCATCTCAGGACAAGAAAAAGGTCAAGCAAGATATAATACATAGGCGTAAAGTCCAAACACTCCGTCAGACGCCTTTCCAAGTGGTATACGGCCCAATTTAAAAACGCGACAAATAAACAAACGCCGACTCTAACATATGATACTAAGAGGGATCAATCCCATGTGGTGTCTTGGCATGGTGTTCAAATAACCGAAGCGTTCGACTCATCGCTAATACGTCCGACACCAGAGTCAACCCGTTTCTTAGTCGGTGTCGGCTCCTCCGGAGTCTCAACTTGATCCTCAAAACTCTTCTTGAAATCGCTTTGTGTCGACAACCTTGATGTCATCCTGGGTCCTGCTGATTTGCGCCGGTTGACCATCTCTTGCCGAGAGGGCTTTGTGTCGCTGATACCCAAACTCATTCGTGGAGACGATCGATCTTTAACGCTGAGGAACTCGCTTCCAGAGCGAACATGTTCGGGGGTCGGAGATCCAAGAGGACTTGTGGGTGAGTTCAACACTGTAGAGTTTCGGAGGCTCTGGCGTGAACTCCTCCATCTGCTCAAATTCCAAAAACTGCCTTCCTTGTCATTTAGGCCTTCAGAATCAGATGCGCTTATCAGACTGAAACTTGGCGTTGGTGGACCTGCTGTGCCATTGATATCCCGGTCACCTGAGACCCTTCTGATCGTAGTACGGTGCGACAGGCCACTGCCAGTTGGACTTGCAGGCGTTGGGCGGCTGATCGGGCTCGAGGGGTATGGTGATTTCCGGGATTCTGACGCCAGGTTGACAGCTGAGTTAACGTTTGAGTTGGCTCGTGAACGAGTTGGTTTGGTGGGCGACATGGACCGCTCACTTCGTGCTGGCGTGTTGTTTGGGCTGGGTCTCTCTCCGTCGATATCTTGGCGCCAACTGTTAATTCTATCAGAGGCGTGCTGGAGTTGAGTCGGATTAGGACCGGGAATGGTGAGAGATCCGCGTCTTGACTGCACACGACTGCTAGCACTTGTTCTCGTCATGACACTACCACTTCTGCCAACGCCGGATAGGCGGTGGGACAACCGTGAGCCTGATTCCCAGAGTCCTTGCTGTCGTTTCTTGTGAGCACAGTCTTGCCTGAAAACCTTGATCTTTCCCGTTCTATCAGTAGTGATGATGATGTTGCCGTCGAGATGTCTGGAGCGCTCGATATATGCAGGCGTTTCCTCGGGACGTTTATTGCTGTGCAACGAGTCGCCATTATCATCCTCTGACAGAGCCGAGTGACTTGGCGTACTCTCCTCTAAACTCCGCAATGTTACAGGTGGTGGATTACACAAGTCGAAAATAGGGTCGCCTGAGGCACTTAGCAGCTGCCGGCTCTTTGATGGGGCCATCAGAGCTGTGGTGACCACCTCGGGGTGGGCATCGAAGGACTCATATGGTTGTTTATCTTTGAGCTCATCCTGAGAACCAACCTTCCAAATGTAGGCTTTGCGGTCCTCGCTTCCGCAGATGATATAACTTGCGTCGTCGCTGAAGCGTGCGTTGATCTGACTCGACTGGTTTTCCAGTCCTTTGTACTTGACCTGGATCACCTTGTCATTGAGGTTGTAGATTCGGACTCGAGAATCATTCGAAGTAACGAGAACCTTGACTTGTCCGGCTTCAGGTCCTGATGGGACAGCTATGGTTCGAATACCTGTGATTTTGCTTCCCTTGGCGTTTTTACCCCGTGAAGACCGGACGTGAATTTGGTACCTGAGCTTCAGTCCCTCAGTGGTGTAGAAAGTGCACAAACCGCTGAGCACGCCACAGATGGCAATGCTTCCATCAGGCGAAAACGCCACCGCGGTGATAAATTCGCCCGCCGAGACCTGAAAAGCGACATTCTTGTCCGGGATACTCCATAGTCGTAGTTGCGAGTCCAGCGATCCTGCAAGGAAAAATCGATCATCCGTTGGGTGAAAGGCGATCGACGTAACCAGATCCTTATGGACGAAAGTGCATAGGCAATCACTCCTGCTCATGTGCCATAGCTTCACGGTCTTGTCCATTGAGGAGGAGAGCAAAAAGTTGTTCTTGCTCCAGCTCAAAGCCAAAACTTCGCCTTTGTGCTCTCGAAATTCTCGCACGGGCTTGGTGCGGAACACGGGAGCACTGAGCTTTTCGCCATGAACACCATTCTGCGCCTCTTCTTCCTCATGCTCCCTGCGTTCCTCTGGCGTGGATATCACTGCGAATACGCGCACAATCTGGTCCTTTCCTGCGACGGCTAGAAATCGCCCATCCAAGCTAAACTCGGCTGCCCATATAGCATCACCACCTCTTAGGATCTTGCTTCCAACTGCGGTCGCTACCGCTCGGCCATGTGAGTTCTGGGGCTTGTCTTCTGAAGCGGAAAGTTCCTGCGCGAGGAATAAATGATTATATTCCCTGTCCTTCTTGTTGTGTGCCTTGACTCGGATGTAGCGTGGGGGTTCTTTGTGAAGAGGTATGTATCCTCCGCCTGCACCGACAACAGACGTGAGAGCACGGGCGTAGGCACCATCGGTTCGTAGTTCACCTAGATCTGAGTCTGATTCCTGCATGTCATCATCTTTCCTCCAGCTTCCGCGCATTCCTAGTCGACTAAGGAAAGAAACTCCTTTCCTAAGAATCGTCAACGTCGAGGTTCGGGGTAACAAGAGAGATATGCGCACCTTCGGTCCTTACTAGAATCCTGGGCAGTATTGGGCGACTTGCTAAGTTCGGAGCTTTGCCTTTGGATGTTGTCTTTTGCAGGGCTGCCCGGACGGCCCTGACTTAGAAGGCGTTGTGTAATAGTAGGTTCAGCGGTGTTACTGTTGGTACGCAAATATATTTGCTAGACCTCCGTTGTTAGTTGCGATCCCACTACACTCCGATACCATATATCGAAGACCTTAAAGATACTAACCGTACTCAAGGGGTCAAGTCCAGCGTTAGGAGGTGGACTAGAGGAACTCGATTTAAAGGGTGGTTTGTTGTCTTTTGTTTCTTTTGCATTCTGAGAACCGGACAGTGATGGTTGTGTAGTCGAGAGCCTGCTCGATGGGAGGTCCAGTGAAGCACCGGCACCTATGAATAAATTGTCAGCTTACATGACACTATAGTAATGGTTATAGCTGGCTTGAGACTGGCCAGTGAGTAGGTCCTTAGGCTTAGGCGCATTTGAAGCTCCAGTCGCGACAAGTCCCTGCATAAGCTGGACTAGCCAACATGGGCCCAGGTGTTCACATAACAGGGCTGACTTGACCACAGGACCAGATGGAGGGGCAAGAGTAAGAAGTCCGGACATATCAAGTACAGAGTACATACCTTGGGAATCAGAACGAGCAGCGAGGCTCTGGCGACGAAGTTGAGGTTCGGATTCAGGAAGGGTAGAAAGGGCTGAAGAGTCGCGTCGTCTAGACCAACCACCTTCACCCCGAGCATACGGAGACTTAAAGGCAGACATATTCCATGCTGCGTGGGCAACCAGTCCCTAAAGAATTTTTGAAAAAGAGAGACCGGATTGCGCGGGCGGTCGGCCTCACGCAACTTGTGGGAGTCCAGTCCCCGACCCGAGCAAAACGAGAGTGTGGCCTTGGCTGACGGACTTTGGAGCGGTCGTGGGGGGTGAGCAATTGAGAAGTGGGCGGGCGTGGCGGAGACCGGGGGCGGTTAACGAGCTTTGAAGATCCTAGGCCACTCCGACGGGTCCGAGAACGAATGTGAGAGAGAGAAGAGCGAGATGAGGCTGGGACAGGCTTGGCTCCAGGCAGATCTCGGTGTAGGTACGGAGTACAAAGGTACAATATGAATATGTGGCAGATAAGGTAGTTAGTTATGAGGCCCTCGGCGGATGTTGTCTCCTTATTCCTATCCCTATTCTCATGCGCTTCGGCAAGACTAACATGCAGAAAACTATGTTAGTCCGTTCCAGCTGAGTGAGGGTCCAGTTGTGGTATGGCTATGGCCTTGTCAGACGGGTACAGGCAGTATGGAGTGAATGGTGGAAGAAAGAACAGGATATGATAGGCTGCAATTCAAGGGAGGCGGTAACAAAAAAGAGAGACAAGACTGTTTGAACAGATCCGCGTATTTTGGTATCGTATTCTTTGGTTACCCAAAAAAGATAAAGGGAAGAATCATGTGCATGAGTGTCGCAGGTCTTTATGAAACCAACTTAAGCGAAAACGAAGTCGGATGGATGCGCTGTGGCTGTAGCGTGCTGGGCACAGCGCTGCACAGCAACCAGGCAGCGCCCGGAGGGTACTACTTACAGTGAAGTGGGCCTGAATTTAGGGATGAGATCCGTAATGGTGTTTAGTGTAAGTTAGAGACGCTGGGGGCGCTTCTTGTGGCGCGCAGTATAAGAAAAAAAAAGGAGGAGCATAGAGAAAGGGGGCTACAAAAAGCTGCTGGTATGGATGAGAGGATGAAAAGAAGGGAGTGTTGATTTGGTGAGCCACGCGCCAGGGCTGAGATGCAGTACTGGATGGCAAAAAAGTAAAGAGGTTCGTTCCTGTGAATGGACAAATGGAAGGAGCAGCTGATGGTGTTGGTTGCCGTCAGCAGCTGCAGCTCATTACCTAGGTGGAGTGTTACGGTTTACCGGCTCTTGGAGAAACAAGTAAGCACCGAATCTGGACTGGGCTATGCTCTCAGCTCTAGGTATTCAATAGAGATTTGCAAAACAATCACACCTGTACCGGATGTCGGCTTGATTTTAAGAAAAAGGGAGAGGGAGTGATCCTCAATGAGGTAAGACAAGCCTCAAGCGCCAAGATCTGAGCAAAGGATGCATCAATCAGGTTGGATCTCATAGGGCAGACCCAATCTGGCAGGTCGGTGGCTTTCACCAGGGCAACTTCTAGTGGCTGTTACATGGTAGGCTATGTTATATGTTAAACAATCCCATTTCCACGATTGATGGCAGTGTTGCGATTTGACATGGACAATTGGACATCTTCTCCTGTTACGTAGCTAAATGGTAACGTCAATCAATCGCAGACCGGGTCCTCAATGATCGACCATCGAGTTACGGAGTAACTGTCCCCAGATTGTTTCTGTCGTAGTCTAATGCGAACATGTGGCTCAGTGGCTCACCGCAAGGTACCACCAGTATAGGCGATGCCGAGAGGGAATAAGACGATTATGTCCAGACCGCAACAGCCAAGCGACGACAATTGATCCATCTTGTTGTGTTTGAATTCTGCGCAGAATTCTCTGAGAACAAGCTGTTGATATCTCAACCATTTCTATAATATCTTCGTGCATCGAATACATGTATTGAGGCGCATCCGCGTATTCGGGACGGTTTGCTTTTTGGGTGACTTACAGCAGCACTAACACTAACACTAACATCATCTGTGCCACGCATCCAACGTTGGTCTAGCCCATGCGTTCGTGGCCGGGTTTAAAGATAGACGAATTGAGATATATTCCCTTCTGACGACAAGTCACTAAGTTTTATATCGATCCATTACTCGGTAAACTGTGATGTAATTACAGTGAGAATTTGTGTATTCATCAGTGGGAATGCTGGATCATTTCGATCCTCACTACATACATCATCCAACGGTCTAATCCTTGAATGAGGGGACAAATGACAGCAAAGTTACATGCACATAATACCCATGCGCGGGCCACCAGCAAAGCAACGCAGACTTACTTGTACATTCGTATGCTGGGCTTACGTCGTTGACTCCCGCTCGACAAGGGCCGGGTTTAGCATTTCTCGTTCAAGCCTGGGGCATCTTCACGGGAATCATGCCCCTTGCGCTATCGAGATGTGCGACATCAGATTGATAGGTATTCAAGGGTTGTTGTCCTCGTTCTTCGTTCTTCGTTCTTCGTTCAACGCTTTCATGATTGATCTCCAGGACTTTTACTAGGGGGCGCAATGGTAGCTGACACATGGCACTACGACGCAGATGTCTTACTGGCAAGTAAGTTTTAGGATAAAAAGGAACAACCATAAAGCAAATTTAGATTTTTACAAATAATTATATGAAGTTTAAACATGACCTGATAATCGAGAAATACTTCTACTATCCCAATATTAGGTCATATCATACTACTGTTCAACTTGTTGCCCGAAGTACCTTTCCAATTACACGGAAGCCTGGTTGTCGGACGTCACACGTACTGTGCATACGTACCGCCAAGAAGACAATGCAGTAATCCCCGTGGATCTCCTTGTGCCGTTCTTCCAGAAATTCCAATGTCTCGATGCTAAGATCGCTGTCACAAGCAAGCTACAGGCCTAATACTGTAACCTTTGACACCCCAGTCGGCATCGGCTTAGGCGCATAGAAATCGTTCCATTTCTATTGCAACTCCGTGGTCTAAGTTGAACTCCGCAAGAGACGAACTAAAAATGAGGAATTAAATAGAATAATCAAAAATAAAAGGATAAAAAAGCGCGCAAACTCTAACTTAGTCTAGTTCCGGTATTTAACAGGGCGCGGAGTTGCTTCGTCCTCCGTGAAATGCGAAAGCTTCCCTTCTCCGTAATCCGCGGACCTTTTTACCCTCCGATTTGACAGATCCGCGTCTTCTCGAAGTCTCAAAGTCTCGAACGTCGACAAAAAGTGTGGAGTTGGCACTTGAGAATCCTCGTCTAGTCTAATAATCGCCCACTATCCACTTTGCGGGCCTCCAATCCCGTTGCTTCTAACTTGTTTTACACAGCTTCTGCTCTCTTTCGTCTTTCCCCGCGGACTCAATCAAAACCCCGTCGGACAACGGCCATTCTCAACCACCGACGCCGATTATTACTGATTACTCGATATCGACATCATCGACTTAATCCTTGTTTTGTGCCTGAACAGCGGCTACCGACGAAACCAAGCACCAAGATCTAGAACAACTGCCGTATCGCTGAACTACCGCGAACTACCTACCCACTCCAAGATTTGTCAACACTGAACTGCTACATGCTCTATTTCGGTGCGGTACTGGCTAATTAACCCTGCCCTGTCAAAAAAGCAACCGTTGAGCCTCAAACTCTGCCCGTCTTGGCTCTTTTTCCTTCGTCTTGGTCAGCACATCCCAGCCTTACTGGTCTTAGCCGCACTGCACCCACTATCATCAACCCAACGACCGTGGGTTTTCTTGTGAAACAAAACTCTGAAGGAAGAGCAAATCACCTGAGTCGTTGTCAGACACGGACCAACTCTTGTTTGTTCGCTGTCATAAAGTCGCCGAGGTCCGAGGCTTCGAGGATCCAGCTTCCAGGTTCCGCATTTCACATTCACATTCACATTCACATTCTCGCATTTTCAGCTTTCAGCCACAGAAGCACAAGCAAAGATGAAGTTAGTCTCACGCAAGGTCCCCAAGACCCTTGAGGACGAGACCGTCTCTCTCCTCCCCGAGGATCCCGAAGATATGGTCAGCAGCCCCTGTTTCCTAGCTCTTAGTTCTCCTTCCTTGCTACTTTCTAAGTTTATACCCCTTGTCTTGTGTATCGTTTTCCATCCGTTGATCCTTAGACCCTGCTTCTATCTCTACCGTTACCCCTCCCCCTCTGTCATTGTCACACCCTCTCGTCTCAACTCACTACATGTTCTCATCAAGCATTCACCTTATACCACATGTCTTTTACTTCAAGCCACGTTCTGCTCCGATCCTGACCGGTTTTCACCGCTTGTTCCTCTGAGACAGGACGCTAACATTGTTGATAGTGGCATGCATATAACCTCATCCTCTCAGGGGACATCATTCACGCTCACGCCATCCGTAAAGTAGTCACAACTTCAAGCACCGGAAGCACGGCCTCTGAGCGTGTCCACACAGAACTGGCTATCAAAGTGAAGTCCACTTCCTTTGACCCCGTTATCTCATCACTCCGAGTCTCTGGTACTGTTGTTGCAGAGAACCCATATGTCACACTCGGCTCTCACCACACACTCGACCTTGAGGTCAACCGTCCATTTACTGTTATCAAACCGGAGGGGTGGGACTCTGTTGCAAGAGCTACTCTACAAGAAAGTCTGTCTGACGACAAGGATGGAGCCGTAGCAGCTGTTGTTATGCAAGAAGGACTTGCCAACGTATGTCTCATCACGCAGTTCCGGACCGTCCTAAAGGTCCGCATTGAGAGTGTGATCCCCAAAAAGCGAGATCTAGCCTCCGACCAAGACGCAGGTATGCGCCGTTTCTATGAGAAGACGCTATCTACACTTCTACGGACCATGGACTTCACACAGTCGCGACCATTATTACTGGCCAGCCCAGGCTTTGTTGCTGGAGACTTTAAGCAATACATCGCCAATCAAGGTCGCGATAAGGCAGATAAGGTGCTCACAGCCGTGGCTAAGCAGGCCACAGTGGTTCACTCCAACTCTGGTCATGTACACAGCCTCAACGAGATTCTCAAGAGCCCTGAGGTTCTGGCCAAGATGAAAAACATGAAGTTTGCCCGCGAGACACAGTATGTCGATCAATTCTTCGACATGCTAAAGCTAGACGACGGGCGCGCATGGTACGGTACCTCTGCTGTCGAGAAGGCAGTCAACGATGGCGCCGTGGGTCCAGGTGGTGGTGTCTTGTTGGTCAACAACTCGTTATTCCGCAGCGAAGATCTTTCTCTTCGCAAGAAATATGTTGCTCTGGTTGAAAAGGTGCGGAGTGACGGCGGCGAAGCGAGAATCCTTAGCAGTGACCACGAGAGTGGACAGCGATTGAAGATGCTGGGAGATATCGCTGCCATCCTCAACTATCCAATGCTGGATCTCGACGATGATGATGCCGATGAAGATAATAACGGTACTGGAGAACCGAGAACCCAGTATGGAGAATAGTATTATCTAACCAAAAGATAGAAAAAGAAACGAGACATGAATTGACGAAGTTGATGTTAGTGCTTGGAATACCCTATACTATTGAATAGACGTGGTACATTTTTACTCCAATTTCTCGTCTTTTATGGAACGACTTCATAATCTTTTATTCCATAGTTTACCAGCTTGCATAGCAACCACAGCAGTACATTGCCTCAGTGGTTGCGTCGGCGAAATCGGCAAACTTGATAAATCAGGTATCAACGCCGCGCTCGTAATGATGCCCTCGCAGAACACAAATCGAAGTATATGTTTCGACTCACGGAACCCGTTGCATAATACGAGGTTCGGATCAGCCTCTGAACTATACAGAGGCATCTTTGTACATATATTGTTAGGTTTCTAGATCCAGCTCTGCCGGTTTTATAAGACGATAGGCCAAAGGGTGCGCCGGATTCCATGAGCCGACGGAATCTTGAAGTCCGTGCGACGTCACAAAAGATCGTCATGATAATTCACGGCGCTTATCAGATCAACAAACTAATGCAAGAGGAGATACTATCGCCTCAACTCTTAAAACCGAAGTCCGAAATTCTACTCGGTTTAAGAAGTTGAGCGAGGTTGATCGTGCCGAACCAGCATCGGTATAAGTGATTCATCGTCTTAATCCCTATCCTACCCCTCATTCACCATTAGCATCAACCCAACATTAGACAAAATCGATTCGTGTCTTCCAAAATGGCCTCCAAACTCGCTCTAAACTCCACCAGGAAGCTCAATTCAGGCTATCAGATACCCCTTCTTGGTTACGGAGTAAGTAGACCATTAATTCCTCCAATGTCTGCTAACTCTGGTGCCTAGGTCTACAAGATGTAAGTTCGTGTAATGCTTCAATAACATGATGCACTCTAACCGTGCAACCCAGCCCCATTGACCAAGCTCCGGAGGTCTGCAAGAAGGCTCTTGAGATAGGCTACCGTCATGTGAGTGTTACAAGGTCAATGCAATTCGGTTGATTTCTGACTTTCTCAGATTGACTCCGCTTCGGGATATAACAACCAAGGCCCTTGTGCAACAGCAATCCAGGCATCCGGCATCCCTCGTTCGGAAGTCTTCTTCACTACCAAGATTTTTACCAAGAAGTTTCCCTTGAACTACGAAAACGCTCACAAACAGGTGGAGATCGCCCTTGATGAGACAAAGCTCGAGTACCTCGACCTTGTTCTGATTCATGCCCCGTACGGTGGACCTGATGGCCGCAAGGGTGCTTGGAAAGCCCTCGTCGAGTGCGTTGAGGCTGGAAAGGTGCGCTCGCTAGGTGTCTCCAACTACGGCGTTCAGCATCTGGATGAGTTGGAGGCGTACATTAAGGAGCTCGAGGCCGAGCGTGGAGCAGGCAGGGGAGGCGTCATCTCTGTAGGACAGTGGGAAGTGCACCCCTGGCTCACACGACCCGACATCGTCAAGTGGTGCCAGGACCGCAACATTGCAGTCGAGGCTTATTGTCCCATTGTGCGTGGCGAGCGATTTGGCGAGCCTAAAGTTAAAGCCCTTGCGGACAAATACAGCAAGACGCCAGCACAGATCTTGCTCCGGTGGAGCTTGCAGAGGGGATATGTTCCTCTTGTGAAGAGTGTAACACCTTCAAGAATGGCGGAGAACTCTGAAGTGTATGACTTTGAATTGTCTGACGAGGAGGTAGAAGACTTGGCGACTGGTGATTATAGTCCTTGTGCTTGGGATCCTACTGTTGAGCCTGTCGAGAAGTAGACCTTAAGACACACTACAGCTAGACAGAAACATCTCTGAATTGGAAAGAAGAAAGACTCCTAGAGCTACTACAATTAAATTCTAAATTTCACATCGTGGAACTGATCGTCTCATTCCAGTTGTTGTTGATGGTTCCACGTGACTTCGTTTCCACTTCGCGCCAGTCCAAACACCCCACGCGTTCCATGCCTCCCCTCCTTCACCTATCTATCACCACCATCCATCCATCCCACCATTTCATCATCGCTCGTCGCGCGACCTGGTCCAATGTCGTCTCCAACTTCAAGATGGGACAAAGAACCTTCACACTCATCCCGCAATTCCCGGGTCGCGCAGTGTCTCCCGACAGACCACCCTTGCGGCCCATGACCTCGAAACAAGTCAGGAAGGAATACAAGGCAGCCAACAAAGGACCAAAACTCACCCGGGCCGAAGCCTGGAAACAGGAGAAGGCGGAACAGGAGCGAATCAGAAAGGAATTCGAGCGGGAGAAAGCGGCGGCGAAAGCCAAGGTAGTGCGGGATAAGAAGAAAGAGAAGGAGCTGGCAGAAAAAGAAGTGAAACGTAAGAAGAGGCTTCCTCTTGTCAATGTCCGGCCAAGCCAGGAAACGATTTCGTGGTTTGTGAGGGGCAATGGAACTACGAAGAAGAGGGATGCTTGTGGCAAGGATGTCGAGAAAACGGATGCGACAACGAAGGACAACGATGATACGCCAGAAGAGACGACAAGTGCTAGTGAAGACGAACCAGAACAGCCTGCTACGAAGATCCAAAAGCTGGACAACATACAAGAAGAAGAGGAGGATTCGTTCGATAGTGGGTTGGATGCCTTAGTTCAGAATGAACCACTGAAACTTTCGATGGAATCACCAAACGACGAGAGCTCTCAGGAAGTAGCGAATAAGAGCAGAATGGAGCACATTGAACAGTTACCAACCGAGGTTACATCAGGATTATCGCCACCAAAACAACCAGTACCAGAGATCGAGTTGGAAGGGATGGAGGATGAGTTGGATGTAGATTTTGAGGAAGACTTCGCCCTGGGAATACTTGAGGATATCGAAGCGGCCATGGGCAAATCGAAACCCAATGAGAGTCGCAAACTCGAGACGGCATGTGCAGCTTCGCCCGAACCGAACTCACCTATTCCGGAACCGCTGTTGGATGATACTAGAAAGCCTATACCAAACCGTTACGCGGAAGATCTAGGCCTACATCGTCCTCAACCAGTCTCCTTCGACAAGCCACCTACACTCCAAGAACCGCAAACCAACTTGAAACCACCATCTCCATCTCCACCACACCAAGAACCCCCTATGAGCACACAGGCTATTCTTTTCAACTTGGACGATTTCTTCCCTTCTTCCACTCAACAAGCCCGCGAACTTGAAGAAGATCCTGACGACGACCTCTTACCATCTGCACCGCTGCATCTTGCACCCATCACAGAGGAGGAGGAATTCTCAGATGAAGAACCAGAAATGACCGTGGATCAAAACACTCTCCCAGTTCTCGATCCGGTTTTAGACTCACCTCCCCCACCCCCTAGACGCTTCTTTACCTCGTCTGGCTCACACGAGCGAATGTGTCTTGCGGTCCAGCGGAGCCGCCGTACAGCAGCACTTGAAAAGATACAGCAACGTGAAAGGTCGCGTGTTCAGGCTGGTATAGTACAGCAAGTCCAGACTTCGAGTCGCAGCGCAGTTACACCGGGCGAACCTGCGAAAAAGCCGCCTACATTCTCCAAACCACCCGTCTTCTCTAAACCTCCCCCTCAGATTAACCAACGCAACCAACCTCGACAACCTCCATTTAAGACATCACCTGGAATACACGAAAAATCTCATACCAACAGACCTCCAGTGATGCGATCAGAAACGCCGAAACAACCTCAACGAACCCCTTTAAATACATCACCCATAATACACAATAGACCCGACACTAACACACATACCCCTGCAAAGATTACCGGAACAGCAAAACAACCTTCACCAGCACGACAGCAAGAAACTAAAGAAAACCAACGACCACCACAAGAGCCCTTTGCGCTTAGTGCTTCGCAAGAATCATACGGTGGCGAGTGGGTAGATGATCTGGCCTACGAACTCACGGTCTGACGATAGACACGATACTTTGGATGACGATTACCGATGGAGTAGATAATGGAATTGCATTGTATGAGAAACCACATGATATTCGGAGTTTGGAACGGCTTACATTGGGAGACACGCACCTGATTATTGGCATATTACCCCTTTTTCATCAGGGTAGGGTGGCAGCGCATGTGTTTTTTTACCTCATTATATAGCGACGGCGTTTAGGATGTTGCCTTGCTTGATAGACAAGTGATTTGATGTGTTAGTCCTAGAATCAATTATTCTATCCCTGATCAAGTCATCCCTGTCTTTAGACCCCTTTACTCCCTGAAATCGTGTGATATCATCGCTGTGTTGTAAAAGCAACCCCCGTTCCCCTAGTACCTCGCTCAGAAAAGCGAGAAGTATCTAAATCAGTTTAAACGCCAATGCTATGTTTCCGACCCCCCTTTCGTCATTCATGACTTCGTTTGCGCAAGTCTTAACCGCAAGTGAGGTTTAGCAAAGAGATCAAAGGAAAATTCCCACCCATTCTGTTTTGGTAGCCACCTTGCTATCACAGCCCTCGACCACACATCGGAGGTCAGGGTTCGTGCCAGTCGGGGCTTGCCCATTAGGACCACGAAAACCCGCGCCGTCACGGTTTGCTTTGGATGGCTTTCTATTTTCGTAACAATCGGCACAGTATACCTGACAATATTAGTTCCTGCTAGAACGATTGTATTGCCAAACTCACATGTCCGCACTTCTTCACAGCCCAGAAGTGATGCTCTCCAGGCGATCGCTTACGTTTTCCTTTAGAACTACCAACTGAGCTCGCTGTTACTGTGCCTGTCGGGTCGTAGGCCAGTTCTTCATTGCATGCTGGACAGATGACGACTCGTTCTGACTCTTCAGGGTCGGTGCATGTATTTCGGGAAAACCCTTCCCGAGTAGGCGGAGGTGTCTCCATTGGTGGCTTGGGAGTGGGCGGTTGAGCAAAGGCGTTGCGAGATATGTCGAGATTGGGCGGGTTGAATCCGGCACTTGCACCAAAAATACCGGCCAGTCTCCTTAACGGGCCAAAAGCAGCAAAGTTGGGAAGCCCTCCGAGAGCTGGTCGCTGACTTATTATTTCCAGCTCAATCAACTCGTCTGCGAGCGGGATCACGCGCGCCCTTGTTGCATAATTCGACGGTCGTTCTTCTTCGGGCGAGTCTACGGTAAGATCTATCACGCTTGCTGTGCGACCAACAAATGTGCCGTCGGTTCGTGCCAATTGCGGTGGTGATATTCGCTGCGAGTTCGTTCTTCGTGGGTTCCTTGCAGCAGGTATAGCAGCCTCTGCTGGTGCAAAGCCGGCTCGTGATAGGACGGGAGAATCCGGCTCTTCGGTGAGATCGATGACGGGTGCAGGCTCAGGTGGCTGCTGTGGTTGCTGAGGCGAGAACACAGCCGGATGTCTTCGTGGATAACGAGGTGCGTGTTGAGCTCTCCGATGTGTGGGAAAAGCAGCTGGTGCAGATGGATTTGGAAGAAATAGTTGCCCAGAATTGTTGTTGCTTCTGGGAGAGGGTGCCTGTAGCTCTAGAAAATCCTCATCGTCGAAAACCTCGACATAGTCATCGCTGTTATCGGCCATGCTGGGCATATACAGGAGTAAGGTTTCGTGTGAAAGATATCGAAGTGTGTACGGTTAAGAATTCGATTGCAGTGAACAGCCAAGTGTGCCGTATTTATAGCATACAGTCACACTATAAGCTTTTCAGGAGCGCCAGAAGCTTTGAGTGAGTAAACGGCGCGGTAGGTGAAGCAAAGAAGCAGTGTGGCGAGTGTTCGCAAAGAAGTTATGCAGGTGCCAACACTGTCGTGACAGGTATTAGTTATATCATCGGTAGGCGGAAGAGTTCTCGGGTTACAAATAGGCGTCTGTATCGTGTCGCGGAGGCGTAGCCGTGCTGAGATGTTGGTAAGCTTCAAAATTACGTGAGTGAAGGGAGTAGAATTTGAATGTCGCTGCTTGAAGGTTGATGCAAGGCTGCTCCCCATGTGACGACGAGACCTAGCGCGCAATACACCCTGCACTTGAGCCCGGCGACTACCCCGCCAAGGGCCGCTAGCAGCAGGCGTCAACGCTGCCTTACAAGGGGTTAAAGGCGCCTGGAATAAGTCGAGATCCACTGGACCTATTGAGGCTCTGAGAAGAACGTTTGTTTACATATCCAGATTGTTTTGAGGTTCAAGATCTCCATAAACGCAATATAAAAAACCAAGACCATAATTATCAATTTTCAAACACCTTTCTCTGTGCTTTGCTCTGGCCCATTATCGCAGGCCTATAATACAGGATTATCAGATCACCAGGGAATCATCCAGCCGCCCTCTTTCACTATGTAGTTTCGTCTAAGTCCACCATCGTCTATTCCTTTGTCGCAAGTACGTTGACCACACCCTCGCCGTTGATTGTCACCAGCTGCTTTGCAGACTCTCCCCATCGTACCGCGACGGAGGGTGTAGAGTTCTTCAGAGGCTCGCTCCACTTCTTGCTAGACTTGGCGTATTGTTGCACTGTTACTCCGGCAGCTCCGCCAGTGGCGAGGAACTGTCCGCTGAAGTCCCAGGCAAGGGATTGGACCGGCCCGCCAGTCTCGAGAACCTTGGCCACCGCGCCGTCTCCCTCCTTTCGCAGGTCGAAGATGGTCACCATGGTCTGACCCTTGGCTGTGGCCGCAAACCAGTAGCCGTTCTCGGAGAAGCTGATGGCTTGGATAGGGGCGCCGAGGCTGAAAGAGGCAGCTTGCTCGAGGGTGTTGGTCATGAAGAGCTTGATTTCACCTGAAGTGGTACCGGCGGCAAAGAGATGACCGTCAGGGTGGAATGCGCAAGATGTGAGAGCTGAGAGTTATTAGTAGACCATAATGGAATCAGTGAAGTGCAACATACCAGAATCGGTGTAAGCGCGAGCAACACGCTTCTGCGCAGCCAAGTCGTAGAAAACGATGCTCTTGTCCGTACCAACGGAGCCTAGGATCTCACCGCTGGGGTGAAGACTCAGCGCTGTAGCAGCACCAGCATGCTCGCTCATGGAAGCAACCTGGTTACCCTCCTTGAAGACCTTGACGCTACCTTGACCAGTCGCAAAGGCAACGCCAGCCTCAGCCCAGGCAGCATCTGTAACGGGCTCCTCTACTGAAATTGATAGCTCAACCTTGTCTTCGGTGGTAGAGTAGATAACTGCCTGGCCCTTCAAGCCTCCAATAGCAGCAGCATTGGCTCCTCCGACAGTAAGGGCGGTGGCATCAGGCACAGGTAGAGAGTGCGTAGCCGCGCTCTCAAAAGCTGAAATCTCGTCGCCGGTAGCCCAGCCCTCGGGGACAGGACGTCTCTTGCGACCCTTTGATAATCTGAAAACGATGTTAGCTGGGAACTTTGTATATATCGGATGGCCACATACGTTTGATGAGTCTCATCCACCTTTGCAACAAGCTCCTCCGGTAGCTTCTCCACACTATCAACCTGCATCGAATCGCCATCGGCCGCAACTCCTGTCACCGTAACCTTGCTCAAAGCATCTCTGGCCTCGTCTCGCTCCCTCGTGAGTCGTGCAATAACTCGCACAGCAGCGTCGTGCTGGTACAGCGCTGTAGCGAGCTCCTCCCGAGTGCGCGCGAGCTGCTCTTTGATGTTATATGTCTCTAGGGCGAGCGCGTCCCATTCATTCTGGAAGGTCGCGAGGAGGGCAGGGATGGATGTCAGGGTAGGAGGACGCGGTCGGACAATACGCGACGAATGGACTGGCAGGAGGTCATCGGCTGTCAGAGCCTCCCCGGAATCGGGCTCGGTGCCATGCTCGTTGATGTATTGTTCGATAAGACGCTTCTCGTAGACGACGCCTGTCGCTGGGGTTAGCTGTGCATCGCTGCGCGTCAATCTTGTTGATTTACACACCGGACTTTTTAGACACGACGGGCTCTTGAGGAGCCTCTCCAGAAACTGCAAGGAGATTAGCGCACTGTTGTTTAACGACAGAGATTGATGGGCAACTTACTTCCACAAAGCATTGCGACTGCGATTTTGAGCTCGTGGAGCTTTCAATTGCTTGTCGTTAGGTATAGCGCAACTGGACGTCTCGAAGCTCTCTCCGTTGCGACGACAATCGCCTAGTCGAGATTTTGCCGGTGCATTGACCAGAGCTTGGAATCACGGGGTGATAAGATAAGATAGGAGCTGAGATGTCTTATCGTGGATCATCTTCATGCATGTATCGACGCGGGGAGCACCGGTAATAGCAGCTTCGCAAGTCTCCGGGATCCGATATATGATATTTATTGATTTCTGATAGCAAATCTGAGTGATATAATTGTTTTAGGGAGACTTGTTTCTCAAGTAGAGGTTACATACTTGCAGTTTTGATTGGGCAAGGATAATCGACAAATTCAACTTACACCATGGCCCTTCTTCAACCTCAAGAGCTTCGTGCAGCAGATGAAGCGGAGCAGATCAAGACCTTAGACCTCTTATTCGAACCAAGTCCAGCAATTCACTCGACTCTTGTTCCTATCGTACGAGACTCTGAGTATGCATCTTACTCGGAGTTAATTGAGGCCTGCAAGAACCGCCTCTTCTCACTCGCATCTTCCAGCTCTTCAAGCAGTCCTGACAAAACCCTTTTCTCTATTCTCGGATCCCACCCCAGGCTAGGAGCCAAAAAGGTCGAATCTGCACAGTCAGTTGCAGAACAGGCCAATTTGCAAGGCCAGGGTGAGGAATTGGCCAAGCTGAACAAGGAGTATGAGGAAGAGTTCCCCGGACTGAGATACGTCGTCTTTGTGAATGGGCGGGGAAGACCTGCGATCATGGAGAACATGAGAAGTAGGATTTCAAGGGGCGACTTTGCTAAAGAGGTCGATGAAGCGCTCCAGGTACGTGCTACTCCTCTTCAAAATTTCGGTTGCTAATCTGATATTTGTAGGCAATGTGTGACATTGCGAATGACAGAGCCTCTAAGCTAAGCGTAAAGCAATAATTGTTACTACACTATCAATAACAAACTGTTCTTGAACGCTTCGAACTATCTCATATACATGCCTCCCAATTCCTGGCTGGTGAACCATAGAAGTCAATGTAGAATTTTCTAGCTTCCCAGCCTCATAGTTGGTTGGCGCTTCTTATGACACCGTATTTAGACATGATAAATAACATAATTCCGCCCAATCTTTGACACATATTTTACATAACCCAGTCAAATACTCCAAAAGATGCTCAGAGACGCCACTGCATGACTTGCCTAACTATCTGGACATCCAACAGATGCCGTCGAGCTCATCTAGATACTCCTCATATGATCTGTCCTCTTCTTCACCCGTATTTTCGTTATTTTGGCCAAACAAAACGCTAAAGTCGGAATATACACTTTCTTGGTCATCGCCCACGTCGTCCCAATCGTCGTCTGCTGGATGCATGTATGCGAAACTATCCTCTTCCAGGTCATCCAGCGGAGGCAAAGGGGCTGTGGGCCGCAACTCCGGGGATCGGATGGGGAAGAGCCGTGGTGATGTACGGTTCTTAGTTGCGGCGACGTCGCTGACTGGAAGAGGTAGTGCCACGGGACTAGATAGCCTGCATGCCGTGGGCTTCGGATGCTGAAAAGGTTTAGGAAGTGGCTGGTGTTGCTGTGGTATCCTTGATGATATGATGCCTGAAGGCCCGATGATTCCGGTACCGGTTGGTGAGATCATAAGAGATTTACCCGCCGATGAATCCTGGAGAGTTTGAGGTCGCATGGTAGATCTTCCGGTAGCTTTCGATGTAATGGCTGCTATTTCCTGCTCGTGTCCCCTTCCTTCCGAGGAAGATTGCCCCAAACTCAATCTCTTCCGTAGACAGTTCATCGTGGAGAAGCGTAGAAAAGAGGTTGCATGAAGATGCGCGATCCTCCGTGTCATATCTACCGCCGTAGCCATCTTCAGAAATCGTTTGTCGCCAGCCTCTTGGCCTTCTCTATTTAGGATGTGTGTTGCAGGTTGCGAGTAAGGCTGCGATAGACGACTGGTGATGAGTTCAGCGCGAAGTCGTCGCTTCTTGACGCTCAGATCACCTGTGTTTAAACCATCGACATCAGATAGGCAGCGTCGTCGTTTGACCCCACAAGGAGCTACTGACTTCGACTCGAAGCGCATGGTTAAAGGAGTATGTTTGCTTGTTAAATTGTCCAACAATGAGAAAGTGAACCTCTGTGGAGCTTCTGATCTTGACGGCGATGTTGGTGCTTCTGATTCCGTTACTCTTTGCTGTATACCTCCAATACCCGCGGCATATCGAACGCTGCAGTAAGTCGAATCTCCCATCAATGCCTCGAACAAGGGATCCGGACCAGGACATCGGGGTACCTGATTCAAGTCGTCCGGGCCGAGATCCAGGGGAGAGACGGGGAGGTCATCGTGGCAACCGCCTGCTGTATGGCGGCGCCATGGCTCGAGCAGATTGTTTGAGCTCTGTCCATTAGCTTCTACCTCCATCACCACAGCTTTCGCTTCGTTTAAGGGATGGAAGAAGCTCCGCGCGCTGTTAAAGTTGCGTCGTCCGATCCATTCGCTTTAACCAGTTCACGTGCCGCTCCACGTTGATGGGAGGAAGTGCTGTGATGAAATAAGGGAAATCAGTCCTCAATAGGTCTGAGTTTGAAGTCCTCGGTATTTGAGCGAAGAATGGTTCGAGTCGAGTGCAGTATCTTAAGTTGGATCTGACGATGCGTAAAGAACGTGGTCCGTGGAGCTATCCAAGTACGTGTTTAACTGATCCAATATAACTTGTTTGAGATCAATTTCGAAAGAGAATTATAGCAAAAAACTCCATAAGAATGAATCGTCTCTCCCAAGCCCAGCACGTTTTTAACGGCTATCGAGTCCCAAGCACAGAGATGCAATGCTGGGAATAGGTAACTGGCGTGATGCGATGCTCATCAAGCGAAAGTGGGGACCTGTCGGCGAGATCCGAAGTAAGCTGAAGTGAGGAGAAGGGAATATTTCAACACAGCATAGTAGTCCTGGTGACTAACAGCGATAGCCCGATGGTATGGAGCAGATAGATTGAAGTATTGATAAGATAGAGAGATGGATTACCCCAGGATAAGAATGGTTGAAGACGGGAAATCCAGAGACTGAAGAGGGGAAAGGTCGTCTCGTCGAAACGAAGAAGTACGAGGACCAAACACTGAATTGAATATACCAATAGCGTACAGGGTTGCAGCAGCTACCTAGTCTAGTCTCCTGCAAGTGCAAGCAAGGATTCACGCTGAACCAATTCGATGGAAAATCCGGGGGTGAAGACATGGATTTGATTAGTAAAAGATATCCGTACTTTTCTTGCCTTTCCCTTTCCCCTTTTCTCTTCTTTGGCACACCCATAATCACGGCTAGTCTCCCGGTTTGTATTACTCTACATGCCTGCCATTGTCCTTTCCGTAGACCGAGCACAGAGACAGGAGGGTCTGGTGTTGATCTGCGAAGCCCTTTAGCCTCTCTCTCCACCGAGGCAAAGCGAAGAGGCGGAATCCATGGACCAGGGCAGTCCGGGGTAAGCCATCTGGGGGGTGTTACACAGCATCTCATAGGCCGGAGGTGCTGGTCAGGCGGTTGGAACAAGCGTTCAAGCGTCCAAGGATGCAGGGATGGGCTTGCTTTTGTTTGGTTTAGATTCGACGGTCGGGCAGAAAGGGGGGAAGGAAGACAGACAGACAGACTGGCCAAGTCCATGAGCAGGCATTTGCAAGGGAGGCAAAGTAGAGAGATTACCCAATATGAGGTGTCATTGTCTTTCTTACAGCCGTAAGAAAGAGGCCATGGGTATGAGCATGAGCACCATGAAATAATGGATGGATCATGGAGACATCAAGTAGCGGAGAAGCCTGCATACACCCCTGGTCAGATCATATACATAAGTTCAGTGTTAATACACGAACTGCCCAAAAGAGGCGATTATGTTTCCTTGTTATTCCATTCATCAATCCCATTACTACACATACAACATAATATCTCGTGATCTTTCTAACTCGTGACAAGCCGTTTCATGCGCGCCAGCTCATCATACAATTTATATGACATCCAATGGCACCATGACTCTCCATCGTCACAACGCCCCAAAGGTTCCAGACTGCCACCCCTCTTGCTTAGCTGAAACCACTCCATTGGGATATCTGCACGTCTGGAACCATGTTTGCTTTTCACTTTCCCCCCTCTACCTCCCTTAGTTGAGGCGTCCTAGTATCCTTGACAGGCTTGGCTCTTCTGAGGGATCAGCCTCAATAGGGCGGCCGCTGTTTCTGGGGTCGAGATTGAGAAACATGAGTGATCACATCCCTTGACGCCAATCGCATACGCGTACATATTCGAGTATTGTAACACAAAGTCGGAGTAAAAAGAGGGGTTTTTGTTCTTCGAATGAAGAACAGGCAACTTCATCTCAGATACTACTGCTTAAACATACCGTCGGTACAGTGGTATAAAGCAAATGCTATTCCGATTCTGTTGAGTATTACGACATTCCTAAAGCAGAATTACCAGCATCACACCCGCCATCTTTCTACAAATTAAAGTCGCTTGGATTCATGAATGGAAAATGAACAAGTTGATTCATCAAACGCCATCCAAACCACTCCCTTTTGCTTGTGAACCTGCTACAACCTATGGCAAACTCCGGCAACTCCAAACATCCCTGCATGACCCGACTAACGAGCGTATTATAGTTGTACATGGCGCATTGAATAGTAATGTCAAACCCGAACTGTGCTAACATCAAAGATATCGTTCTTCCATCCACCCTGATCGTACTCAAAGAGTTTCTGTTCCGCATCCCGACCTTCCGTCTCCCACAGCTTGACCAGACTGCCTGGTGCATAACGTCCCTGGAAGACGCCTTTTCCTGCCTTGACTCCAACCCGGGCCTCAATGTCTGGATCGGGCGCTGGAACGAGGCGTGCAGCGACAGCTCGAATAAACGTCCATAGGTCCTTGGGGTCCGCAATACGTGTGGCCCGAAGGCGTTCTCGTGCATACAGCATTTCGCGGTTCAAGAAATGAAGACCCTCTGCGATCGCTGCAGCAATCTTGATTTCAAGGGCCTTGCGCACAATGGGTCGAATAAGTGGCTTCAAGAGCCAAGCCAAGCAGGCAAATTTGGATTTACTGAGAGTGTAGTTGAGGTGATGAATGTGAACATTGACGTTGCGCAGCGAAACGATTTGTTCCATGCGATCCTTGCCGATTTCGATGTCGAGGGTGATATCTACACCACGTTTATCAAGATGGAATCCTGCGATGCCTTCGTCGACCATTCGAAGAAGGCCCGAATGTAGACGGAACCAAAAGCCCAGATCTTCGGCCGCAATGGAGAGACCAGACACGGTCACCTTCATCATTGAGGTCATGCTAGATTGGGTTCCATGAAGTGCCTTCTTCACTTGAACTTCGTTGTAGGTTGAGACGTTAAGCTGGAAAGGCAAGAAGGAGCTTGCATTGATAGTACGGCCTGGCTCCAGAATAAGGTTCTCGATCAGAAGGTCAATAGCGGGTGCCGAAACTTCGACTCGTGGAATAGGAATGTACTGAATAGCCTGGATGAGAAGAGGAACAAAGATATTGATGGTGTCGGTGACCAGGTCGCTGTTGGCATACTCTCCTGCTGGGGACAAAAGTAGAGCAACTCTCTCAGTGGTGTGAATGAGCTTTTTGATATCCTGATCATCCAGAATTGATCGGAAAGCAGCATACAGACTAGACAGCAACTCATCAAGATCATCTCGGATCGAAGACTTGGCTGTCAATTCGTTGGACTTCTTGCGGAGACTCTGGAATCGCTCCTCGATATTGTCGAAGAAGTCAGGGTCGCTGAACATATCCTGCACTAGATTACCGAGTTGTCGCACAAGCTCGTCAAAGTTGGGGTCGGTTTTCCCATCGTCGACAACAGCTTCAAAGGACTTCTTGACATTGTCCCAGTGTTCACGCTTACCAAGTGAAGTGATGAACAGCCAGAAATTGTGCACAGCCTTGTCGGCTTCCCCGTTGGGCTGGGTGTCTTCCTCAATTGCCTCCACCGTTGCGGCGGCTGCATGTGAGTAGGCGAGGAGATAACGTTGGAGGAGAAGCCCAATAGTCGAAACCGACTCCTTATAGTCGGTTCGTTTTCGAAGATTGAGGACAGTCTGCTTGAGACGCTTAACAAGGGCATCTCCTTCGTCGCCTTTGGCGTGTTCCTTGATGCTCTGTATCGCTCCACCGGCGACCTCGAGTGCACCATCTTTGACGGTTTCCCCAACATCAACAACTTCGTTCTTTAGGTCTTCGTCTGAAGGAGGAGCGGGGGATTTTTCGTTGCCGTTGCCGTTGCCGTTTGCATGCTTAAGAGCTTCCTGCTCTTCCTTGGAAGGCTCAATGGCCTCGCCAGCCTGTTTAGAGACATCGGACAAGGTGAAAGCTGTGTCTCGAAGAATCTCTTTTCCTACTGTACTAAGATCGGATAGGAAGATGCGAAAGTCGGAGTTGGTCAAGAGGAGGGATCCAACAGTTTGTAGACTCTTGTAAGTCGCAACAGCATCAGCTCGAACCTTTGCTCTGGCAGCTCTGTGCTCAATATGGGCAACATCGACATCGAGACGTGCTTTGGTAAGGTACCAAATGAAGTCTTGAATCTGATCCTTGCCATTTTTGTGCTGCAACACTTCGATGAACTGTGTGATCGATAGCTTGATGCTCCTGATCAGAGCTCGTCCTGAAGGACTGAGTTCCTGCCGCTCTGGGTTCAAGATTTGAGCAGAGAGGAGGGTTCTCAAGTGAATGATGAGCTGCTCGTTGCTCGGCATATATCCCTTGGAAATGGCGCGCAGCATTTGATATGTATGGAGCTTCTCATGCAGTCGCGTCTGCAGGCCAGTGTCGTCATTGTAGCGCGGCAGCAGAGGTTCGCGCTCTGCATCCTCGCGATTCTTGCCGACACCAAAGCATGACAGCATTTTAAAAGCTGCAGGCGTTGACTGCCTGAGGAATATTTGTTGGCTTGATTAATCTTTGGTTCTTATTTTGCGGTGCGTTGCTGATTTGATGGGGGAGAGGTTCATCATTATTTGCGAGGTCCCGCGGTAGAGGTATAGGTAGACAATTGAAGCTACCACAGCCACGACGTCATGACTCCGCCGGAGCTTCCAGTCCTAGGTAGCAGGAGCTTCGAGGTACAGCACAGTACCTTAGAGGTAGGTACTAGGCAGTAACATGTGAGGCAACCATTACCCCTGCACGACCGTAAGAGCATGCAGCTGCAAGCTCCGTGATTGGATGACAAAGGTTGGTTGTTTCGCACCTAATTATGCCATTATTACAGAATGTCAAGTCGATCATCATCTATGATGAGCAGGCTTGTAGTGCGGAATGCGCCTACAGCAAATGCGTTCAAGTAGCAACCAAGCATTTCCCTTAAGAACGATAGATCGCGATGCAGCTCGTTTCATAAATACCACGAGCATAAAAGAAACAAATCAGGTTTTATGCGCTCAAGATTCAAACCTTGTGAGACGATAACAATGATAAGCTCAGTTTGGTTCCATCGGTGGAAGCACTGGTAATTGGTACACAGGGTGAACCGCTACCAGTGAAGCACACAATGCAAGAAAACACACCATAATATCATTTACTTTGCGGTTTTCAAACTTCACATGGCTCTCATACTGGAATTGCAGTCTTCATTTTCGAGAACTACTTACAGCTGTCGTTCACGGGTGTTTGATCAGCACAATGTCCCGGCACTGATACTGTTGGCGGACCTCGGCAGTGTAAGCCGGGCCTGTATCCGTAGTCCCGTGTAATCAGCATCCACTTTAAAGGCTGTCGCAACGACACTCTTGACTATTCGCAAAGATCAACAACTTAGGGTCCGTGAATGAAAATCTTGAATAGTTTCTTATGACGCAAGTGCAGTTCTTGGGTTGTTGATGTCAGTCGCAAACTCAGTGAACCACCATCTCAGCTCAGCACCATATTCTCTAACAGCCAGCCTCAATGACAACACTCATGGAATGGAAGCGGCTTTCCTTTCAAGAGGCTTTGGAATTGATCAGACTCCCGGACGAGACTTCAGCACAACAGCCTATTCAAAAGTTTATCAGTCGTCAACCAGCTTGGACTCCTGGCCAGGAGCTCCCATGGAATGCGGTTGGCATCACTCCGCCGAAGATCACAAGAGGAGCTTACGGCGCAGTTGTATACGCGCAAGCGGCTCTCGCTGCTACCCGTGTAGTTGAACAGGAGGATGACATTAAGCACAAGGAGAACAAACGGGGCATTCATGTAAGTTGAATATGTCATAGGCGAACAGTTGCTCTGGAATTTAACTTACACTATCTAGTCTATTCATGCAGTCTTCACAAACCCTGGACTTTCAGATCGCCCCTTTTTCCTTGATGTATCCGAAGTTCACTCAAGTCGTTCATTTTCTACACGCCTTGTTCATGCTCGTCAGCCAACACAGCCATCGAGCAACCCTTTGGGTCCTTTCCCCGAGTCGGATGCTCAAGCACCTCTTGGCAGTCCTTGTTTGACAAGTATTATCACCTTCAAACGACCAGTTCCCAGTTCCGATGAAGTCCAAGGCATCCCACCCCAGGAGCGATTCAAAGAGATCCTCTCTTTGCGGAAGCCGGATCAATGGGATCCTTGTCCACAGGCTGATGTCGACGCCTTGAAAGCAAAATTCCCAAATGAAGGTCATGGAGCATTCCCCATCCTGGATATGTACAAAGTTGACATGTCAGCCTTCAACGCAGACAAAACGATACCTGATCGGAGAGAACTGATATACTACCGCTTGCTCAAACCTCTCCCGAAAGAAGATGCCAATTCACATGTCTTATGCCATGCATTCGAAGCAGACCGCAACAGCTTGTTTATGCTCGGCAATCACTTAGGTTATGGCCATGACTTGGGAATCGCAGCCAGTCTAAGTTACTCGTTCTACGTGCACGTCAATGCAGAAGAGGCTGTCATGGAAGGTAGCGAATGGTGGATGCAAGAAGTCTCCTGGCCGCGCTTCAGCGCAGGTAGGGGCGCAATGGAAAGTCTGATATGGAGTCCGCAGGGAAAGCATATAGCGACTGGATATCAGGATGGCATTGTGCTGCCCATGACAGCAAAGCCTGACAGAGAGACGAAGTTATAGCCCTGGCTGGATGGGTGGTAACAGCTCGTCACCTAGGGGTCTTATGTAGCCAGCACAGGCATGGTTTTTGATCGGCCGGAGAGGTTGTCATTTATGCAACGCGGAGAGTGGTAGGTGTTGAGTGTCAAGGCAGTGTTAGAAAGGGGTAAACTTTTCTCGAGATAGTGTAGATCAAATAGACAGCGTTCCTAGTTCTGAGATGAACAATTGCTTTTGGTTTCAGGTGCACTCATATTTGCGAGGCCTTGATCGAATTCACTTGTTCTGCACGATCTTGCCGTGTTGTAGGGGTGAACACAACACTGATTCAGTGCAAAGAACAAGAGTAACCCTTTCTCTGCAGTTCGACACTTTGCGTGTGAAGATTACCTACTAATCTATCAACTACTAAGGTACTCTCTTCAGATCCCTCCTTTTCACTACTTAGAACAACGAATTATCTGCCAGTTGCCTACTCAAAATACGCACCTACTTATCACTTTGAGGGTGCAGTGCTCCTGCCACGAAAGGTTCAAGATTCAACTCACGTTTACTGCTGCCTACCTACCTAGGTAAGTCCCAAACATCAACGCCTAAGCTGGCTTCTATCACAGTACTTTCTTTGAAAATTAGATGCTTCTTCCATCGCCGTGCAAACACCCTCGAAGCTGTGCGTTTGACTCGGATATTTGAGGTGCATCGCTACATCACAGACATTCACATCGCATCTTCACCTCACATCGCGTCTTTATTTGCGCAAGTCATCCCGTTCGCCCTAACATCACAATCAAGTCATCAAGGCAGCCTATTTCATTCAGTTTTGGATCGACTGTTCTTATCGCCAATAAATAGTCAGTTTCTCAAACTTAACCGGCAAACCCCTATTCTCCATTTTCACAAATGACACTGCTTGCCAACTTTTACCATTTTACGGCTTTCGTCGTTTATGATAGACCTTGGCTACACTGATTCACCGCTTGAGCTCTGATCCGCCCGGTCGACACATCAGTGGCTCTATATCTCTTCGTCTCAACACCGAAGTATAGTACTTCAAAGGTGTACCACCAAATCTTTCGACCTTGGTCTATTTTTCACATAGAAACACACCACCATTTCTCCCCTGCAAACGGTCTCAAGCATCAAGCGGATCATTCACTACTGCCCTAGGCTCTCTCAACTGCTTGGTAAGTTTATTTAATCCTCTTTATTTCCCCTCTCTACCAAGCGCCCCCTCTGCCAGCGAAGTTTCTTAATCTTTACCAAGTTTTATCCCTTCTTCCCAACACTGAATCTATATTTTTAACCGGTGCTTTCTCTATATGAATACCGTGGTATACCTAATATTAGAAGTAAAGATATAGTTAACCGACACTCTACCTCTTTCTCTATTTCCTTATAAGCTATAAAGTAGATCCCAGGCTAAATGCCAACTATCGTTTAAAAATATCCTATCTTACTATACTATGAATCCGATTACCAAAATGGCCAACAAGTCCTCTACTCAAGACGAGGATGTAGCGCCTGAGGCTTTTAAAAAGATGCTGGGCAGATCATGGGATACAGTTTACCAAACCAGTCCCGATGGAGAAACATATATCTCACCGCAATGCCTGAACGGCACCCCCGTTCACAAGATTACTGAGAAGGGTGACTACTGGAGGATCGGATGGAACTCACTGGACTCCTACCTGGCCCAGGAAAAAGCAGAAGAGGAGTTGAAAGCAGACGCTCGGCAGCGCTACACCCTAACACCTGGTTCAAAGATAGCCAAGGATACCCTTAAACTCCACACTGACAATGTGTCCAAACATCGAAGGATCAGAGACATCTTCGGTCCCGACAGCTCTTATCATCCCAATCAGCTGGTCTCCAAACACCACCTTCCCCCTGAAGGCCTATGTCAAAAGGAACTTATGTATCGCATGGCTTGCAAAGTGGCGGATCTCCGAATCCTACACCAAAAAGGAGAGCTCGCCATGGACCCATGGGATTTCTTCCGTTGGAGGGTATCCCTCAAGCTACGATCATGTATGGACTTCGCCGCCCAGAGCGGTCGAGAGTACATCAGAACCATCGCTTACAAGCTGTGTGAAGACTCAGGTCTGCATAGTAGCTCAAAAAAGTATGAGGATTCCCTCTTACGCAAAGCGATTCTGCGTTCGGCAGATTACCAGCACCGAGCAAGTAGCTTTGGCAAGCCTAGTGGGCCAAGGAAGATTGGCAATGGCTCTAAAGTCTCTCGTGCCAAAGTCGAGCCCCTATCTTCATCGTCGTCTAGCCCAGCAATTGCTGCTGCACGGATTGAGAAGCGTCAGAAGAAGACATCACAACTCTCCACTTACCAAGGAGTGAACGTCTATCGGGCACAACAGGCAGACAAACAGCTGTCGAGAAATGGTGACTCAAAGCCTAAAGCTTATTGATTCACAAAGGAGATGATGACGTGAGTATCCCAACATCAGAAGCCTATTCATTCACTGACATGCATACTCTCTAAGGCCTCTCCATCATTCAGCCTTTTTCCATGTTTTGTCCCACAATCCACAATCGACTGAGTCTATACACTTTTTGCCGCTTTTTAGAGGCGAACAATTGACCAATATCGGGCGTTCAGGAGGTTGATTCATGATACGTTAGTACTCAATTGCGCAATTGTTTCTTACGGCGCTTGGTTCTCGTCAGTTTTTAGAGGATCTCCGCACTACATTCTCCCTCACGCTCTATTTCGTCGTCTCGCTATGGATTAGTACATAACTTTCATCATCACTTTTGGTTGAGTGAAGACTGGCTTTCGGACAATTGACTTGCTGTTATACTATCTTATCCCGTATTATAAACCTACTAACACTAGCTTCATGATTCCTTTCAATTAAATGTTCTTCTCTTTGGATTTTTATGCTTACCAAATCTAACTTCAACATTCGTAGATGATTACTTGACTAGGAAACTATGTGGTAGCTGAGTGGTCGGCTATATCGGGTATGTCGGGTGACGTAGTGAGCCTTTGTGTAAAGACAATCTATTCATAAACTCTCGGGTTCTAGCCGAGAATCTCTTGTCAACAAAAGGCATCGCTGTTTCTTACAATTATTTGATTGTTTAAAGAAGATTAAAATTGGCCGACTAGTTATACTCATAACGTCTCGCAAAGTGTGAATGCTATACACTCGACATAAGGTTTCATTCATCAATCTACAGGCAAGCACAAGCTAATCACCCATTACAGTCAATTATCTTGACCATATACTAACTCGCGAGCTAGACATGAATACAGCTCTAGAAGCCGTCAAAGCTAGTCGAACTCGCTTTTTGAACCAGTTCCCATGGATGACTTCACCATTCATCATCGGCGCACCGATGCGCGTGATGTCAGGACCTCATCTAGCCTTCGCTATATCGAGAGCTGGAGGTCTAGGATTTATTGGTCCGGGAGCAAAACCTGAGGATACTTCCAAAGATCTGGCTACAATACGAGAGCTTTTGCGCAACTCGCTCCCGAGTACGCTTCCATCTGCGTTTCCTTCTACAGATACTCTTCCCGTTGGTGTTGGTTTCCAACTCTGGAATGGCGATCTCAACTCTGCTGTCCAAGCTGTTCGAGAACACAGACCTTGCGTTGTGTGGCTCTTCGCGCCGCGTCGAGGTCAAGAGGAGTTGGATGAGTGGACGTCTCGGATCCGCGAAGCTTCTCCTGATATCCAAATCTGGATTCAGATTGGCACTGTTAAAGAGAGTATTGAAGCTGCACAGACCGTGCATCGTCCAGACGGTTTAGTTATCCAAGGCACGGAGGCTGGTGGTCACGGTCGAGCCACTGATGGCATGGGAATAATGGCATTATTTCCTGAAATCTCCGATCAGGTCCGCGGCTCGGGTATGTCCTTGTTTGCAGCTGGAGGTATCGCAGACGGTCGAGGACTCGCAGCAGCACTCTCCCTCGGAGCAACAGGTGCAGTAATGGGCACACGCTTCCTCGCAGCAACCGAAGCTCGCATCAGCAAAGGATACCAACAAGAAATAGTGCGAGCCACAGATGGAGCGCAGTGCACGACCAGGACTATGCTTTACAACCATCTCCGGGGCACGATGGGCTGGCCAGAGCAGTACAGCCCTCGTGGTATTGTCAACCAGAGCTTCCACGACCATCTAGCAGGTGTTGAGTTTGAAGAACTGAAGAAGCGGCACGATGAAGCGGTGCAGTCTGGAGATAAGGGCTGGGGACCGGAGGGGAGGTTAGCCACGTATGCGGGTGCGGCTGTTGGTTTGATTCATGATGTTCAAGATGCTGAGGCTATTGTCAAGAATGTCCAGGGTGAAGCCAAAGAGATTATAACTAACCTGTCGAGTCATAGTGTGTAGTCAGTAGATATCAAAATCTCAGCTGTGGAAGATAAAAGCCATACTTTTCCTTCCTTGAGTGACAGAGCAGCATATTCAGTTTAGTGACATCCTTCAACTTAAGTGTCTATCACAGGGATTTACAACCTTTCTTTTTTGACGGCGTAGCCATCTTATTCTTGTTTGATGGCACATCAGTGCCGGAAACTTGAAAATACTATAGTTGGTACACTATCATACAAACCAACCCCTTTGGTTCTCATGAATTAGATGGAAGTGAAATCCGAGGCCTACATCTCTCAGTGTAAGTTACTTCATAAGTTGTCGTCTTTAATTTGTTTTGTTTCAAATTATGTGATTATGCTTAGGATGTCGTGGCATTATGTATGGAATGAGTTATACGTTAAAAATGAATTGTAACTAAAATTTGTGATTTCATTGGGCTCAGCATTACAAGACTCGATTGCTCGATGATATCATTAGACTCAAGCGTAGAATATAGGTTGGTCTTTGGCTATCGATTAAATTGAGTCCCGTCAATCAGTTGTTCCTTTTCAAACTCAACTCAGTCCTGCTAACGTTAGGTCGTGTTGGTATTGATCTTATTCCCTGTCAATATCACATTTACCAATGAATATTGAAAACCCCGGCAATATTACCAGGACTGATGGTATTAACCATTGGACTCGTATTATTTATTGTATTGTCGTACTTCTGTTTCATTGTTGCATTGGTTTAGAACTTGTATGTCAACATTCACTCACATAAGCAGAAGCATCTAAGCCGTAAAACCACAACCACCTTGCATGTGTATCTCAGCTCCAAACTCAGAAGCAAAGGGTTTGGAGGGAAGTAAATTATATGAGCATATAAATTGTAAATTTGTACCTCTTCCCAACAGTAATTGGGAAGACTTTTTCAAAACCAATACTTAAAACCACAGTCTTTTCAATCCTACAACCTCCAAGGGTTTTCACTAAAGCTGACCTACAATACAGTATTTCGATGATAAGATCAGCTGGATCATGAATTTATCAGTTGATAAAAGTCTGTGAAATATAAACCTCGGCAAACTGTACGGCCTGACAATCTGCACGACAGTTTCATAGTGGGTATTCCGATTAAGCGGATGCAAGAAGTTAGACTATTCGAAAGTAACAAAAGCTCGCAATCTATCAATCAAGTAGGTCTTCATCTGGTCAAGTTATTTCATCACTCTCAGACGCCAACTGTGACGATTCGTGAGCTCTTGGAGCTTCTGATGACGATCCCGAATCTCGCCTTTCAAGAGCAGGAGCTTTGACAGATCACGTGGTGTAGATTATCACAGCTCCAATTGGCCAATGCGCTTGCCCGGGTGGGCCCATTTCCAACTTCGACCCAAATCAGCCCATTCCTCACAAATCCCTCGACAACACCTCTCCCAGCCCATCCCGAGTCATCCTCAAAGCTCGACCCAATTGCCCGGCGCAAACCCCATCAAACGAACATGTTTTTGCAACGCTCCGCCCTCACTGCGGCTCGCCGCGTCGCCGCCCGACCTGCTGCCGCTCGCACCTTCGCTACCTCTTTCGTCCGCCGTACGCAATTTCCATTTTGTTCCCTCCGCTCCGGCCAATGGCAATCGTCGTATGATGGCTGACTAGTGTTTTTTGCTTCACCAACAGGAGATGCTGCCCGTCCTGCCACCCCCAGCGAGCAGGCTGCTGCTCTCGCTGGTTCCGCCGAGAAGAAGGTTGGCTCCTACAAGGTCCTGAAGGGTACGTGAAATCGGCAATGCCGCCGTCGATGGTCTCAATGGCGCCCCGTAACCTCGGCCGACGCATTGTGACGTGACGTGATGTGCAACATCCGCTGATAAGCTTCCTTCCAACAGAGGTCAAGGGCGAGGACGACCTCTTCGGTCCTGGTGCCGCCCCCGGTACCGTCCCTACCGATCTCGAGCAGTCTACCGGTCTCGAGCGTCTGGAGATTCTCGGTAAGATGGAGGGTGTCGACATCTTCGACATGCGCCCTCTCGACGCTACCCGCCTGGGAACGATGGAGAACCCTATTATGGTCCGATCTGCTGGTGAAGAGCAGTTCGCTGGTTGCACTGGCTTCCCCGCCGACTCTCACGGTGTCTGGTGGCTCGGCGTGAGTCCTGACCCTTCAACTTCGGACGGATGGAAGTGAATTACTGACATTGTGAACCCAGATCACCCGCGAACGCCCCATCGAGCGTTGCCCCGAGTGCGGCAGCGTCTACAAGATGGACTACGTTGGTCCCGAGGACGATCACCACCACCACCACCCTCCGGAGTACCCCGAGCCCAAGACCTTCGCCGATTACGTCAAGCCCGAGTACCGCTACAAATAAATACATTGCGCTGAGAACCATTGAGGAGATTGGGTTTTAGTCAAAACTGGAAACCAGATGGATATGGATGGTACCCCCGGGGAGAGGAGCCGTTATGTGTAGATTAGGGTGCCTTATTCCCTGTGTCAATTTACTAAGTTAGCTTGCAGAAGTTGATGTTGACCCTGTCTTGGTTTTGTATCTGCGAGACTAGCGATTCGTCCATTGGAGCTTGTTGTATATATGGTAGTAGCTTTCCAAGCTCCTATTGACTGGAAATATCCAGGTTTGTGATGTCATTTCGTGACTTGAAAGTGAAACATAGTCTCCGAATGATGATGGTCAAACACAGGCATGAATCCCAGGGTTATGCCATGAGATATGATGCGCCTCTTGGATTGGATGATAGAATCTTGAGGGTGCTGTCAATTACTTCGGCGATCTCATCTCCAGCTTTCATTCTGGAGATTTGTGAAGTTGTTGTGTAATCCTGCCATCCTGAGGTATCCAAAGAGTAAGATAGCATCATTTTGTTGGCTGTGAACGGGACATCGCATGGAATCCGCCCAAGCTGTTTCCAAGACTTTCATGTGATTGATGATCGAAGGGTCGTATTACTTTGCTCATCCATCGTTATTCAACCTTCATCTTCATCAAAGCTCAACTTGATCTTTTTGGCCTTCTTCTTTGGTTTGCGATTCTTTGCAGACTCTTTCTCAGACAAATCATTTTTCTTATCATCCCCATTTCCCTCCGTCTTGGCTTCATCAGCAGCATCACCGACAACCTTTCCGACTTTGCGTTTTCTTCCACCGATGGCGGCCTTGTTCTCAGACTCTTTGGCAGCTTCTTTCACCTCGGCAGGCTCCGGGTCTTGATCTCCGTTGTCTTTGACGACTCCGTCCTTGTCGACCTCGAGACTCACAACGTTGCCGTCTTCATCTACGACCAGAGGCGCATCTTCGGCTTCCTCGCTGCTGGAGCGCTTCTTGGCTGACCTCCGTTGCGCGGCGAGGATTGGATCCGGGCCTCTTGCGCCAGCAGCTTGAGCGCGCAGTGCGGCAAGGAAGGGTGGTGCTGAGTTGTCGTAAGACAGGTTTTTTGAGTTGATTTTGGTAGTCATGGTTTGATGATGAATGAGGCAGGATCCCAACTCCAGATGTGTTGTGGTTGGTCAAACTCAGCCGGGCAGCGATTGGTCTATTCAGATCCTAGATCCGAAAGACGCTGCAGGTTCTGGAAATGTGGTGATACCAAAAGACAGTACCCGCCTAAACTCTTCTAAGTAATAGTGCAGCTGCAACAACGTGGGGCGGGCTCTTTTCTCGAAGATTGAGTTGAATTTCTTGCTTTCGCTTGTTACAACAAGCGTCCGCTGTAAGTGACGGGTGAGAACCTAATAATAACCTAACCCTTTCTCCTGACAGGGAAGTTTGAGTTCAGGTCAGTCACTTGTCAAAAGCATTGACAAAGTTGAAGTTGTTGGCCACGGGACGGGAGATGCTGATATTCCGCCCTTGTTTAGATGAAGCTGCGTTGTTTGATTGGATTGAACTGTCATCATTCTGAGAATGGGCGGGCTATTGGCTCTCGGACGAGCCCGTGGCCCCTGTAACCACCCGGGACCGTGTGGGTTGGTGCATGATTAATGCATGGAGTACATCAGACATTGTGCCTTTGTCCATACAAACAACAAGTAACTTCACTTCTTGTTTCCTTTTCCTTTTCTCCCGGGCATGGGCCATGGCACATCATCGCGGCCCCATCTTATCGTGGTCCCGACATTCTACTCCCACTTCCCATCTCCCTTTTCCTCCTTAAACTTCCAAGTTAGATCATCCCTTTCCCAAGCCAAGCCCTTTAGCTTATTAACACGGGGGAGTCAGTCTCTTCCATTCGCCCTTTGCTCGCTGTCTAGACCGTGTCCCGCATTAAAAACATTCCCTTCTCCATCTGGTGATTGAGTGAATCTCTGTCGTTATCATTGCCAAGGAGTTTATGCCCCACTGTCTGTCTCTGCCGGGTCGACGCGTCAGTAACTTTTCTTGCTAGGCCAAAACTCTGGCTCTAATCTAACTCTTGGTTCCGGCTTGGAATCTATGGTCCATGGAGTGGTCCCTGTCGCTCGTTACTTAATCTGTTCCATCTCCATCTGTGCTTGTACATCCATCTTTTTAAGATCTCATCCTACGATCCTTCGAAGCGGCCCGACAATCTAATCTTTTTGCTTCCCATCTACTGCTACGTGCTTGTACGATACGATTAGAACCACGAGCCACGACAACGATATCACGACCGTTTTTTCTTCTCCGATGGCGATTGCTATATAATATTTTTTTTAAACTTTCCGGTCCCACCTTGAAAGATCGACCGACCTACGGAGCTACGGTACAAGTTAATTGCCCCATCCACCAACACCGACCTCCCTTACTCTCCTATTTCTTCGAGTTCGAGTTCGACATCGACATCGACATCGACATCGATATTATCTTCGCCGGCTGTCGCAGGCGCCACGATACGGCACATTTCATGTTCCCCCGACTTCGACTGCCATCAATTACAAAACCTGCCGCCGTGGTAGGCTCTTTCTCGCCATGGATTTGATACGGAGGGCCACCAAGGTGGCTCCCAGCAAACCTCCTCTACAGCTTCCTCTCGATGAGAAGAGGGATTCCAAACACAACAAACCTGTCGACTCCCGCATGGCCTTTTTCCGCCGACCGCTGCGGTTAAAGGGGAACTCAACAATCTCTGTACCTTTGGGCGTGGTCATCTTTTTCCCTATGCTTGTTTTAATCCTTATTTTTATTCTCTTCGTCAGCCATCCCAGTTCGCCAGGGCATTTCCTTATACCAGGAGGTGCTCCCCCCAAGATGCGGTATGTGTTAACTAGCCAAAATCGGTGTACCTCATAGCTAACAGTTAGGTTAGGAAAATCAGCGAAAAATACGACAAGGTGTTCGTCGAGGGCTGCGCCCAGCCCGACACCAGCAAGCCCCGAGCCAACGCTGCGTTTGTGATATTAGCGCGGAACAAGGAGATCGACGGTGTGCTACAATCCATCAAGTCCGTTGAGAGACACTTCAATCGATGGTACCACTATCCTTATGTGTTCCTCAACGACGGCGATTTTGATGACAACTTCAAGGAGGCTGTTAGAAATCATACATCAGGCGAAGTCGAGTTCGGAAAGGTTGGGCCGGATATGTGGGGTTTCCCCGATTGGATCGACCCCAAGGTAGCTTCAGAGGGCATTGCCAAGCAGGGTGATGCTGCCGTCATGTACGGAGGTCTGGAGAGTTACCACAAGATGTGCAGATTCTACTCTGGGTAAGTTGGGCTACTGCATGGATTGAACGGCACAACTAACGGCGCATACAGCTTCTTCTTCAATCATCCCTTGCTGCTGAAGTATGAGTGGTACTGGCGAGTTGAGCCCGAAATCAGCTATTTCTGTGACATCACATAGTATGTTATGCCTTGGCGACGATGTATACTTGGATTGTTAACTTGAAATAGTGATCCCTTTCAGAAGATGATCGAACACAACAAAACATATGGCTTCACAATTGCTGTCAAAGAGCTTCGCGAGACCGTTCCCAATATTTTTCGGTACGCCTCCGCCTACAAGCGACTTAACAACATCACATCCAAGGGCCTGTGGGAAATGTTTGTCGAACCGCCGGAAGACGACGACGACGATACTGCTAAGGACAGTGATACTTCCCCGCCCGAGAGGAGTTTCTGGGACACTCTTACAGGAAAGAAGGGAAACGGTGTCGATCCTGAGTCAATGGAGGGAGAGGCCTACAACATGTGTCATTTCTGGTCTAATTTTGAAATTGCGAAGCTCAGCTGGTTCCGCAGCAAGGAGTATCAGGACTTCTTTCAAATGATGGACCGGAGTGGTGGCTTTTGGATGGAACGAGTATGCAAGCCAGAAAACCTCCCTTTTGTAACGATACTAACATTCCTTAGTGGGGCGATGCTCCTATTCACTCCCTTGCCGCCGGTGCTCTGCTCGGGCCGCAGGACATTCATTACTTCCGAGACTTTGGATATCGGCACACTACCATCCAGCACTGTCCCGCCAATGCGCCAGGCAAGCAGCTCGCACGTGAGCCCTACCTCGAGAAGACAACATTCCCTGAGTATAAGCGATTCGAGGAAGATGATTACTGGGAGCAGTGGGATGATGTGCAAGAGGGTGGTATTGGCTGCCGCTGCCGATGTGATACGGATGTTGTGGATGTTGAGGGCAAGGAAGGATCTTGCCTCGCTGAATGGGTCGACGTTGCTGGCGGCTGGGCTCATCCATACTAAGCCACACGATTATTCTAGCTTGTATGGGTGTTGAGTCACGACGAGCTGATCACTTCAGCGCTCGAATACTTCGATTACAACAACAGCATCAAAGGCGCTTCGGGGGTATAGACAACTTCGATTGAATAGGTTACAGGGATTGCTATACTCGGGGAATGGATAAAAAAGAAGGTTGCGGCGTTTTGTCTTCACAAAAGTGTTCAGCTGTTATTGCTGCAAGTCTTTCGGCTGCACACTCGGCTCAGTATACTTCTTGGTTGTTGTTTTACAGGATATGCCATATACATTGTGGGGCATCTGCTTCATATGATTTGGGGGCTTTTGTCAAGATGTTCCGATGGATAATGATGTTTTGTATTCTAGCTTAGAGATGCCAAGAGTACTTCCCGGGCTAATAATACATCTAGGGTGAGAGATCGCTCATTCCTAGAGATTTCAACCGCTTAAAGTAGTGGTTAGATTTCATGTTTCTTTCGCGCTGGTCTGCCTCGCTTCGACATGAGACATCAGTGACCGCTTTGGTCTCTAGTTCTTACTGACCTGCAAGCTCTCAACGCCCCATGCAGCCATCACTCAATTATCTAGATCTGGCGGTAGCGTAGGCAGATCCCCAGGGGCTGAATGGACGTGGCGTTGGAGGCCCTTGTCTAAAAAGCACTGCCTTCAACATCACAGACTATAATTCCAGACCCACCATGCGATCTGAAGGACTAAGTCCTACTGTCCACAGGGATAGTACGTGTGAATAGCAGTACGCAAGCCACAGATATGAAGCTGTTTGCCGTATATGCTAACACTAGTATAATGTGTGCAATATGATCGACGGAATGCGCCGCGCTACCACGGAAATTGATGTGTATTCTTTACGGCTGTGTGTATAAGAGTCCTGGAAACCCACCTTGAAAAGCGGCTGAGCCAGTCCATCACTCGCACCCCAAAGACTACCCTTCAGCATCTTTTGTTACTACCTTTCACAATGAATGCACTCAATCGTGTCTCCCAATATTTCTTCGGCCCTGTAGCTCCTCCCCGCGAACCATGCGGCCGAACAGTGCAGATCATGTCAGACCTCCATTTGGAGCTCAACCGCCAATACGCAACATTCGACTTCCCCGTCAAAGCTCCCTTCCTTATACTCGGCGGTGATATCGGCCGTCTAATAGACTATGGCATGTTTCTCCCGTTCCTCGCTCGTCAAACAGCCCGCTTCGAAAAGGTCTTCCTGGTACTCGGCAACCATGAGTTTTACGAGATGAGCTACGAGGATGGCGTGGAAAGGGCCAGGCAGCTGGAGAAGGAAGACAGTCTGGAGGGAAAACTCGTGCTTCTGGATCGCAATCGTTGGGACGATCCTGATTCAAAGTTTACCATCCTCGGCGCAACACTGTGGTCCAAAGTTCATCCTTCAGAGGCTGAGATCGTCGCTCTTCGGGTCTCGGACTATAAACTCATTTCGGGCTGGTCCGTCGCCAAGCACAACGAATGCCACGCCCGCGATCTCGCCTATCTGACAGAAGCCGTCGCCGAGCTGAACAACCTCCCCGCAGAATCACAAAGGAATGTTTTAGTAACGACGCACCATGCACCCTGCGTCGACGGGGCGTCGAGACCGGAACATGCCAAGGCGCCTTTCAGAACAGCATTCTCAACGGACGTGATCCAAGCGAGAGAGTTTATGCGTGGGGTTGCGGTGTGGATGTTTGGACATACGCATTTTACGACGGAGTTCCGGAAGGGTGGTGTAAGAGTTGTTGCGAATCAAAGAGGATATGTTTTGGGGTATAAGGGGCCCACGTTGGAGAATACGAGGGGGTTTGATGATGCGAGAGTCGTAGAACTATGAGTTTTGGATAGAAAGAGGTTCGGACGCTTGACTACAAGCGAAAGCTTTGAGATGATGTGAATTCTTGTTACGATGATATGGTTATGGGCATTCAGGCTCCTGGATAGACATGGTTTATTGTAATTGAAATCTACAACCTGGCAGTGACTTGCAATATGGTAAATAATCCCATCTTTACTATGAGAGATATTGACCATGGAGACAAAAAGTCCGCAGAGGACTGTTCCTTTGGTAAACACCAAGGAGTGAACCAACATGATATTCATATCCGGCCTACCCGGCACCAGAGCCGGTATACACAAGGTGATTATGCCAGGAAAAAAAGAACCGTATCCCACTTAAAGCTGCACACTTTGTGTTCTCATCACATTGCTCCCAAGTTTTCACAAAAGAACCAGGTTGGGTATTTAGAAGAAGACCTTATGGGAATGTTGGTTGACAGAGTCAACATCCCTAACACGGCTCGTACCATGCCATATCGTATCCAGCTGCATGACGGAACAGTCATAGCACCATGCAGCACCCTGCGGATCAAGCTTGGTTATGTGGAATTATACTATCACACGATTTTGCTCGTCGATCAACTACTAACTTAGGGCTTTGAACGTAACCTGTTGGCCGTGTAAGTGCAACACCCCTGCTGGCTGTTGGTCCATATCTCTGCGGCACGGAATATGGCTCGGACGGCAATCAAATACAAAGTCTCTAGGCAGGGTATGGGAAACGCTCTGTTATTTGAATTAAACGAATACATGTTCTTATAAGTGAGTGTTGGCCCTCGGCATTTGTTCAGGTTATCCCGCCACTTTACGGTTTTCAATTTGCAGCATTGAGGAGTTGACAGCGGATCACTGTAAGTTGGTGCTCACAATTATACCTTCAAAACTCAGAATCATAAAGCTAACTGGTTAGAAGCTATCTAACAACATATTAAACGAAGCCGTGAACTTGTTGGTTTTGGAAGAGTGGATGCTTTGGGCTGAAAATAACCGACTCAAGCACACAGGCTCTCCGCATAACGCATCGGAGCATCCCAACTTGGACATAAACTACTGTTACACAAAGAACCATTGTGCCATTTTAATATATCGTCTCAGGATGGTCTTCGGGCAGCATGATCAAGTAGCTCGTGAGATATCACGGCACATCCCGGCGACGATGAGCATGCACAACAAACGACTAGAAGACTCTCGGAATTTCTTATCTGATCCAGTATTCACATTTCTTGTGATTGGGGTTCCCATTATTGCGATATTTCTCATCAGCTTGTGTATCTGGGGTATATATAGATCCAACAGGGTGCATGAGAGGATCGGTCGTCACCACGCTGAGATGGCTACGGAAACACATCCGTATCCTAACGGAGATAGCCATAGTATGGATTCTAGGACTCTATTTAATTGAATTTTATATGTTCTAGACCCTACCTTGTGTGTTTGAAAGGTGTAATGTGATATGCACAAGATCAAGTGTATGAAGAACAGGTAAATCGGCGAGGGTCTTGCGATATCAAGGCATATTTTGCGCATGAATACCAGCTCTTCTCTTGGTTGTCTTTCTTTCATATAAAACTGTTTTAGTCCGGTAAAGTTCCATGTTCAATAATCCAGCACTAAATCTTTATCACGGTGTAAGTCAACACTCTTGGCTATTGCATGCTATACCAGAACCAAAACCTTTCCTACCACACCTATAGCTGCAAAACTGTATCCAAGATACTAAAGATCTATCTTTATAACAGCCTGGAAATCTCTTTCTTTTTTTAATTCCTTTAAGTGAGGTGATTGAACAAATTCCACTTTCTGTTGAGCTTAAGGCAAATTTGTGGCCTAAGGCATCGAATGCCCCAGATTGACGATTCTAGCGCTAGACCTCCAAAAAATTAACCATTGACTTCGAGATCGCCATCATCAAACTCGACACTCACGGCCACGGTGCCCCTCCTACGACGATGCCTCCTCGAATCTCCCCTTTCAGCACGCCGCTGTGCTGCAGAACGACCGGCAATGCTCCCGTCTCGTCGCTGACCGCGTACCTCTCCGGCCTCTCCCTCCAGACCCGCAATGCGTCTATCCTCACCAGTCTCGCCAACACCCCTGGAGCTATTCATGTGAAGAAACGAGTTGGTCGTGGTCCCTCTTCTGGACACGGAAAGACGTCTGGTCGTGGTCATAAGGGTCAGAAGCAGCATGGAAAGGTCAAGCCGTGGTTCCAGGGTGGTCAGACACCTTTGATCGTCAAGCATGGCCGAAAGGGTTTTAGCAATTTGTGAGACGCCTACGATTTTCCCGGACGAACAACCAAAGAGTTCGGGAGGGAGGAAAATTCAATTGGCTAACTGATGTGCAGCCGAGCCCCTCAGATGTCAGAGGTCAACCTCGACCAAATCCAGGCCTGGATCGATCAAGGACGAATCGACCCCACGAAACAGATTACTCCAAAGGAATTGATCGAGAGCGGTATCCTCGGCACCATCAAAGACGGTGTTAAGGTCTTGTCCCGAGGCGCAGAGGCTCTTAAGCAGCCCATTGACGTGATGGTCTCCCGTGTTTCTTCCGGAGCCATTGCTGCTATTGAAGGTGCCGGCGGCAAGGTCATGACCCGATACTACACCAAGTTGGCCATAAAACGACTCTTGACTGGCGAGTCTGTCAATACGGATCAGCCCCTGCCTCAAGGAAAGGAGCATGTCGAGACTGTGCTGGCCGCAGCCCGCGAATCCCCCTTCCGATACCGGCTACCCGACCCTACCAGCCGTGAGGATATCGAGTATTATCGTGACCCCGCGCACCGAGGATACCTGAGCCATAAGCTTGCGCCAGGCGAGTCGCCCAGTTTGTACTTCAGAGTGCCTGGTGTGCAGAAGATCAAGAGCGAGGTCAAGAAGGAGAAGGCGGCCACTGAGGAGACTCTTTTCTAGAGAGTTGGACTGGCTGGCATGTTGAGGAATTGTATTATAATGACCGAGTATACACACTTGGATGTGATAACAAGAAATGTACAATCAATTGAAATGAACCAATCCGATCTGAGATACGCTACATGATAATATGATACAATGCATGCGTTTAATTGAAACAGCCACAGTTGAGACAGTTTGTGGCGTCTCCAGGAACATCCATCTGGAATTCTGCATTAGGCAGGTACGTACCATGCCCATGACGCTCCACAATAGCTCTCCCGGTTAAGGTGATGTCGCAGACCCAGGTCTTCTCCACTTGGGATGACTTCACCAACCTCCCGGTTGCCTCTCAATTCGCGTGTATTTCGTTATTGGAGCTTCTATATCACTTGTTAGCCTCGCTTCAGCTCGTGCGTCCTCAAATTCGCTGCGTTGCCGCTTCGGTATTGTGCGCCGAAGACGATTGCGCTGAATTGTCTGCTCACCGAGCCATCGATTACGAGTCCCCCATCTAGACGTCGGATCTACAACCGTCCCACGAGTATCGCGAGTCGGCTGATCGACATTGACAGGACTACTACGCGTCGCGAAATAGCCCTAATTCAACTTTAACCTCTCACAGTCACAATGTCCCTGTTTGGTTCGTCACCGAGTGAGGGCAGCCCAGAGCTGGCCCCATCCAGTGGTCCAGCTCGTCGCGGCGGTGCTGGGCTCTTTGACGATGATTCCGCATCCAAGCCGTCTGGCAGCCTCTTCGCTGACGATGACGCCCCGCACGACTCACCCTGGGATATGCCCACGCCTCGCAAGAAGCAGAGCCGTGCCGACCTCATCCGTAACCTACTTCCTGGCAGCGATGTGCCTGATACCTATATCGAGACCTTCGATACAGTGGTGCGTGAAGATGGCAGTGGAGGTCAGGTCACCTCTGGAGGTGTCGCAAAACTCTTCGCTACAGCCAGACTTGATGCCGATGCTCAAGCTCGCATTATGTCCTTGGTTGCTCCCGGAGCCGGGGATGTCATGCTAGGTCGAAACGAGTTCAACGTCCTACTGGCCCTGGTAGGCCTGGCACAGGAAGGCGAGGTCATAGGCCTTGATGAGGTTGATGAGCGCCGAAAACGTAAGTAAACATATCACTCTATTTTGCACCTCGCATTGCGAATTTTCCCCTCATGTAAATGGCTTGCGTGCCAAGACCTATAAACTGTGTTATCGTCTGGTCCATGCTGTCCCATGTCATATCTGTGCTGTCATCCCCGGTTGGTGGGGACACTACTCAGTCCAGCTAATAACTCATTTCATCACAGGCCTTCCGCAACCCAAGCTCGCAGGGCTCACTGCAGAGCCCGTCCTGCCTCCAGTTGCTGAACTTTCTGCAAAACCTCCTCAAACTCCTCCCAAAGATAATCCTCCTCAACAACAACAAACTCCGCCAGCGCAGCAGCCTAAACAATTGCGACCAGCCATGGACGACCCTGAGGAAGATCCCTGGAACAGCCCGGATATGCACAAGACCCATGATCACGGTCCCTCCAAGTCCAACGGCGCCCAGCGCAACAACACGAACGGCAATGCAAGCTTCAGCCAAACACCTCCGACAACAGTAATCGACGCTCCTCCTTTGACGCATATTGCATCACCTCAGGTTACCTCTCCAAATAGCCGCCGACAACCCAGCAGTAGTTCGGTAGCGACACCAGGCGGATGGGGATATTTCGAAGGAAATACTCCCGTCATAGGCGGCTTCGGAGAGTCACCGTCTGGCCCTATTGCCAATCCCTTCGGTGCCGCTCCTGATGCGACACCCAACACACAACCTCCACCAGGTCTTCAGCATCATGCGAGCAGTGGTAGAACCGGCCGCGGTGTTGAGGAAAATGTTATCGTGGTTCTCATGCCAGAGAAGGAGGGCGTATTCATGTTCCAGCATCATAATTATGAAATCTCGAGCTTGAGGCGCGGTAGCAAGGTTGTCCGCAGGTACAGCGACTTTGTCTGGTTGTTGGATTGTCTGCACAAGAGATACCCATTCCGTATCCTGCCGCTACTTCCACCCAAGCGTGTAGGCGTAAATGGCAGCCATCTTTCAAATGACGGCGCTTTTATTGAGAAGCGAAGAAGAGGTCTATCGCGGTTCTTGAACGCTCTTGTTAGACATCCTATCCTGAGCCAGGAACAGCTTGTTGTTATGTTTTTGACCGTTCCCACAGTAAGTTGATCATGTCCCAGCGTATAAGCCTACTGCTGAAGCTAATATCAGCACCAGGAATTATCTGTGTGGCGCAAGCAGGCAACTATCTCAGTTCAAGATGAATTCACCGATCGAGCATTACCACCTGGCCTGGAGGATTCGCTGCCAGCTGAACTGGAGGATCTCTTCTCTCGAACACGCAACGGTGTCAAGCGCTCTGCAGAGCTTTACATTAACGTTTGTAACATCATGGATCGTCTTGTTAAGCGAGCCGAGGGCGTGGCTGCAGACCATGCTCGCATTGCGCTCTCTTTGGCTTCTCTCACTGAAACGTCCGAGGATACTTACGCCACAGATACCAATGAGGTTCCTCTACTCAACGATGGACTCATCGCCATGAGCAAGCACCTCAGGACATGCCAGAGTCTGATGGAGGATGAGAGCCGTGGTTGGGATGAGGGCGTGCTCGAGGATCTGAAGCGTCAACGAGATGCCCTTGTGAGCGTGCGAGAAATGTTTGAACGAAGGGAAAGATTGGATAAGGACAACATCCCTTACCTGGAGCGGAGGATTCAGACCAATGAAAGCAAGCTTGCAAGCTTGAGAGCTAAGCCAGAGGTCAAAGCTGGTGAAATTGACAAAGTAGCGGAAAGCATCATCAAGGCAAGTCACTAGCTTCAATCAACTTTGATAAGCGTGCTAACAAGAAACAGGATAAGGAATCAATTGTCCAGCAGCACAATCGATCCATCTTTGTCAAGGAGTGTATTCGTGACGAACTAGTCATTTTCCAAACTACTCAGTACCACGTCAGCAGATGGAACCAGGACTGGGCCGGCGAGCGAGTCAAGTATGCAGAGATGCTTGCTGACAACTGGCGACGACTGTTGGATGAGCTCGACGGCATGCCTCTGGGTGACTAGAGCACGCCAAAGAGTCACTGCGGCTCATTCGTGACGGCGGATGACGAGTCTGAAGAAGAATGGTTTGACACGATGCACTGGAGAGAGATTAGGTGGTAATTGGATACACCTAGGGATATGAGAGAAGCGGTGGTCGTGGTGCGTTTTGAATTTATCTATTTCGCGTTGAAAATGCGTTTCTGTTTCAGGGTTGAGAACTGGTGGCTATGCATGGGCTGGAAGAGGAGTGGTAGTTGGAGGCTGAGAGAAGCATGTGGATGTATGCTCGATACCCTTCCTTCGTTATAGTTTCGGATGCTTGTTCATAATAGAGACTCAAGATGTTATGTATATACGAGCCGCTGTTAACTGGAATACTTATGATAGTCAAGATTCGCAATGGGCAAGACAATAGAATGGCCCTATGTAGCTTCTTGTAAATATTCTTATGTGATTTTGTACTCTTTTACATCTTGTCATATGTCTACCATTGGTCCGTCACAGCACCATGAGAGGCATCTCCAACCAATTTGGCATACTTTGCCAACACACCTCTCTTGACCCTGGGTTCAGGGGCCTTCCACTCACTTCTCCGTCTCTCCATCTCCTCGTCAGTGATATCCACATCGATGCGATTGCGGATAGCGTCAATCGTCATCATATCTCCGTTCTTAACAAGAGCAATAGGACCTCCAACCATAGCCTCAGGCACGACGTGGCCCACGATGAAGCCGTGAGAAGCTCCACTGTATCGTCCGTCTGTGACCAGGGCCAAGTTCGAGAGACCGGCACCCATGATGGCTGCAGAAGCCTTGAGTTGTTCGGGCATTCCGGGGCCGCCCTTGGGGCCTTCGTATCGGACAACGATAACCAAGTTACCGTCGGACTGCTTGATCTCGCTGTTTGCCAGGGAGGCGTTAAGCTCTTTTTCAGTGTTGAATACGCGGGCCTTGCCAGTGAATGTCAGACCCTCTTTTCCGGTGATTTTAGCCACGGCACCGCCAGGAGCAAAGTTGCCCTTCAAAATACGAATGTGGCCGGACTCTTTGATGGGGTTCTCAAGAGGACGGATGATATCCTGACCGGGGTCCAAGCTAGGCCAGTCTTCGACGTTCTCTGCCAGGGTCTTGCCAGTGATGGTCATGATGCTACCGTCGAGAAGACCGCGAGCGACAAGCATCTTAATCACTGAGGGGGTTCCTCCGACCTTATAAAGGTCCTCCATGTAGTACTTTCCACTAGGGGCGAGGTCGGCAAGGAAAGGGGTGCGATCACTAGTACGCTGGACATCGTCGATGGTAAGGGGCACGTCGGTTGTGTTGGCCATAGCTAGGAAGTGAAGAACACCGTTTGTTGAACCGCCCAGAATCATGGTCAGAACGAGGGCGTTCTCAAAAGCAGCTCGGGTCATGATATCACGGGGACGGAGGTCCTTCTCCATAGTAGTTCGAATAACTTGAGCAGCTCGCTCACATTCGCGACGCTTCTCGGGAGATTCGGCAGGGTATGACGAAGAGCCAGGCAGCGTAAGACCCATTGCTTCGATGGCAGTGGCCATGGTGTTCGCTGTGTACATACCACCACAGGCTCCAGCACCCGGACAAGCATGTTTCTCAATGTCAGTCATGACATCGCCGCTCTCACGACCAGGCTCGCCAGGGTTGGACTTTGCGTGGAGACGACCGTAAGTGAAAGCTCCCGAGGCCTCATAACAGGTGCTGATGTTGATAGTGTTCTCCAAAAGGTTCGAGTGACCCTTACGGATGGTGCCGCCGTAGATCATGATAAAGGGGCGGTTGTGGCGAGCAGCGGCAATTACGGTACCGGGCATGTTCTTGTCACAGCCAGGGATAGAGATGTTGGCGTCATGGTGTTGGGCGCAAGTGACGGACTCAATGGAATCAGCGATGATTTCTCGGCTCTGGAGAGAGAAGCGCATGCCTGAATGGCGTGTCAGCTAGTTATGATACTATGTGAGAAACTCACCCACCTTCGCCTCCCATAGTAATAGCGTCAGATACACCAATGGTATTGAACTGCCATCCGATCATGCCTTCCTTCTCGATGGAGTTCTTGACAATCTGGCCAAGATCAAGGACTGTTTCTGTGTAAGTACATATTTCTCCGCATTCAAGTTAGGATATCACTCACGATGAGTACTGCACAATTTGTTAGTGTCTAGTCTTTTGAGTGTACAGCTTCAAAACTCACTTGCAAGGGTTGCCTTGCCACCAGACGGTAGCAACACCAACCTGAGGTGCATTCTTCATCTTGTCCTCGTTTGGGACACCGGCTCCGTAGAGCATAGCCTAGAAGTCGTGTAGTGTCAGTGAGGCGTTGGTAAGCAGTGGCGAGTTGATTGCAACATACCTGAGCTCCGGGATAGTCATGCTCACGGGTGATCTTTGTTGACCAACGGTTGAGAGGGCCTCCAGGAGGCAGGCAGGGAAAGGGAATGTAATCACTGGACTGCTTAGAGTCATGGACGGGGATATTTGAAGCTTGCTTGTCCGCCATGATGATGATTTTTGGTGGAGTTTGAATCTCCAATCTAGAGTTGAGTTATGAAGCACTCCTTTGCGGATGAGCAGTTGGAGAGAATTGGAAGAAGAGTGAAGTTGTTCTTGCTAACTCCTGATGGCGGCAATTAGTACCTAGGTATTGGAAGGTAACAATGGCAGATGGCGATGTCGGAGAAGAGAAAGAAGGGGGCAGGCGAGTTATAAGAAGCAGGAGCAGAGGCAGAGGCAACACAAGCAAGAGCTGCCAAGAATTAACCCCACGGGTACTTACCTCGTCACAGAAAATGAGCTTGATCCTGGACAAAAGAGGGTGAGAGTGAGCCTGGAGCCGGACAATTGAGAATTGGGGTTTCTAGCTTTTGGACCAAAGACAAGCGTTGGATTAGACAAGAATTGTGGTGCGAGGTCTGCCTTGCCCCGTCTGCCGAAGAGCGGAGAAAGCTGGTAGTAGTTTAGCGATGGCGATGGCGATGGTACCTCAATGCAATATAAGCGGAATGTCCTGTAAGAATGTCCTATAGCGTGTAGCGTGCGGAGTTGCGAGTGACGTTTCCTCCTCTCTTGTCTCTTTAGCTTTGTTGATCAATTGTTGTTACTGGCTTGGGTTTCTGGTTTCAAGTGAGAAGGGAATTGAGAAAAGACTCGGAAGATATGGAGATGGTAATGCGAGTGATGATAGATACATATATCAGTGGGCTTCCCATGTAAAGACAGCTTCTATAGTAATTAAAAATAAATAGATACTAGATAAGAAACTATTGGGGAAGCAAAGCTAATGATTAAAAGAGAAAAGAGGCCATTGAGTCAAGTCCCAACCAAATCCGTCCGGTCCATTGACTCTTCCCGGACCGAGCAACTCGGCAATAGCATCATCTCACCCTCGACCCTTGATTTCTCTTCATCAACCCCTCGTCTTGGTCTTGGACCTGATCATGACATGTCCACTTCCCGATTGTTTTAGTGAAAAGATGGGGATGCAACTAAAACCCCGCACATTCAAGCTTCGTCGAATACCAGCCGTCGTTTTAGCAATTACGGATCCATCCTTCGATAACCCACCAGTTGACACTAGCCAACCAATCATTAGCGAGATCTCTTTCTTTTTGACGAGTCTCGTCCATCAAGGTACGAAAACGCAAGGGTTGGAAACTGTCGAATATTAACCATGTTCTTCACGATGTTCTTCACGATGTCGTCTCGCAGCGTTGGGGTAAAGACTAAAGGGAAGCACACACGGTTAAAAGACATGGTCTAATAATAACAAATCCGGCTATTTACAGCTTACTCCACAGCCCACTGTTCCATTCGCGATGGATCATTTTCTACCGAAGCCTGATGGGCCCCTCCGCGTGACCCTCCGCCGGCCCCGAACCTCGGATCGGATACAACACGGGGCGGATGTCGATAATCGGGGAAAGATACCGAACTCGGATGCCATCGACCCGAAAGCGAAATTTGACATGTTTCGTTCTGCTCCATGTCTCATGTCTCACATATAGCTACCCATAATCAATCATAACATGAATATTTAAATAAATGGATACACTCGGTGGGTAGTGCAAGATACTCATAGAAAGAACTCACCATCCATGTATAGCGCTGCGCCCACCGTAAGCAAACAAAACAAATGCATAGTACTCTATCATTTCGTCTCATGTCTCATGTCTCAGGTCTCATGCAAGTCATGGACTAAAAGGTACGCGCTCAAAGCTTGCTGTGCCTCAACTACACACGGCCGTCATTGTGAAACAAAAGACTCGGAAACGCATTGAAACGCAGCACAGCAAAGACAATTGCACTGTCGTACACCTCGACTACGTACAAACGCATCAATCAGTAAAACCAAATCGTCAAAGCCCATTACAATTCGGGCTTTTGCTGCGAAATGATCTCCATTCATACCTTGCACAGACGCCATTCGGAGCTATCACCACCTCAAGTAGCCTCAAACATTTATCCTATCCCTTCTCCTCCACTCAACCTCTGCCGATCCAGTTTCACTCTAGAGTACCACACCACCACGTCACATTGCATTACACATTTCGAAACAATAAAGCACTTTTTGAGGTGAAGAAGATTATCAATTGATACCTGCCAGCTTTTACCGCTGACAGGGTGTATCCAATACCGGTATCCTCCTCCACACAAGTTCCTTCCCCTCAGTAATCCAGGGCCGAGCGCTTTGAGCTTTGGCTCTTTTCTTTTCATCACCGTAATTTCATCAGTCCTTAATGCGAAACAACGGACTGTACAAGTAAGGAGATTCTGCCCGGGAAAGGCAGGCCAAAACACAACCGGTAGGAACAAAAAAAAATAAAAACAAAAAACGTGGAATCCAAAATTGAAACATAATGAAAAATCCAAGACTCTTGCCCACTCCATCGGGCTGGTCTGTACCTCAAGCATAAGACTGAAAGGGGTGTATAGTATAATAGTATCCTCCTTCTGCGACAGTTGCTCTTCATGTCGTGTAGCAAATGCCGTGCATCTACCTCCTTTTTTCCACCTCACGGGAGTGTGAATCCCACCCACTAAACAATACATGGTTCGTTGAACCGTAGAGTGAGAACGATATACGCGCGAATTGAAGAGAATGAAAGCGATGTACTTCGTGAAAATGAGTGGGGGCGTAAGTAAAATGCCCAAATTTGGCAGATATGCCGTGTGTGTGCGTGCCTCCTACAGTGTAGGAGAGCGACGATGCCATGTGCGAAAGGAATTGCGGGGGAAAAAACAAGAGGTGTATGGTACATTGGGAAAAGGCCACGCTGTGGTCTCACCCATCCATGTTCCTAATTACCTCGCCTCGGGAACAAGATCAAGACAGGACTGTCCGGCGAGTCCACGTTCAGTGAGCGGTTTGCATCATACCGAAACGCTCCTCTTCCAGCCGTCTCACGATATCCCGATCGCGAGCAGTTCTTGGGTCAGCGTCAATACCAAGGATTGAAGAGATCCGTGTCTTGTCCTGTCCCTTGTGGTAGCTTTGGCTGTGCGCATCCTTCTCAGCCTGGCCCGGGCTAGAGATGGGAGTGATGGGTGTCAGAGAAGAGGGACTGCAGCAAGTGCCTGTCTTCCAGGCCTGCTCGAGAACAGTGGGAGATACTGAAGGACCATACTCGTTGGCAATGGTTGTCCAGAATGAGGCGCGGTGAGTAGAGTAGATGGAGTGAAGGCGTGAAAGATCCACATGTGAGGCGTTGTGGGCGGGAGGATAAGGCACAGGTGCAGGATCAACCGAGCAGTCAAGACGCAGCGGTGGTGTTGTTCGCTGATGCGAAGCTGCTCGGTGGAAAGCAGGAGGCATCTGAACTGACACATCGACTGACTTGCTGTATGAGTGATTGGTCACAGGAGGAGGGAGAGACATGCGGGATGGCTTTGGGAGGATGGATGGTAGGCGGGCCACGTCGTTGGGTCCAACGATGCTGGGAAGTTGGATGTGACTAGTATTGTTGCTCATGTTGCAGGGAGGAGGGCTGTAGCTTCGTACACTTGCACCGGGCGAGACTGAGCGCGAGACAGTCTCGCGTGCCGGGCTAGGGATGTTGATGAGGTGAGCGTGAGTGATTTCCATAGAAGCTCCTGATGAGACGGAAGCAGCACGCTTGTTGCGTCGGTTGCTGCCATGTGAGAGTTGATGGTAGTGAAGACGGCAGGCCAATTCTGTCTTCTTGAGGTGGGCTGCGATGTACTTATATGGCATCTTTTGGAGTCGAGTTTGGATGAGATATGACTCCTGAGTTCGTTGTTAGTGATGTGGTCAAATAGCAGTGATTAGTCGTTTTGACTCACCTCCTCGTCGCTCCAAGCACGTCCTCCGCCAGTCGACGAAGCCTTGCGGCTTTTTGTGATGCCGTAATCGTGACGGTCCATGGAATCCCGAGCTGGGATATAAGGTGCAGAGACCTGAGCCATCTGATGTGCAGGCATGCCTGAGGTCATTGTTTGGCTATTCATGAGTGCTTTCTCGAGATTTCGCAATGAGATATCGTAAAAGGTGAAAAGTGAAGTTGCTGAAAAGAATGGTCGTTACGTCGATGAGTCGAAAGTCGTCGTAGAAGCTGATCTTGTAGACAAGGTCAAGCTGAGTGAAGTCGAAGTGGTCGATATCGTGTGAATTGTACCGGATGTGCTGTTTATGCCAGCGAGTAGAGTTTAACTCGAAAAGAGACACCGGATTTTGAAAACCCCCAAGAATTGAAACTGTTTCTGGTAGAAAGAAGCAGTGGAGGATATTGAATCCTAAGTAAGTGGTTTCGAAAGTATCGAGTTGTGTTGTGTTGAATGTGATCAAAGGAGTGTCAGCAGCCAAACCAGTTGGTCCAAGAGAATACTGTAAAAGTAATGAGTGTGTTGGAGCTAGCTGCGTTGAAGAGAAGCGGAAGAAGTGAAGACAATGACAAGACGCAGCAGCGTTTCTTGCAATGCAGAAAGAAGAAAAAGAAAAGAAAAGATGAGGGTTTGAGGATGTTGATCCAAGTGAAGAAGGAAAGAGGAAGGGAAGTAGTTAAGAAGAGGAGGGGAAAGTGGTGTAGTAATAAGTCGACATGCACTCGGGTTGGTTCATCGATTTCATCCCAGCAGCAGACAATTCAATTTACAGCGGGATGCAGGCTCAAACTCAGTAGAGTAAGGTACGGATACAGTACAGTACGGGGCAGATTGCAACGGCCACGACGGTGGTGATAGTTCGGGCCATGCATGGATGGGGGGATAGACAGGGGACAAGGGTCCTAAGTTACAGGGGCAGATAGCCCCCGGTCACATCTAAACAGGAACGGAACGGGGGGGAGAAGGGCGTTCCAGGCCTAAGGACGACACCAGGGCCTGTGGCTTGGCTGTTTGTGAATGTTGCAACAGGAACAAAACATACATCGCACACGGAACGAGTAATGGAGATGATTCATCTCACAGTTGACGTCTGGGACTCAAAACAACCCCTACTCCAGACTTGATTGAGGCTCTAAACGGTCCCCTAGGTCCCCAGAGGGTCGGAGCTACTGTAAACTAACCTTATCTTGGGCTGGGCGCCAGACGAGACTTACAATGAGACACTAACTTCCCGGGGGTTTGGAGAAACAATAATAACAATGATATTACAAGAAACGCCACCGATGACAGAGACTCGTCTCGTTAGAGCAAGTCTATGCATGTTAGATCGAAAGTTGTGAACAACCAAGTCACTCACTTGGCTTTTTTCTTTACCAAACGGGAATATGGAGCGAGCCACCGCAAAGCACGTTCGCCACATTTGAGGAAGCGTGGAAGATGGACCCGACATTCCATGACAGGGACAGGCGAGCCTCAAATCCGATCACCTACATACGAACTACGTACGTACATGGCCATGCTCAGATGCTGCAGACATATCCGTACTACACAAAGTACTGAGAGATCTTCCGCCTTGTCAACTCAACCCACCCATGCCTGGTAAAACGGTCACCACCGCACGTAGCGTCTCCCGACTTGCTAAAGAAGGGATCTAAACATCCATCGACACCCCCGGCTCGTCACTCTACACTCACTTGGTAGTTGCTACGACGGATATTTAAGGGCCTGTGCGAGTTTTACATACATCACCTTGCTTGGCATCCCATCTCTGATGGCGAATCGGTCAACCGTTAGACCTAGATATGTCCGAGGTTCGATGTTCGATGTTCCTGTTGTGGATTTCGGGTCTCGTAATCATTTCGCATTCCCAACTGAGGTTCTGAATCCCGTTTCTATTCTTGAAAGTATTATTCGTATTACTATCAAGTTCTTGTTCATGTTCCTGTTCCTGATTTCTTGTTCCTGGCAGCTGCCTCTTTGTCGGACGGCGGGGTCGTGTTGCGTTACATCAACCTCAGCTTCAGGTGCACGCTGCGCGTAATAGTACCTTCATTACCTGGCCAGCCCAGCCTTGTCCGACTCTTGCAGGTAATGGTAAGGTAAGGTAAGGTAAGAACACTCTCTCCCGCAGTCCCGCCAAACCTGCCCTGATCTTAGCTGCATACTGGCACTGGCACTGGCACCCCTGATGAATAGCAAGGGGTCTTATATTGCTTCATAATTGGACAGTCCCTGATTTTTTATTTTGCATCCTCGTGGCCTTATCCCCAACCTTGTCATCTGTTTCCTCCATCTGGACTAGGAGTTGCTTCTGTGCTAAGACCTAAGAAACTATCCCGGGCAGACGTCCATCGTGTCCATGATCTTCTGGAGAGCCGTGGTTAGGTCCCAGGCTGCTGGCTGTGGACTAGCACTAGCTAACTGATGACTGGAACGCAACGAGCCTATCTGGTGCCCGGGCATAAGCAAGTAAAGGTGAAGGTAAAAGTAAAAGACCCGCAATCCCTCGGGTTCGCTTCGTCGGTAGGTTACATAGTTACCGAATACCGTTGGTATAGTTGCATGACTTGACTGTGTAAGCGGCCAAGGCCCAACTCCAGGAACCCCAATGTTTTGTTTAACAAGGGGACGGGTTTCGTTCCATCGAAACAGTTTTAATTATTTGCTATTTTACCTGGTATTGCTCTGTTCTGTATTATCCTGCCCTGCACAGCAGCTTAACGTATACGTACTCGTGCATCTCTGTACTCAGCTGGCACGGTGTTTGGTGAATGTGGATGTAGATGCGGATGTCATCTGGTGGGAAACCCTGTCGCCTATCGTTTCGTGATAGGTGGGTGCAAGATATGCCGTCCGTTTAGACGATGCGCACATGCCATCAACGCCTCGATTTATAAATTTGCGGGACGACGAGCGCCTGTCTAATTTCAATGTGCAGTGGCTTAGTTGCTTGCACCTTTATTAAATAAACTTTGTTTTTTATGAGGCTCGTCACTGCGTAGTACTTTCATCTACAATTCTATGTGATCATATACTCATCGTATAAAACATGTCGGATTTTACCTACCCTCTTACCCCAAACTCTCACATATTGTCTTCACCTACAAACTTACAACACATCATGTTTCCTGACCCATGGCCCATCAGTTTCGGTTCCAACCAGCAAAGCCAACTAATCTCGCCGCTTCCTTAGCTGCCGCCGTGCCCCAGGGTTCAGGGATTCCCCCTTGAAACCCGCTAACGCACTGGCGTAATTTCATCTCAGTATCAGTAGGGATTAGCCAGAAGAGATAGATAATTGCGAACGCTATGGGGCTCCGTGCTGATTGGGCGGCATATTAACCCCAAAGAGACCAGTTTCGACACAATGTTTTTGCCTACTCCGTCCAACAACCTCTTGAATACATCCCTTTGTGGCTTCACCCTCGTATAAGCCTGAAGCCCCAAGCAATAAGGAGGAGCCCGTTATGGCAATTGACCAGGACAGGCTGTGTAAGGCTCCGACCGAGCTGAGTTTGCGGCACCGACGGAAACATTTTCCTGGCCTCCCCAGTTACAGTTGCGAGTAAACACGGCCAAGCGAGGAATAGGATGGATACAGATGCTTCGATCCTGTTACTGGACGTCCATGTTCCTACTGTCTCTGAGCAATCTGTCTGCAACGCAATCTATCCAGCTATTCTTAGAGCCCTGGTCAGCCCCGACTAACACCATGGTATATCAGCAAGATGATCACCAGACCGAGCAGTGAATCGGACTGTACAGTGAGGTGTTGCCGTAGTCGATCGTCCCTTGTCAAAGATCTTTCTCGTCTTCTCAACCCATGCATGTGCAGACAACTCTGATGGCAAATGTGCACTGGGTAGTCTTTGCGGCACAAGGGGTGCAAAACTCGCTCGTGTATATGTAACGCTAAAAGCAAACCTCTAGATGCCTTCAGATCCTGACGCAGATGGCTTACACTTACAGGGCAGCGTCTAGAGAAACAGTTTCTACAGCCCAGGTCGAAACATTACCGAAAACCGGGACATGCTCTGCCGACTTGACAGGAGGTCCCATGACGCCGGATGGTCGTTGTTCCTGTGTGAGGTTCGAAGCAGCGATCAAACATTTTCGATCTGAAACTCCAAGATCTTGGGGTTTCCCGTGTATGTTTGAGATGCATTCAGTTTCAACAATCTTTCTGTGTAATGCTTTACATGATATACCATGTATCCCTACCATATAATCATGTCTTTATTCTTTTTCAACTAATACCCATGGTTCAATGCGCTAAGCATCGTATCAAATGTTTTGCCCAGGCGCATCGTCTTACCATGACAAAGCTACCTCGGCATCGTTTCAGGAGTCTGTGCGGTTTGGCTGGCCCAAGCTGGAGTTGTCGGGATCAGGGCTCCAGGGCTCCAGAGCCCCAGGGGCGCCCTGAAAATTCTGTTCTGGAACATTGCCGTTCGCCGTTCGCCGGTCTGCAAGGGCGGGGATGCAGCTATCGTGAGTTTGTAAAAGGCGGACCATTGATTTTTTTTCGCTGGCGGACGGCATATGCTTTGTTCTATTATTAATGTCGATACGCGTACGCGACCTAACGACAACAGGGTTCTATCGCGAAGATCATCTCCTTCTTGTTTGACTTTCATTAATTTTACCCGCAATAGTTCAAAGTCTCCTCGAAACCCCAATAAACAGATCTTGAAGCATTATGCGTGTATCTTTGTTGTCAGATAGTCGAATCATCCCGTGTTGTAGAAAGTTTACATTAAGCATTATGGTGTCTGTTACCGATACCACATCATGACCCTGCAGGGCTGCTGTTTCAATATTCACCGTTATAAGGTTGCGGTAGCTTGAAACGTGACCGTAAGTAATGTTTGAGATTCCCATCATCCAGTTCAATATTTCTTACCTATTGCTGCGTAAGCAAGGGTCGCATCGCTTGGCCCTACGGCTCTAAAGAGGTCCGAATACTTTCAAGCTGCTCTTGCAACCGGGGTGGTTTCATCAGAGGTCTATAGGGTCAAGACCCATTGATGAGCGGAGGTTTCGAAACTTGTGGTCTATTGTAAACGGATAAAGCACCGATGCAGCTTTGCTGTCAAGGTCCTTGGGTATCGATGAGCAGAAAGGGGAGCTGCTCACCGCAAGAGCTTGGTCTGTATGTGGCAATTGCAATCTTTGAAATCTGATGGTCTGGGATTACGGAATCTATTTCCCCGACATTATAAGGCTTGTGGAGGTGTTTTTTTGTTATGTTTCGTTCCTATCGGGAGAGTGCCCCGTGCTTTCGTGCTTATTGACGTGGGACTATCAGACCATGCGGATGACAAGCGTGTTTCGAAGCGGGGATCTGCAATGCAGACACAATTTGGAGTTCTAAGTTTTGATGCTGGGGCCGGATCGCCGTATATAACACTCAAATTTGGTTACAGTCCCGGCTTGATCAGGATTTTCCGCTATGTTCCTTTTCAACGGGTCTTAATTTACCGTTCGCCACTCCATGGGAGTTTAGGGTTTGCGGGATTTCATCTGATCCTTAAGTTAGATCTAATCTTAGTGTATGTGTCTGTCAATCTGTCTAGGTAGTTTCTACAGTTCCAAGTCATCATTTGGGTTACCCTACACAGCGGATCAGAGTTTTTGTCTTTTTGTGTAGCTGCCCACGGGCGTGTAGTAATGGTTTCTGTATGTACATATTTTACATACTGGAAGATCTAATTGAAGTTCAGGAATATTGTTTATTCCCGTATTATGTTGTTGCTGAAGTTGTGATTATTGATTGCGTAAAAGCACATGTGAAAGTGGTGATTGACCCCACGAGAAGTGGGATAAACCAACTGGGCAGAATAAACTTGCCAGAAGCTTCATTTCTTGTCTGCAGATATAGAATACGTCCAATATCCATTTCAGATCATCCCAAGACACTCGCCACCCGTACAAGAGAGTCAAGATCTGAGTCCGGATCCGACGATGGGAGGGACTTGAGAGGTACACAGATTCAATGTCACGATCTTAGCTTAAGACGCGACCAGATTGCCGGGTGTACCCCATTGTGTACAGTACTTGGGGTGGAGAATCGGGGGCAGATCCATCATCCATCACTGTGAGTGATGCGGCTCTTGAGGCCAGCCATCCTGAAATGGCACGTACCGCAAGACAAGGTACGTAGGGTAAAGGAACGGCGTCAACACTACAAAAAACGTGTCATTAATAAACACGCGCTTACACTTTTAGACCTCCCGTCATGGTTCGTTGGAGATTACTGTTGTGGAAGAAAGCCTTTTCCCAGGCAGAGCGGGGATGACGTATTGTTATTCGCCAGTGAGTGAAAGGTGACAAGGTCCTGATCTGACCAACACCCGTTGTGACTGTTAAAGCCGACAATGGCCTGTTGGGGACACAGTCATGAGAAAACCCATGATTGAGAAGGGCTGTCATCGCAAAGGCTGTTAAAATTACTCGATATCATACAACAGAGCGCAGTTGGTCATGTTCTCCTGATGGTTGACTGAAATTACATTCGGATACCGGATGCAAACATTTCCAATATAAAATTACAGTGACGTGGATGTTATCTGAGTTAATGAGACGGTGATGCTGTACGACTTGTTCATCTTTTCAACCCTTCGATCGCTACAAGTTATAATGGATGATACCAAGATAGTCAACTGCCACTGATGAAGTTATTAAACATCATGATACTCGGTATTCACAAGGTAATCAACGACATCAATTGAATACCTGATCCTCTGTCAAACTTGGATGCCACTCACTGACTGAGGCTGAGCCATGGATGGCTTGGCAACCATCGTCACAACCAAACAAAAGCGAAATTTGCGTTAGCGAGTGGATCATACGAGAGCACGTACCTCTCAGTACTTGTTTACACAATGTTTCCTGCTGAAAGTGATCCACTACTCAAGCACGACCGCACTGTAAGTCTTCACCAAGCTTGGGGGAGGCTCTACAGTGTGAAAGCTTCACTTGCAGTGAGCAGCCTGCGCCTCGGACGGACAGCAGCCCCGCTTCTGGGCTTCTGGGGGACTAAGGATCGGTAGCTTTCTGTCGCGCGTGCCCATCTCGTCTCGCCCATTCCATTCTCCCCTTTCCACCAAAAAAAAAAAGGGTAACCCACGACCACCTTCCCCTCCCCAGGTTCCAGCTACTTCCCAGGTCCTGCCCGAGTTACTTTGTCTCGAGGTACCGTCCATCGTCGCTCTCCCCCAGACCTTCTCTCTCTTGTCAATCCACCTTCTCCCTCTCTCCATCTGACACTGGCAGAAACGTATTGAGGTATTGATTGTACATCATCTTACAAGGCATTGGATCCATCCCAGACCAACCCAAACCAAACTTCACTATCGATCTACCTACAGCTGTGGATCCACCGCATCTGATTCTTTGTTGAACTACGATTGCGATTGCGATTGCGATTGCAACTACGGCTACATCTGGACAGAGACCAAAACCCTCCATTCGCACTGCAACTTGTGTCGTCACCGTCGCCCTCACCCTCGAACAAGACGCGCATTTGCATGTTCCCCTGCGGACCTCTTGACAGCTCTAGTAAGTGTTTCAATTTATACTTTATTTTCCATATCCCTTATAAGTCTCTCACTGTTTGGTTTTGTTTGCAATTATACCGCACCCTTTCCCCCCAATATGACTCTTATTTGCACATGTTTTTTTTTGGGTGCGTGTTCTGTATCTTCCGTCACTGCCGAGTCGAGATACGGCAAGTGAGCTTTCAATGGGGCATTGTCCTGATCGTTCACTCACTCATCCATCCATTCCACCCAACTCCCCAGCCTATCGCATTCCGCCTTCATCATCTTGTAACGACCACAGACATACCTTTCCAATTACTACGTGCCTTTTTCTTATACATTGTTCTCGTGTCTTCTCACACATACACGTTACGCGTGTAGCCTTTGACTGGCGTCTGACTCCGGTTGCTTTTTGCCTTGTTATCAGCCCTGCCCAAACCCTTTGCTCTCAAGCTTTTGCGCTCGTCACCAACCACCCTAAAAAAGCAAAAAAAGAAATGGGGCGCTACCTGATGTGCCTATTCATCACGGCTCTCCGGCGCACGCGAAAGCAGCACGGCATCTGACTGTGCGTCTGTGAAGCCGCCCACCAATGTATATGCTATTAATCATTCAAATCCAAACAAAAAATTACTTCACCATTCTGCTGGCTCTCACCACATAAACACGTACACACGATACTAATCTTCATTTAGCCATCACACAAAGATCCAGCTTCTGACAAAAAAGACGAGACACCAGTACTCAACTTGTACTTGCGTGGAGATAAAAGACGTCGCCCACAGCACCCAATCAGTGTCCGAGTTTCTGTTTCCCTACGCCCTAGCTCCCTTCTCAGCAGAGAACTTGTTGGATACTTGCAGATACACTCACAAAACTTGTGTCTACCTGTCTGCTTTTTTGGTGTCAAATACCCGTACGGTTGCTGTTTAACCATTCGGTACTCGACAACTAGTCCATCACCGGACACTTGAATCTTTTGCCCGTAAGTACAAGCAGGTCTTTCTTCATCTGTTCACATTGTCACTTGGTTTTGAGTGCCCGTGCTTCAATTTTTGAGTGCTCTTCGCGCGTCTTGCCCCGTCGCGTCTCGTTACTCGCTGGTGTTTATGAGCAACGACTACATCGCAGCCTGAGCAGCTCAGTAGAGAAAGATGCTTTAGTATCCTGCGCGATCTGAACAAGATCCGAGTGATCGTCATTGTGGTCCCCATGGTATTGCGATGTCGATAATTACAGCTCAATTCAGTCCACACCCTGGTCGCGTCACTCCCAGCTTGCGCGTGCTGCAGACCCACGTTGGCAGGCTCACCAGTTAGTGTCATGATGTGTCTGTTTGTATTGCAGATACATTCACGTCAGAGTCTCACAACTTCAACATGGTGTTCCCGAGTCATTGCCAATTTTCCTTTGAACCCAAACGCTAACCTTGGTATCTCGTTAGAACATGCAGCAGTGGCAAGTCGGGCCTGTCCCGGAGTATGTGTACACCAACAATACTCATCAGCCAAATGAGATGCAGTAAGTTCTTCTTTAATTTCATTAGTACTTTATACTTTCCACGATACTTGTCATTCTTCGGTCTGCTACATACGTGGTTTTTCCTTCTGTCGGGTATCGTCTGATGAGTTTTGGTCGGCGGTCGGTACATCTCAACATTGTCTCACGACTGGCTTTCGTTACCTACAAATGCTTAACCGGCAACCACAATGATACACGGACTACTCACTCACATAAAAGTGATGCTGGATGTCCGTAGATTATGTTCTTATTGATCACTATACCCAGTCCTGTTGGAGTAATGTTCTACAATGAGAGGCAACACTGCTAACCAGCGTGCCTCCATAGCAACACTCACCAGTACCAGAACGAGATGGCCCGTCGCGATGATAGGATTGGGTTTGCATACGGCGCTCCCCAGCCTAATATGACACCGCAGCAACAGCAACAGCAACAGCAACAGCAGCAGCAGCAGCAACAACATCACCCTGCGCCTGTTCAACCTCCCATGAACGTCCCTCAGCAAACCCCAAATGGCCCTGCACCGCCTCAGCAAACACCTACACCTAACCCTGCGCCAGGTGGTCGGCAGCGAAAGCGGCCAGCACCTGCCGTCGCTCCACCACCCGCCGCGGTAGCCCCCCCCGCCCCTATCACTCCCTCGCAGGTTCAGCCCCCTGTGACAGCCCCTCCCGCTCCTCAGGCAATTCCTCAGCCTCCGCCTCAAGGTCCGACTGATGATGCGAATGCCGCACCAATCGTGCCCCCACCAGCCAAGAAGAGCCGAACCAACACCCCTTGGACACCGCAAGAAGAGTTGCGCCTGAAGCAGATGCGAGATTCTGGCAACAGCTGGGCAGAGATTGCCAAAGTAAGAACCGTAGTATGAACCAAGCATGTTTTGTGTGCTAATTATGACGTAAAGACTTTTCCTACACGAACGGAAGGATCTGTCAAGAAACATTGGTACAAGGTATGTTTGGCACGCTGATTTGTGTGTATATTTGAAAGCTAATTGGAGTCAGGATATGCACTATGCCGAGTTTGCTGAGGACGAGGTAACCACAGTCCGCCCTGTCCATTGAGCAACCAAGCTGACCTCCCCCTTATCAGAGTCAAGCGTTGTTGAACGCCATTAAGGAGTACGAGAATAACAAGTGGAAGGTTATTGGGCAGAAGGTCGGCAAGCCTGCCAAGGTATGAATAGCCATTGCTAGAATTTGCAGGATGTACCTTACTTACGATTGACACAGGCTTGTGAACAGTATGCCAAGGAACATTTTCCAGGTATGGCCACAAAGCTCCGTTTTTAACAAACGAAAGCCAAGGACGTCACCGAAACTGACCTGGATAGATCTGTTTCCCAACTCCAAGGGACGATAGGTTAAGAAATTGCAGCGCAACGGCAAAACTGACCTACGAGGTTCGACAGACAGCCACAAACCCAGCGATGCAAATTTTGGATAGGGTCTTTCCCCTCGTCAATGGTTGCTCGTGGGTAAAGATCAAAATCCCAAAGAAATTTGCGGGATTAGCTGTGGCGCATCCCATGTGGAATTATTAATGCTTGCTTAGTGTAAGATTCTTTTTCAACCTTTATTCATTTATGAGACCTGGCGAACACCTTTATTATCACTCTTTCGGATTGGAAACGGAACGGATCGGGCCTTGGCGTGGGAATGCGAAAAAGGAGGGTAGACTGGATGCAGAACTGCGGACGAACCTGCCAAGTGGCTTGTAGGAAGCAAGTGGTATGAAAGATGTTGGATAGGTGAAGGAAGCGGTTTTCAGTGTAATGCAGGAGACAAGAAGGGTGGCCAGGGGAGAAGAAGCCGTTTCGAGACGGGGCAGGGTGGACAACGAGTACTTTCTAGTTGTTTTTCTTTATCCTTTTCTTTCTCGTTTATGGACCCGGAAGGATGGAACTGTTTGATTAGGATCGGTTATTTATACCCCAATGCCTGGAGTTGAATGCCTGCGCACACAAAAATAACGGTTTCTTCGAGTGACGGTGGTAGTATGATCAAAATCGGCACCAAAAAGGTAAATTGTGCCATAAATCAGACTTTTGTATGGCCATCCAACTTCGTCTTGTACTTTGGTGGTTATAAGAACAACCATTCAACAAGAAACTATACAGTACATGAGTTGAGTGTCAGCCAGCCAGTGAGGCGCTTGACAGGCTTGTAGACTTGATTAGGATCTGTGGCGTGTCTTCCCCTTGTTGGAGTGGGTGCCAGGGTGTCAGAGAGACAGCCATTGTTAACATTATCTGTCGAGTGTATGTGTGGCGTAGGGAAGTGTTGTGCGACTAAGGATACATAATGGCTTTAGAAGGATTTTGGAACGCCATCGAACATAAAAATGGCTGCGCTGTTACTCCGTACTTCAGAAGTACCTATATAGTAGGTATAGTAGCTTAGAGTAGTCCACGGAGTACCCAGTACCTAGTACAACACGGAGACATGCCCGCAAGAAAGGAAAAATGGACCGGAATGAAGGGGGGCCGGACGTGTTATGACAGGCAGGGATAGGGACCGTGACCTGAAATCTGGGGTGACTTCAAGGTGTTGGTAGACGTAATGCACGGCCTTGAAGTCGTGGCCTGATATTGAATGCAGTGAATTATTCACATATGGGCGAGAGAGGTAATTGATTTGTGTATGTGTGTTTAATACGACGGGTATTGATGGCGTCGATCATTAATAACTCAATCGGGTTGGTTGAACTCTCCACTGTTGGTGATTGATCCTCAACAGTGATATAAGAGACACGCAACTTGATGTGAGCCTGAACGAACAGAATGAAGGGAGAGATGATGGATGATCAATCTTTGACAGAAAATAGAGTGCATAGCGCCTCAGTTGATTGCATTGCATTAATGACTGATATCTATTCGTAGTCTGTAGCTATACGATGAAGGATTAACGATCACCTAGAGCGTGACATCGCCTCTTGGAATCAGGGGCCAGCCGGGGGCCCGAGGCGTGTGATCGCAGACGAACCCATAACCAAATTTGAACAAGGTCGAGCTCTGATTGGTCTTTGCGGAAGCTTGGATCGTTTGTTATCTCCAGAGTGGTTTAGTGTCAGTGCATCTAAACGAAAAAAGAGGCCCAGGTCTCTCTTTTTGGGAGTTCAGAGTCTGGAGTCTCGGCACGAGAGGTCCGCTTTGTTGCTGAGAGGGGGGACCTTTTCCCTCTATGACCTGTTCGCTTCCTTTTCTTTAATCCCTCTCTTTCCCCGGATTTGCCTGTCGAGTTCTGTGTGTGCAGATACCTCGTCTTTTTTCTTTCCTTCTTCTTGTTGTTTGCTCATCCTCCTTTTGTTTTAACAAGGGAAGATAGATATCGGTGGCACTATCAATCGTTTTTCTTTCTGATTTAAACAGTCAATCACTCGCTGCACTGTCGCACAAATCGCAAACAAGTTCCGATTGACCGAGTTCGAGGGAACACGACGCGATTTAATCATCCCCAAATTATACACACTCGCTTCAGTGTTGCCGCTCAAACGTCTTCTTCTGCTCTCGTTAAAGAAGAAAGTTGCGTAGCTATTCAAGGGAGGAGACAATCTAAAGAAAAGGGTTGTCTTTGGGGAATACGGATAAGGACGCGCAAACTGCACTGCGGCCCGCATTCCAGCGCCCTTTTTTCGGACTTCATCGGTACACTATCAGCAGCCAAACCTCATTCTAATTAAACAGTCACTATCACCTTAATCTATATCATCATCAACAAACGACAACCCAAGTCGCTCGCTTGCTGGGTTGATTCGACTGTCGTTTTGTATCTACTCGATTCAAGAGCACTCGCTACCTCTTATCGACATTCCGACGCCTCATCTACTTTAATATTCGATATCTCGACCACCTCACCTCCTATCGGTTAACTTCGAACCTTAATTTGGAGGCGCTTTCCATCAACGCACTCCGACTACATTTGTGCATTTGTTATACTCGACTATCCCATATTCATAATGTTGCGATCACTCGTTGCCGCTGCCCTTTTGGGCGTCAGCTCTGTTGCTGCTATCAAGTGCACGCGCAGTAGCCACTGTCCCGAGGACTCTCCTTGCTGTTCCAGTATGTTCTTTGCGCAAAACCTCCTGATCTCGATGTCTAACGTAGTCCAGCGTATGGCGAATGTGGTGTTGGCGCGTACTGCCTCGGCGGTTGCGATCCTACCATGTCCTTCTCTCTCGACTCTTGTGTCCCTGCGCCCGTCTGTGAGGACCGCAAGATGAAGATGGACAACCTCGATAGAGTTGTTGACATTGGCAAGTATCTTGGTGATTCATCAAAGGCCGACTGGGTTGCACAGGGCGAGCCTGTTGTCTTCAAGGACAACGTTCTTCTTACCATGCCCAAGGACAGTGTCGGCACTCTCATGTCTTCCACTGTCTACATGTGGTACGGTAACGTCAAGGCTCGCTTCAAGACTAGCCGAGGCCCTGGTGTGATTACTGCATTCATTCTCTTCTCCGATGTCAAGGACGAAATCGACTACGAGTTCGTAGGCACAGAGCTCGGCGATGCTCAGACCAACTATTATTTCCAAGGAATCACAAACTGTAAGTCATTCCAAGGTCCAAGGTTCAAGGTTCAAGGTTGCACAACAAGGTTGTCCTTGTATGTGATACAGTGCTGCACACTCACGTGACCACCTCATGGTATACTTGACACTCCTAACACTTTGCTAGATGAGAATTCAGAAAACATTACGCTCTCTGACACCTTTGCCAACTTTCACGATTACGAAATCCGATGGACTCCCGACAGGATCGAGTGGTGGGTCGATGGCAAGATGGGCCGATCCCTCGACAAGAAAGATACCTGGAACGCCACATCTAAGAACTTCAACTTCCCCCAGACCCCATCACGAGTCCAGCTTTCGCTCTGGCCCGGTGGCAAAGAGGGAAACGCAGAAGGCACGGTATCCTGGGCGGGCGGGCCTATTGATTGGGATCATCCTGATATCCAGAAGAGCGGTTACTTCTATGCTGCTTTCTCCGATGTTGAGATTCAATGCTTCAACGCCAAGTCTGGGCCAGGCAGCAACTCGGGTACCAGCTACTGGTACACGGACGCCCGTGGTACTAACGATACGATTACCGACGGTGACAAGAGGCACACTATTGCTTCTCTTATGGCCAGCGGTGAGGATATGGACAAGGGAAAGAAGACGGATGAGAAGAAGGACAAGGACAAGGACAAGGACGATGATAAGGACGACAAGGATAGCAAGGATGATAAGGATAAGGACAAGGACAAGGACGACGATGAGGATGATGAACCTGCGACCATCCCTGGTGGCAGCAGTGGTGCACCCACCAACGACCATAACGACGACGATGGTGGTAACTCGGGCTCAAGCTCGGGGTCAGGCTCAGGCTCAAGTAGTGCCCCCAAGGGCAACCCTGACGGTACAGACGACACGGAGCCCGCTGACACCACCAACTGCGAAACCAGCAGTTTCAACCAGGACTGCGCAAAGTCTGATTCCAGCAAGAGCAGCTCTGAGGACAGTGGAAAGGGATCCAGCGCTGGGTCACGGAACGGCGCAAGTGCTCTGGCCATCATTATTGCTGGCGGCGCTCTGTTCTGGCTGTGATCATGCCATGCTTAGGTTGCGCTGGGCTGCGATTCCTTGACCATTGACATCTCTCCTTTTTTTCTGTTTCACCGCCTTTATATATAGCATCTTGCTGTACGTTTCTCTTTTTAGCATCTTCATGATGGGCGGCATCGGGCATTTGTATGTAATTCTTCTCTTTCTTGTGCGTATATTTCGTAAGCGGAGGGATGATAATGGGAAATGGTTTTGCTCTGCCCTGTGTGTGTTGTCATGTGGTGAAAGACTATCGTAGCCTCGGGTGAACTGTGTTTTAATAAGTGGTTTACTGGTTGTCATGGTCTAAGCGCAGTTATGGATTGTCCAACGTGATCCATACACCGTAGGTTTTTGATTACTGGATCGGACACCTTCGGACATCATGCGTGAACGGTGAGACAGCATGCATCGTGTTGACGGGGTCAACTAAAATCTGACGACTGTCATGTGGTAGGAGCTGAAGGATTTGTTGTGAAATTAGGACATGCCTGCTTTCTTAGATAGGCAGCTTAGAAGCAAGTCAAACGAAACAAGCAGGACATAGGTAGTTGAGAATCCGTAACACATGAGCTATTGATCCGATATACTATGTATGCTGTCAATCGTCCTTTCAGCCCTACCCTCTGAACATGGCATCATCAAAGTGTCCCATTGGCACCTAGGTTACAGCTGATCCAATCATTTCCCATCTTGGCACGTTTTTGTAAACGCGGGAGTCCAGCCACCCCCTGCATCTTCTTGTTCTTTTGGGGGGTTTAAGCGCTGTGAAGTATACATGTCATGTTCCCCCTTGTAACGCAAACATTTTAGACGCCCTTGGCCAATGGACAGGAGCAGAGGTAGTGGCTGGTGAAGGAGAAAATAAAGAGGGGGGGGATTACTGGTGAAACCTGCAACTCCTTTGACTCTGGCCAGAATATGCACGTTTGCTTGTGGTAGTGGTAGTACCCGTTCGTTTCGTTTCCATCCATCGTTTCATCTTAGTCGTGCTTCTGCCGCTTGAGGCCATTCAACTGGCTCTGCCCAGCCCTACAGGTAGGTAGTCAGGTGCTGCTCAGGAGCCCAGTGGATTTAGTGGCACAGCGCCACAGCCCCTCCCCTAGTTCGGGCACCTACAGCGGAGAGCGGGCTTTATAATTGACGTTTTAGTCGGTAGGTTAGTAGGTAGTTTAACCCCTGGATCAGCAGCAGCCAAAGGAGGATCAGCCAGAACCAATCTATTCCAGGCACTGAATCCGCACCTCGCAGGGACCCCTCCAATCACAGTCCCCCCTGCGCCTCCACTGAGTATCCCCCATTCTTAGACAGCGAACAAGGCAGCAAGGGTTTGTCTGAATGAATTGACTGGTCCAACGATGTTCTTTTCGTTCTTTTGTTCCCCTTTGACAGGTGCTTTTCTTTTTCTTTTTCTTTTCTTTCCTGATCCAATGAATCATGCTTGCACGTACTGTTACTTTATATCGCGCGTGTACAGGGTTCACTGTTCCTTTTCTTTCTGTCATATTTCACTCCCTGGCCCTGGTTGAGGCTGAGGCTTATACTTTCTGGCTGTCTATATATGCTAGCCAGCCCCCGGCGGCTATCCATGCCAGGACCTCTTTTTCTCTCACAGCCTCAGCAATCCTTTGAACGCATTCAGCCTCCCCTTCATTTTAAAATAAAAAACATTTTTGTCTAAAAGATCGGACTGGTTCCTGTTTCTTTTTTGAACTTTTATATACATCCTTTTCCCTCAAGAACACTTCACTTGTTTCTTTTTGATACCCCACTCCCTCGTTCATAACCTCCATCTGCCTAAGTACCTACTTCGGCATTGATTGTCTATCACTTATACTCACAGTATATCACATCTTATACAAAAGACTCACAACTGCAACGGCTTTGAAACGATACCCCACGTCATCATGAAGTTTACATACGCCGGCCTCATGGCCACTCTCGCTGCTTCAGCCTCTGCGCTCCCTCACGTCGCCCGCAGCTCATATTCTGTACCCTCAGCCTCCGCCGCTGGCTCTTCTCCTGCGCGTATCCTCCTCGGCAACTCTGGTCACATCTACGTCGCCGACTTTACCCCCAAGACGGGCAAGTTTGAGCTCAGCCTTGAGCAGGAGATCGTGGGCGGCAACTCGTGGATGAACTTTGTCGCCCCCAACCTGCTCTACGCCGTCGACGAGAACTCCAACGAGCTTCGTCTCTTCGAGCTTGATCTCAAGGCCAACAAGCTCACGCTCAAGACCAAGAAGACTGGAAGCACTGGTGTTGTCCACCTCGAGTTCAACCCTGACAAGACCCGCCTTGTTGGCGCTGCTTACGGTAACGGCACCATTGATGTCTGGAACACTGAGAACGGCGGCCTGGAGTTTGTCAAGACTCTCAAGTCCCCTGGCAAGCTTGGCCCCGATGAGGAGCGCCAGGCTGCTTCTCACCCTCACCAGGCTAACCTGGACCCCTCTGGCCGCTACTTTGCCATCAACGATCTCGGCACTGACTCTGTTGTCATCATTGACTCCAAGGACGATGCTTATAAGATCGCCAAGAACATCCCCGTCACAGCTGGCTGCGGTCCCCGTCACGGTGTCTTCTACCCCGCTGGTAGCAAGAAGGCCACCCACTACATCGCCGCCTGCGAGCTGAGCAACCAGGCTCTCGTCTACTCCGTCAGCTACGAGGAGAACACCCTCGCCTTCAAGCTCTACCAGTCCATCTCCACCTACGGCAAGGATGCCCCTCCCAAGGACATCAAGAAGGCTGCCGTCGGTGAGATCATTCTAGCCCCCAACAACAAGGACGTCTACATCTCGAACCGTGTCTCTGGACAGAAGACCGACTCCATCGCCCACTTCACCATCGCCGAGTGCGGAACACTCACCTACGCCGAGACCGTCTCATCCGGCGGTCTCCTGCCCCGCATGATGAGCTTCAGTCTTACCAGCAAGCACATCTTTGTCGGCAACCAGGACGGCACCAACGGCCTTGCTGCTTTGAAGCGAAGCCCCGACGGCAAGCTTACCGAGAAGCCTGTTGCCACTCTTCCAGGCTCTGCGTTCGGAGAAGCTCTGTTCGGACCCCAGTATGTCCAGCAGATCGTCTAGGAGACTATGACCTGCGGCATGGAGGGGGGCCAAGCGTGAACAACCTTTTTCTTCTTTTTTTTTCTCAATGGCGCTTTGGGTGTTTTGGGCTTGTAGGATATATCCTGGCTCTGCCCTTGGAAAGTGAAGGGCACGATTTTTTAAAAATTCTTTAGCATTCTATTCAAGTCAATTGACAATTCTTCTATACCCTGGTATCAATCAAAAAGCAAAACGCCCTATTATTCGTGATGAAACATTGCTGTCCATGTAATACTGTACTGTAATCCTTCCCATATTTATGTTTTCTCACTCAAGCTCAATCTGAACTTGAGTCACTCGCCATACCTGCTCCTCCACGCCCCGAGGTATCCTCCAGGCGCTCCTTCACCTGCCTGTACTCTTCATCTAGCAGATCAGGATCTGAGCACTTGTGAGCGGTTTCGAAGTCGATGAGAACAGCTTCCCCGTCGTCACCCCTGATGAGGAAGTTGTGCTTGTTGATGTCGCCGTGCACAATACCCAGCTCGTGCAACCTGTGCAGACTACGCTGGCAGGCGGCCAGGTCCCGGGGCTCTGCGTTGCGGGCGCCGGGGATCTCCTCGAGCAGGAAGCCGATGACACGGCCGTTCTCGTGGATGTGGCCGAGAAACACGGGGCCGATACCCCGGCCGTGGATCCACTCGTAGGCGGTGGTCTCGGCAGCGAAATAGGGGATCTCCCAGGGGAACTGGGCAAACTTTGCCAGGACGGGCGTCTTAAAGGCAGGGTGCGTCACGCGGTAGATGGTCTGGCGCACGCGCTCGACCTGCCGGAGCTCCAGGTGGTCGACGGTAGTGCCGTGCCAGACGTTGCCGATGCCGGGCAGACTGCACCTCCGGGTCTCGCAGAAGAAGGGCTTCCCTGTGTGCCCGTCTTTCCCGACGCGGCCCTCGTTCCAGTCGCCCGGGGGAAACGCGGGGAGCTGTGGGAGCAGAACGGGCTCGTAGGTGCGGTCCTCAGGGGGGATGAGACCGCCGTCGATGGTGACGTATCTTACGTGGGTGTCGTCGACGAGGAAGCGATATTCGCTCTTCTCGTCCTGCTCAGCGTCTGCGAGGACGGCGAGTAGTTTAACGTTGTTATTGTTATTGCTGTGTTTCATGATGTGTTCTGTGGTAGTTGAAAATGAGCGACAGGTTTTGCGATGTGAGTGAGTCCTTCATATATCCCACGATGTCTAGGTAGGCGAGGTGATGTAAGAGGTAGACTGTAGGTGGGGGGTTGAACAGCCACAGTAAAGGTAAAAACCACGTGCGGCTTAGAGGGCATATAACGACAGATAGAAGCACCAGTCTTTTTGAATCCCTGAGAAGAGTACGAATAAATAATGTAGTAATGTAGTCAGTTACTTCTCGGCAATCTGTCATTAATTGCGCTTTGACGCGTGGTAGTAGTCAGTGCCCTGCCCTGTGAGCTGCAGCTGTACCAGGAATAGGTAGAGGTAGCAAATAGATTGGTGTATTAAGTGCACTGCAGTTTATCTACTTGTTGGAATTGGATCATTTGTTTCTTTATTGCAGTGCTGTACTCCGTAATGCAGGTCCAGATCTAACAAGAACAGCACCACCTCTGCTCTCCCGTGTCGAGTCGGGGGGTTCATTTTCACTGTTGATCAGCTAAACAAGACACAGTGGAGTTGAGTCCCCCCTGTAACACCCCATTACCATTACCATTACCATTACCATCACCATCACCGTATGTATGTACTATGTAACTTCAACCCCGGGGAATGCATACCTAAAGTTCCGGGTGGGAACTGGACAATCAATAAACGTATTGAAAGTGAAGGCCGCTGACTCTTCCATATCAAGCGTCCACCGTGATCCGCTCTGCCGAGTCATGGCCCTGTCGTGACTATGTAACTTAGTATGTAAGTGAGGCGGTTCCCCCCTGTGCCCCTGACTACCTAGTACCTACTTATTTAGAGGCGGGTTTTTGACAGGGGTTTTTGGGGGCTTTGACATGAGAAGAATTGGTTACGAGAGATGAAAAGTTGATATGTAAGGGTAAATATGTGAAGTAAAGAAAAGAAAAGATTTTGATAGGAGTTGAGCCTCAGATATGTCTATATCAGACCAAATTGCTTTTTCCAAGACTTGGGCCTTGTCTCTGAAGACCCATTGGACTTGTCCAGGCCTCGGTACTATATCATGTTACATTGCCGAGCACTATTCGAGCAATTATCTCATGTTCAGTCCAATCACGTATTCTTACCTGCATCTTCAAATGGTGTCGTACGATTGGTAACCAGACGTTCGTTTCCTGAATGCCTCAATGGTCGGTCGATGCGTTGTCAACTCAGCCGCAGCAGATGCTGTGACTATTCTTTCTTGTACCTCTCATCGTCGAACTGTTTTCTATTATTTACTCTTTAATGTATTGTTGCATTTCTTCTAGAGCCTATGATGTATACAACTTTAATAAGGTAACAGACTTATACATCACAACCTGTCTGTCCCTACTCTAGATCATATCACTTCACTCTCGCCCCCCATTATCATCCCCCTTCGTACATCTCACAACTGCACCTCACATCACACAATCAGTCTCACCCCCCGCAGAAGCGAACCGTAACAGTAACCGTCACAGCACAATCCTCGCCTCAGAATCCCTTGATTGGAAGTAAGACTGCACGTCTCACTCCCCCAATAACGCTCGAGTCCAATGCCTCTAGGTCGGGCTGCAGCAGCATATGCATGCGTCCCTATCCCTCCATCCGAATGTTTCCTAGAAGCAAACCTTAGATTTATCTCTCTCACACCATATTTCTGCCTGATCTTTTCTATTGTATCCGTTGCTGAGTACGGATTTAAATATGTATCACTATCAGGCCTCATCCAAGTGGACGGGTATCTCTCGATTTCTTTTGCACAATGTTCGAATACTTGGTGTCGTTGGACGCCCGCTTTACACCTGTATCTTGATGCTTTTTTGAACTGGAATTTAGCTCTCTTCTATTCTTTCGATTCTCTGAACCAATTGCTTGACACTAGATGTACATCCCAGTAGCTTCGCAGCATCTGCACGTCTCCGTGGCTGATACCCAAAGCCATGGATCCCTACCGAGCCCTATATTCGCTCTCATGCAACCACTCATGAAGCTGTCTCGCAATCTACACAGCCAGATTGGCCAACACTCGTCAATATTTGACAAGAGACAGTTCTCTGACAATCCATCTCGCAACAACAACATCAAGATCGGACTCATCGTTGGCTTTACCCTTGCTGCATTCCTGGCTATTGTCGCCACCTTCTTGTACTTTTACTACCGCTCTGCACAGTTTACATTCAGGAAGAAGAAACATCGTCGTCATCATGGGCATCACCACCACCATCAGCATCCTCATCCTCATCCTCATCCTCATCCTCATCGGAGGCACAAGTCGATGAGTAGTGGAGGCTCAAGAGGTTCTGATAGAAGTGCTGCGCCGCCCTCGCCTAGACCTCCTGCTGATGCACCTCCACCTGGTAAACCGGCAGATGGATAGTAGTAGGAGGCTGATTGTTTAGTTCTTGGTAAGTCATAGCTGCTTGACTTTATGTTTTGCTATGGATGAAGCTGCCGTAGACTAACATTTCTCTGGATCTTAGTTTCGTGTACGTTTTATTCTTTTGAGGGTATCATGCCTTGTTGTTTCTTTCACTGTTTAAAACTGATTGTAGCATGGGTATTATTTGAGCGAATGGACTATAGCATTGTGCTATTTGTATTTTCTTGATTTGTGTTCCCTTTGACCCCCTTAAAGACTGTATCTTTTGTCTATCACGAAACTATTCAAGCAGTCTAGGTTCTTTTGTCAGTCCTCGTCAAGGCCTTGCAATTCTCTCTCGCTTATCACGGCGTTGTCCAAATAATTGAGGCATGTTCCATCCTCCATGTATCTGGGGCGCGTCCATCTCATTCGGTGGCTGATTTGAATGTCGATGTTGGTTCCATCCACTCGGGATACTGAGTATAGGTTCCGGTCGTTGTGGTGTCCAGTCGCCCATTGTGGGATGTTCATGTCTGTGGTGAAGTCTTTGGTGCCGACAGTTTGGGTGATTGTGAATTTCTTGGTGTTCTTCTTCTTGGGATATGTGGTCGAGGTTATCCTCGATGTCTTCAAGATTGCCGTCCAGGACAGCCTGTGTATGGTGATACCGGTGAGAGGAATGTCTATGCCGTTGATGTTTCTTTTGACGTTTCTGGTTCTTTTGGACCCCCATTTGCTTGAATGTGTTCCAGTTCCTTGCGAAGAGACTAACACCTATAATAGTGGCGAGCAATGTTAAACCCACTACTATTCCTATTACTCCAGGACTTGCATTTCGACGGTGAAGCATGTGTAAAGACCTCGAGAGGGGGTAATTATTACTGTTGATAACTGAATATGACTGAGCTTTGATTGTTGCACTATGTGTACTTGTAGTGTCGCTGGACAATAAAGGCATGAATAGTGATGCATCGTGATTAAGACGGAAAGGAGGCATCTTCACCATATAGATCGTTGATAGCTAAACTTGTAATCTCCAAGAAGGGAATATAAAACGGCTATAGAGCTCAAGTATATATATTGTTCAACGTATCATGTATATTTCACCATACTTCCGCTTCGCAGGTTGAAACTGATGCAGCAAACCAACGTCTTGTGACTAACTCTCTTTGACTGTACGGCAATCACCCGGATATGGCCTTTGTTCTTATGCAGATACGAAACAATGTTTGATCAAACTTCTGCAAGATAATATTGGCCTGAACTGCATCATTCAACTACCCAAATTGAATGCATATTCTTTGTCGTAACACCATGCATTCTAGAAGATTGCTTAATAACATGTTTGCAGAAAACAACTCCCAACAAACCCAACCAGCAACAAATCTACTACTCCCAATAATAACAAATAAAATAAATCACCCCCATCTATCGCTTCTCCCGCCTCTTGTCCCTCCTCCGTCTCCTCCCCTCCGCCTCATCATCGCCCTCCTGCAACCCCCTGATCTGTCCGAGCGTACTCCCAATGACATCCTGCAATCGCCCGCCCTTTCGCACAAAGCGGTCGTAGAACTCGCAGTCGCGGTGCTGAGCACCTCGTGCGTTGAGAGATATGATGGTGCTTGACATGGCTTCGAGTTCCGTCTTGAGCGTCTTGAGGTCTAGATCTCGCCTGTAGCGGCGTTGGCGACGGCGCCGTCTGCGCTCTTCTTTGTCTTCGTCAACGGGCTCATTGTAGTCGCGGTGGTGGGGCTCATAAGAAGGTTGATAGTAGGCTTCTTGCTCTTCTTGACGGGGGTCGTAGTAGGGCTCTGCAAATGTTACGCGGTGACGTCTCCTCTTGCGTCGCTCTTTATCCGATCCGTATTTATCCCCATCATCTCCCACGTCCCTACTCCTGGGAACATCTCTACTCCTGTCCTTGTCCTTATCTCTCTTCCTCTTCTTATCCTTCTTCCTGTCATCGTCTTTCCTAGGCTGCTCACTCTTGCTGCCGAGCATACCGAGCACAAACTCGGCCACCCCGCGAAAGTCTTCCGGGTTGATTTGGTTACTGCTGCGAACGCCATCTCGCGAACGCTTCTCGGAGGAGGTCTGGCCCAGGGCGTGTTTGGCAGCGGACTTTGCAGCAGTTTTCGCCAGGTTCTTGGCAAATGTCTCCATGAAGCTGGGGTCCTGGGGCAATCGAGCGCGCGAAGACTGGTCCTGACGACCAAAGAACTGCTCAGCGAAGCGATCCATAGAAGGTTCTTCAGGGTCGTTTCTGAGGTGGTTTAAAAGAATCTTGGAGATGAAGTAGAGAAGCAGAGAGCAAAGATGGTGCTCGTCGTCACTATCGTATTCGTCGTCCTGGCCCTCGAATTTGTCTTTGAAGGTCGTCTTTGTCTCGTCCTCAAACTCACCAACTTGGGTTTGCTCAAGATCCTCTTGAGACTCCTGTTTGATCTCTGGGTCTGTTGGAAAGATGGAGTCGTGAGTAGCAACGCCGCTGCGAAGTCCCTCGACTATATCTCCAGACCTTTGCGAGGAATGCTCCAGGTTGTATATGTAAAGAAAGAATGATAGAAAAAAAAAAGAGAGAATAATAAAGATGATGCGTAGTTACAAGGCAACAAATTTGTGTAGCAGATATGCAGTCGCCTATCTAAGTATACTCTGTGACACAGACAACAACATAGCGAGAGCAGCCACCCTGGGCCTTTTATCTATTTAAATCTTCCAACATTACTATCACAGCCATAATGTACCCATGAGGTACCAAGTCAGGTGAGTCGCGTCAGCTTCGTGATGGTTGAGACCATAAATGATATATTTCCAGGCTCATGGTCACGCGCCTTTCGGGCCAATGCAGGAACATGACCGCGCTGAGACATGGCCATGACCAAAAGTCTACGCCGAATGATCGCCTTGTTCCTCGCAATATAAAGACCTGACTAGACAAGATGATTGAGTTTCGTATGTATTTTTAAATAATTAAACTATCGTGATTGCCTCCAAGTCAGGCTTGCCCGTCAGATGCTGGTGTTCTCTGTTTCAACCCCCAAACACAGGCAACCAGGCCCGTCATACCATGCCATGTCATCTATTGTTACAGCAGGCTGCCTTTTTGCGTGCTGTCTATACCTTGCCCGTGCCCTTTTGTGTTCCATTTGTATCCCTAAACGCCTTTGTGGACGCATTTGCGTTACAGCCATTATCCGCCAAACCATGCGGCAGTATACCTTATAGCACAATAGATATTTGCGTCTCTTACTTAGCTTAACAACTCTTTGATATCTTCGATGCGCTGCATCTTCTTCTCTTCGTCATTCATCATACCCAAAGAAGTTGCACTATTCCAAATGTTAGCCATGTCTCATCAGTTTCACCTCGAATACAACTCACATGAACTTCTTCCGCTCCTGAACCCTCAGCATTCGCTCTTCTACACTTTCCTTGACCACAAATCTCTTGACTTGTACTTCCGACTCTTGTCCCATCCTGTGCACTCGGTCGATGGCTTGAGCCTCGACGGCAAAACTCCACCAAGGATCCATCATGAAAACTCGGCCAGCACTCGTTAAATTGAGCCCGACACCACCGGCGCGCAAGCTTAGTAAAAGTATTGTGAACCCTTTTCTCTCGCTGAACTCGTTAAGAACCGCTGCTCGAGATTTCTGGGCCATCGAGCCATCCAACCGCAGGAATTTGACGTTCGCGCGAGTGAGTGCAGGCTCAATAAGACTTAGGAAAGAAGTGAACTGAGAGAAGACGACTGATTTCATCTTTGGGTGCTCTCGTCTCACCTTCCGCAGTTCGGACATCAGCGCAACCACCTTTGCTGAAGAAGCGTTGACCCCAACTCGCTGCAGGCTGATCTTGGACTTCTTCGACATCATGTCCGGGTCGTCATCATGGCGAACAACCTCAAACAAGTCTCTCTTGTTGAGCGGTTCGCGACAGCTAAAGCACCGAGGTATCTCCGCCTTACCAGTCTGATGCTTGATGTAGTCAAGTAGACACTTTTTACATGCAGAATGCCAGCAACCAGTGACAGTCTGATCGTTCATCGGTTCCTCGAAACACAGCGGACATTCATTTTCAGCTTCATCACGAATCTGCTCTAATGCATGAGCCCCAAAGGTCTGATTAGTATCTTTTGATGCTTCATCTGTCACTGCTGTGAATGAAGTGATGAGCGACTCGAGGTCCATATCGTCTGCGAGCCCGGCCGCTGCATCAGCAGCCGCTCCGGCTATTTCTTCGTCTGCCACAATGTCACGGTTGCGGACAAGTATAGGATGACAACAAGATTGACGAAGACGCAAAATCTGTGCAAATATGGTGGTGAAGGCCTTCATCACAGTACCGGCCTCAACATTCTGTGAAAAGGTTCGCTTCGCCTTACTAAAGATGTAATTATAGACATCTCGTTCCGTCTCTGATAGTTCCACTTCAACAATCTCGACTTGCTTCGGTGGCAGGAGCACGAGGGGCTCGCCGTCGGGCGTTTTCATATCCTTTGTACGCCGGAGTACGAGAGGCTCCAGAACTGTTTGCACAACATCCAAGGCCCGCATGAACTCTCTAGATTCAAAAGGCACAGTAATGAATGTTCGCCAGAACGAAAAGTTGTTCCAAGGCTCCACGCCCAGGAACCTGACAAGACTAAACAAATCTTCCAATTTGTTGACAATAGGGGTTCCAGTTAGAGCCCATCGGTGGCTGGCCGAGATCTCGTAGCATGCTTTTGCCGTCTTTGACGATCTGTTCTTGATGTGGTGTGCTTCGTCGATGATGATACGGAAGAACTTTAGCGAGAAGAGACCATTGTGAAAGCTTTTGTCTCCGTTCCTTGCAGCCAGGCTGCTGAATTCCGAGAGAACAACACCATAGCTGGTAATCACCAGATCTGGAGCGTTGGCCGCATTCGACGCGGAGCAGAGTCCTTGCAAATTGCTTGCCTTTTCATTGCCGTAGTATAACTCAATCTTCATCGTTCCATCCTTAGAGGCCTTCTCCGCTTCACTCTGCCATTGCGACAATAGCGACATGGGCGCGACAACCAGCGTAGTGCACGGCGCATCAAGAATCGACTCGGAATTTTTGCCTAGCCTTGTGAGTTGATTCACACTCGATAGTCCAACAGCTGATTGGCGAGCTGCAAGAGCAATCTCAGATCTATGCGTGTGAACCAAGCTCAGCATCTGGATTGTCTTTCCGAGACCCATCTCGTCGGCAAGAATACCACCCAGACAATGCTGTTCCTGGACTGGGAAGTCAAGTGACAGATCACCAGAGTATGGGTTTACATAGAACTTTGGTTGCCCTTCAATTTGCGGCAGATCTTTGTCGTCAACATCCTTTAATGGCCAATCGTACTCCTCCCAAAGCGGATGCATAGATGGTTCGCGGTTGCTTTTCTCGTCCTTTTCCTTCGCCATCATCCAGTGGAGCGCTTGTTTCTGATATGTCCGGAGTGTCATATTGAAGGTATCTGCCGGTTCCGCTTCAGGGGTACTAAAGTCGAAAGATTGGGCCTTTTTGTAAAGTGCATCAAGCTGATCTTGCTCCAGTTCTTCTCCCTCCTCCGTATCAGAGGATTGGGAGCCATTCTCCTTAACTTTCACATTGTCATTCGCTTTCTTGGCTTCCTTTTGCTTCTGTTCGTCCTGCTCAGCAGCCTGGAGTAGCCCCTTTCGTCCGTCCTTCGCTGCAGAATTCGTCATGGTGGGCTGCAAGTTGATCTCTTGAAATAACTTGGCCAAAGCTACTTGTCGCAATCGAAGGGTCTTCTCATCGTTCGTCTCGCTTTGTTCGAAATAGGCAGCCGATCGATCATCAGCAAGTTGAAATGACCTGCTGAAGAATGCCGAGTTGAGTAACGAGCATCGCAGTTGCAAGAAAACCGTATCGTTCGTTCGGAGTCTTTCAGGGGCGTAGACAACAGTTCCCTCAAACTTGCATACTTTTTCGTCCATCAAAGCCGATACCCAGTTTGCTGTTTCTTTAGCCAATCGTCCAACCTCTGTACCACTTTGCGTGGTGAAGCGTACAATGACATCCATCTTCCGTGAAGCAATAGCAGCAAACCCTCTCGAAGGTGTGGCAGGTCCAGTTTTCCCTTTTCCTCTCGTCGGCTTGGGTGGTTGCAGTTTTTGTCGCTCGATCTTAACAGTATCGCCATGCTTTAACACATTGGTCCCGCTTCTTGTAGCCCATCCTTCAACACCAAAAGCTCCTATGTATCGTTCGTTCGGCATCCTTTTGGACGCTTTGACTGTTGGAACCCGTTCGTTGGAGGTGCTCGGGGAGTGGCTTGAACTGGCTGCTGGTCTTAGGGGAGTTGTCCATGACTTTTTTTTCATAAACTTCTTGTATGTTCCGTCAAAGTACATGTTGACGGCTCGCTCAAGGTCATCTCCACAATGCTCTCTAATAGCAGAAAGAACATCGGCAGATATCTTGTCGCCTATAAAAGCTTCGAACGTCTCCTGGTTAAAAGATACGGACTCTTCTTGTTGGGGTGCTGGAGGCTGCGTATGTGATGCTTCTGGCAAGTCATCGTCGGATTGCTCAACTGCGGTGTCTGAATATTCGTTCTCTTCTTTTACTTCGTCTTCCTCTTCGTCTTTAAAGAATCGTTTCGGCGGAAGTGGGGACCCGTCATGAGAGACTGGATCAGAGGAAGCTTCTATAGGGTCGGCAAAAAATCTCCTTCTTTTGGTGGGAGGTTCAGGATCTACATGATCATCTGAATGTTTATTTTCGTAGGAAAACATTATAGCTGGAAATAGGTAGTTTCTTGTGGATGGTTCGTTCAATCGGTTGTACCCCAAGTAACGACACTTGACAAATATCGGAGCTCGACACTTCCCTGGGAGACGCGACGAGCCCCTGCAAGCGCGATCTGCGCGTGGAACGGTCACCTGATCCCGTGTTTAAGTGGTTCTTTCATCCCGTCCACGGGTCATTTCGTGTTAATGGCTAACGCTGTGGCGGGCGAAACCTCGACGTCATGAAAAATTTCCCGAGTGCAATTGGAAATCCGACGTCTATGGGTGGCCGTGTCTAAGTCGAAGAATCGTCATGTTCATTATATCACCATTAATTACATTGATTTTGAGGTAACAATAGTTTCTCTTAATTAAGCTGTACCACTGGCTTTTGGAAAATCATTCGATATAAGATGTATCGCCCAAAGCTTTTGGGTCAGGGCCTTCGAGGTTTCGCCTACGCCAGGACATCTCGTCGAACTTATATCACTGATGCCGAAGTTCAATCCGCACGACGATATTGCTTAACACAACTACAGTAAGCCTACTGAAACCCTCTCAAATAGTATACCCTAACATTTCTCAGAAATAGCGACTATGATGCTCATCTCATCCGCCGCTTCGTCCCCTCTCCAGTGCAAGACACCTATGCTGCTCTACGCACTCTCAATCTAGAGCTTGTCCGCCTTCCTGAGCTCGTCTCTAACCCCACGATTGGAGCGTTTCGAATGAAGTTCTGGCAAGAGTCAATTGACAAAACTTTCGCGGGTCGTCCCCCTCGCGAACCTATCTGTATTCTTCTTCACAAATGTCTACAAGACCTTGAGGCCCGCGAAGGCACCTCTACCAAAAAGTCATTAAAATTCTGGATTTCCAGATTAATAAAGACGAGAGAAAAGCACATGACGAACCGACCTTTTGCAGATTTGGCGAGCTTGGAAGAGTATGCTGAGAATACCTACTCAACTCTGATGTATTCAACATTGGCTTCTCTACCGCTACGGTCGATGCATGTTGATCATCTCGCAAGCCATATCGGAAAGGCCTGTGGTATCACTGCGGTTTTACGTGGAATCTCTGTCCTGGCAGCACCCCCACCGCCTGTCAACACACCGTCTGGCCAGGTTCCCGCTGTGCGAGAACCAGCACTGCTTCTTCCGCTAGATGCGATGGCTGAGGCCGGGGTTAAAGAGGAAGAGGTCTTTAGGCAAGGTCCCAATGCGCCTGGTCTACAAGACGCAGTGTTCAAAGTCGCCACGCGCGCCAATGACCATCTTATCACGGCACGTGAGATGCTCAAAAGACTCAAGGCGGGAGAGGATCCAGGCCATGAATTCGAGCACCAGGGAGAAGCTGAGCATTTCTATGCTGAGGGAAGCGACACATTAAAAGAGATTCGCCAGGGATTTGGTGTGCTACTAGAGGCCATTCCCTCAGCGCAGTACTTGGAACGTCTGGAGCAGGCTGATTTCAACCCATTTGCTGTTAAAGCCGCAGGCTGGAAATTGCCATGGAACATCTGGCAGGCCTTGTCTAAGGAGCGGATCTGAAATCTGTAAAATCATCATGTAATTCGGGGAAAATCTCGAGTGTATTTTTGGAGAACTTGTACTATAGACGACGATGCGTATAGAGCGTGATGAATAAAAGACAATGATCATATAATTTAACAGAGTCATGAGAGACAGAAGTTCTAAAGAGTGAGACCGGCACTGTGCACCACTTGTCATGAAGCTCCCGACAAGTCGGAATGGCTAATCTTCGGGACCCAAAATTCAAGATGCGCCAGAAATTCGTCAGCTCTCCAGCGACGATGGTTTCAATATTGAATCGTTCCGCGACATTACCACTCTTTTTGTAGATGCTATCACCAATATGCTCTACGAACTAATTGCAATTGTATGTATCCCAATTCTCTTGCCGTTAGCAAGCGATCGCAGAACTGACTCGAACCAGGTCCGACCGGGCAGCCTCTCAGAGGTGAAGGAGTATGTTTTCAATATCGAATCATCCGATCGATAAACTGACCGTTGCAGAATCGCCCAAACCGTCGGCTCTCTCGTACTCAAGAACGGCGGCGTCGTCCGAGGTCTCGCCAACTGGGGCGTCTTCTCGCTGCCCAAGCCCATCTCAGTGCATCAGATGAAGCACACCCACGGTCACTACTTCGTCATGCGATACGATGCCGCCTCAAAGGTCCACCAAGATGTTCGAAACACACTACGCCTTGAACCTCGTATGATTCGTGCCGCCCATGTCAAGCTCGGAGATGGAAAGCTCGAGACACTCGCCAGATTTGGTCCACCCAAGTGGAAGACAACGGGAAGCGAGGCGTAAGAATAGAGAAGGCGAAATATGAAGAAGAATATGGACCAGCGGCAATTGGCTATAATAGCGATTATGAAGGATCAGGGAAACGCCATGTTCTAGGATACATGGAAAGGCTTCAAAGAAGAGCTGAGGCATTGTGGTCTGGGAAAAGATCAAACCCTACGGCTCTGGCATCACACGATGCTGTGTACAAAAAGCATGCTGCGTCAAAAAGACAGCAGTCACGGTTGTATGAAATATTATGGAGCTTCAAACTCTGCGTTGCAATTTGTCTGAATGTACGATGATTGATGCAACCAGATAATCAATCAGGCATCTCTCACAAAACCAAATAGGCCACCAATGTGTGAATCTGCTTTCTTGTGTTGCTCCGTGTCTATCATAAATCATCAAATGCAGCCATACCCATGGTCTGAGTGCCCTTGGTTAACTCCATACTTTCATCCCTTCTAAAAACGCAACCTGCTGCCCATGTTTGTGGTCGGCGCCTGAACGATATGCCTTATGTGGCGGGATGAGGTCGCTACGCGGCTTCTCTATTTGTTCTTCTGTAAAAGATATCGCGGCCTTCTAGTTGTCAACGTCCATGCCATCAGTCTTGCCGATGCCCTTCTCGCGACACCAGCCCACGAAGTCGTCGATCACACTTGGCCACGCGCCATCCTCATTCCAGAACGATAGCGACTCGTCGGACAACGATTTGAGAGCGAATTCAAGTGTCATGTTCCACATGTCTTTGTTAACTGAACGGGTCCAGGTAGCGAGGAATTCCTTCCAAAGCTTCAACCAGTCGTGCTTGCTTGTCTTCCATTCGATTCCGGGAGGCGCAAACAGAATTTCCCAGTAAATAAGGGCGTTTTCGATACTGAGGGCTTTCTGATCGGGCTCTCGACCAGCAACAAAGGCATGTCTGTAAACCTTTTTGAACAGAGCTTGGTCGGAAGAGAGGGATTTGATGAGTTTCCGGATATGGGTAGCATGCTCTTGATGTGTTACTCCAGCTCTAGAGTGTAATTAGTAACAATTCGACGAAACTAGCCCGACCATAGATCTTTGAGATACTCATAGTCCAGGGTGGCTCTTACCCAGTCACTTTCCAACCATCAACGTAACCTCGTCTGGTAATAACACCAACCGAAGGGGCTTGAACAAGTTCAAGTGCAACGAGCAGCTCTGCGTTCTCGATGTTGACTTTCAACCTCGTTTGGAGATACGACATTGTGGATTCGAGCCCAAGCTTATCCTTCTCATCATCGTCATCGTCATCATCTAGTGAAACGTAAGCTCAACGTTGCCACAAGAGAATGACAGCACCTACCCTGCAAGTCGGTGAACAGTGAGTCGAGCTTTGTCTCCAGCGGGGAAGGGCCTTTGGTGTCTGCATTAGAAGAAAAGAACCTATTCATAGAGTCAGTCAGTGTTACAATTAGGTGGCTTAACCCGCAAAGCCATGGTGTCCAGCAGCATAAGTGTTAGTTATGGCCAGCTCAACCAACGCATAATATAACTGCCCAATAGACCGAGGTGATGTACCGAGCTGTTATATCCTTTGGTATGTTTGCAGATGCCTTTTGGTGAGATGGTCCGGACACGTTTGTATTGGCCGTCTTGGACAACGACCAAATGGGTACCCGAGTAGCAATGCTATTCTTGACACCTTTCCATCCCATCTTCTTAGTTTGTCAAGTTCGCTTCACGAGTATAGACCATGAAATGCCAGGCGGTTGCAAGAGTTCTGATAATGTTGCAGGGTCGAACACTCTGTTAACATGAACAAAGTAGGGATATTTTGTGTAAGTCTGGTCATGTGTGTCGAGAACTCCAGGATTGCCATTGACTCTTACCCGAGAATCCGTGCAGTATTGGCACCGCATGCCTTCGAAGTAACGTATTCAGGACCCCTCACTAATACCAGATACCACAAACAACCTTGTTTCAGGCTATCGGCGTCTTTGTCGGCCATACTCTGCAGTGTATCCAAAACGAGCCGGGCAATAGTGGGCCAGGCTACTGCGACGGAATACATAGCAAACAGTAGCCGGGTAGTTCTCCATACAGACACGTCCGTATTAGGTTGCAACGGGGGGTTTGTGCCAATAATCGACAGATGTGATGTGCATGTATATCATGACAAGTGTGAAGGACAGACAAAGTAGAATTGACTTACGCATCAACGGCTTCGTTAAGCTTGAAACCGGCGTTCTTGAGGTACTGTTGAATTGACGTTAGCATTGTCATACCATACAGCACCATGGCTTAAGTGTTTCCGGTTAAACAGCGTCACCACTGAACCCCGAAATGATACACCTGGGAGACCTAGTCATATCGTGCAGGAGTATTGGGCCGTCATGAGATTTATCCGTGTTAGGGATCAGCCTGGCTGTTGATGCTAGGCACAGTAGTGACCATGTAAGATACGTACACGAGTAGCTTGTCGTTCCGTTTGGCCAGTAAGAGCGACGAACTGGGCAATGAGAACCTTCTGCTGAGCAGCAGATGGTGGAGGCATCTTGACAGGTTCGGAGTTGTCTCTAGTCGTTGATATTATGCAAGGATATCGATGCCAAAGCGCGGGGTTTCTTATTGCGATGGTCGAGCAACAGCCAATACGATCGAAATGTTGCACGGGGGATGTTCGTGGTCAGACTCAGGGTCTAGTAGTGGTGATCGTACGGTGAAGGTATTTCGTGACTGGCCCGGTTTGGTCGCCGTGAGATCTGGCGCTGAGATATCGTCGGGAAACGACGGGTAAACGTTGTGAGGAAGAAGCTTCGTGCAGAGTATGCGCCGTTGCGCTCGAGTGTTGGTGGAGAGGAGGGAAGGTAAAGATGAAGCAGATGGAGGGGTTATGAGCTCTCGCTTCGCGACAAGGCTACGATCTTGTCCATCTGATGGTGGGGTTGAAGTTTGGGGAGCGGGGCATTGGCTAAAGATGCCTAATGCGCTGTAGGTTGTAGGCTGTAAGTTTAGGTAGTCTACCTACGGAGTAACGTTAGGTTGTACAGTCAGGCTGGTGCTATCGTGGCTGATGGCTTCCATCTGCTTGTCCCAACTTTGAAGTCCATCTCAAAGAGGCGATAACCCACATGAGACAACAGGATTGCTGGACGAAAATTCGTGAGAAGTTTTCTTATGCTATTAGGTAACTTACAATGGAACTTGCTATGCTTTACATGACAAGTGCAATTCATACACTGTATTCCATGCTCTCACGCAATATTACAGCGGCTTACAGGGCTCCCTACAGTGCGAAAAGAAATCACACATTGGTTTCTGTCTGGTGTCATGACGTCTCAGCTGCGAAAAGCACTTGACGCGGTTCCGGGTTCACGACGCGTTCCCAAAAAGATTGACATCAATTAAAAGCACAAGTTTAGGCGTCCATCCTAGTTGCAACACCACGGTAACCGCTAAGGAAAAGGACTAAAGATGACTTCACTCGACGCGAATGACGAAGAAAATATCCAAATTGACCCAGCAGAGCCTCTCAAGGGTATTGTTGTCTGCTGCACAAGTATTCCTGCTGAACATCGTGTTAGTACCATTCAAGCCTGTCTCCTCATGGGTCCGTCTACTAATCCATGATGTGTCTAGACAACCATCGCCGCCAAAGTTGCAGAGCTGGGCGGTATTCACAAATACGACCTTACACCCGACGTTACCCATCTTATTGTTGGTGACTACGACACACCGAAATATCGCCATGTCGCCCGTGAACGCCCCGATATCAAGGCTATGGACGCCGCCTGGATAGAAGACCTCAGCGAGATATGGAAGAACGACGACGAGATCGATTATCGACAGCTCGAGAACAAATACCAACTCAAACCTCTAGAGAAACGAGGCATCGATCCTACAGCTGAACCCCAACAAGGAGAAGCGACAAGAGACTCATTGCTCATTTGCCTCACGGGATTCGGCGATCAAAGGGACGAAATTGCACATAAAATCATCTCAAACGGAGGGTTATACACGGGCGACTTGACGAGACGATGCACGCATCTCATCGTCAATAAACCTGAAGGCAAGAAATATGCTGCAGCCAAGGCATGGGGCATCCATCCAGTCACGCTTGCTTGGCTTGAACAATCCGTTGCCCGGAGAATGATCTTGGAGGAGACCAAATTCGATCCTACGTTGCCTCCCGAAGAACAGGGAAAGGGAGCCTGGGTCAAAAAGGAGCTCAAGCGTTCGCTGAGCAAACGATCAAAATCTGCGGTCGGAATTGGCGCTGAGGAGGGTCCTAGGAAGCTCAGGAAGACTGCTAGTATGAAACTCAGTTCTCAGCACAGTCATATTTGGGGCGATATTCTTGGTAGATCAACATCAAGAGAGTACTCGTTTGCTCAAGACAATAAGCCGGAGGACACAAATCCACCACAAGATCAACAACAGCAGCCTCAGCGTGCAGAAGCCCAGCCTCAACCTCCACCTCCTTTAGCCCCTGAAGACCAAGGCATTTTCACGAGCTGCTTCTTTTACATACACGGGTTCACAGCACAGAGAACTTCTGTTCTGGAGCAAACTCTTATTACACTTGGCGCTTCCATATGTTCTTCACTGCATGAAGCTGCTCTTGGGAAAACATCCCGACCAGCTCGCAGCCGCTTTATGATCGTTCCCCAGGCCTCTCAACCCAACACCCACCCCCAGGAATCGTACGACAACGTTCACGTTGTGACGGAATACTATATCGAAAAGTGTCTCCATAATAAGCAATACTTTGACCCTACTGAACACGTCCTTGGACGCCCATTCCCTTTCTTCCCCATTCCAGCCTTTGCCAACCTTGTCATTTGCAGTGCCGCTTTCACAGGCATAGAACTTAACCAAGTCGCCCGTGCTGCTGCTCAACTAGGCGCCAAGTTCGATGGAGAATTTCGCAAGACCACAAGTGTTTTAATATGCAAGGATATCACTTCTATGCGTAAGGAGAAACTCCGCATGGCTTTGAAATGGGGTGTCCCTGTCGTGTCAGCAGATTGGTTTTGGGAGTGCATCTCGACCGGCTACAAGGTGCCCCTCGATGACTACATCTTCCCAGAGATAAAGAGCAGGTACTCAGAAAAGGCCCAAAGCACTCCTAAGCCAGCGCCTAAACCCGTCTCTGAAGGCCGGGCACAACACAAGTCAATACAGCGCACCCACTCAGAGCCTGTTGTAAAGCCCACGAAAACTAAGATGCCAAACCCTCCATCTGGTGCTGGTGTCGACACCACAGCTTTTGATAAAGATTCTCCAGAGAAACCTTCTCGGAATGTGACTACGAAAGCTACTGCTCCTGACTCTGATATCTCGGCGGACTTTGCAACGGCTCGGACGCACCCGAAAACCATGAATAGTCTCCCTAAAGAAAACGACTTCGACACTCCCCTCGCTGAGGTTCCGCAGGCACGGCTTAACAGATCTCCCTCCCCTACAAAACAGCATACATCACTACCACGTACTCGCTCCGATCCTACTAGCAAAGCTACCACAGATCCACAAGCGGAGGAAATAACGGATGTCTCCCCAAATCCGCAAGAAAACCCTTTCCAGCAGACGAAGCAACACACATCAGAGCAAGCTCGCCTTCGCGCTAAAGCCGCCGAGCGCCAAGCCCTCTCTTCAAAACTAACCTCCCTCATTGAGACGACCACTCCAAACCTCCCGTCATTTGCCTCTGACGACACTGAACAGACAGCTCCACGACGCAAGCGTCAACTATTTGGGCGCGCCATCAGCAATGCCTCCAACACCAGCAGCGTCGCCTCTCGTTCTGCTGCTGAGCTCCATGATGTATTCGGGGATGAAGACAAAGACGGGGAAAACCAGTCTGAGCCACCAGCAACACAGCTAGAGTACCGAGATGATAAGGCGAAGGAGTGTCGGGCTGCTCTAATGAGTCGTATGATGGGCGGCAGTGGCGAGGTCAAACCAGCGTCCACAAGCACACAGAATCTGGTTGGTGGAGGGACTCGAATATTGAGAAAACGCTAGGGATGAGTTATCTGTTGGAAAGAATGTATATACATATAATAATCTGCTTTGATGAACTAGCTCAAGTCCTGCTTGGTTCTCCAAACAGGGACATGACATTGTCTACCATATATCGTGGCCTTAATAACACACCTTACACCGAACATCACCTCTCATTCGACCCTTTGGCTCAAAGTCCTCATACGCCATGCAAGCCCAGCAATAACGCATGGCAAAGATGAGTTAACTTGGTCATGCTTAAAATTGCGTTTGAATTTCAATAAGTCAATGTGTGTGAGCCACTACGGAATAAGGAGATAATTCTTCTCCCAAGGCAGGTTTTTCCTTTCTTCCATAAATTGCCCACCCTTTTCCATCCTTAAACCCCTGTCCAAAGAAATACAATCTTCCCATAAGCACACAAGTTCCAGTGATGGTATGTGTGCAAAGTGATGCCTCTAAACGAAAAAGAAAAAAAGCCACAAGTGGTCAAACCACATGCCATAATCAGAAAGGTATGTTGGGGACAAAAGGATCAATATCTCTGAAAGGAAATCTCTAGTAGCCTAAAGCTATTCCACCAAACTTTTATTATTAGAGTCCTCCATACAGCTGCTCAAACAGACAGCTGTTCAGAGACCATGTTTTCCCAACGACGGTCAAGTTCCTCACTATCATTGTCATGTTAGCTCCGCATCTACACGATTTGTTCGTCAGAATATACTTACACAGAGAGTTTGGCCATCTTGACCCTCCTTTCCCTGCAAAAGAACAAAAAGCGGCGTATTGTCCTTGCCCGCGGAAAAGACGCCATCACATCGCCTCGATGTTTGCTGTTTGAAGCTTCGCCGTCGGCTCCCTTCTTGACGATGATGTGAACACGAAGTGCTTCGATGTTCCACACAATTTGCTCAACTTCTTCCAAATAGATGTGAAAATCAATCTCATCTCTGAATAGACCCCACTTTGCAGGATCAATGTCTTTCAGGACTTGGTGTTGGAAGCATGAAATTTGTTCTATCCATGTCCAATACTGTGTCACATTTGGGTGGCTTGTATACAGTCGACTCTTCACTGTAGAGAGACGCCAGTCGTACTTAGTAATGCCGCCACCACTGCAAGAATCTGTATCAGACCAATTCTCGAACTGAAATTCGTCATGTACCGGACCAGGTACTGGCGGCAGGTATTTGGGCTTCTTATTGAGATGAGTACTGAAAGCTGGCTGAGGCACAGCAGCCGGAGTCGGAAGGGCCGAGGACAGCTGACTAGGCAGAGGAGAGTTTTCGATAAAGGAGTCCTCACGAGGTGTGGTGGGCACCGAGTGCATAGACTTGCGTTTTTGCAGAGGTTTAGGTGTACTGCTGGGACTGCCATGGCTCAGGCGAGCTTTCATCACTCCAGAAGGGCGACCAATATTCTTAAACCCATGCTTATATCGAAGTCTTGTGAGCTTAGAGTCGTGGTAGAAGTCATGGATAGTTCGGGGAAGGTTGAAATTAACACCCTGGGTTTGTATAAGCTCGTGAAGACGCTGTCGCATCCAATCAACTGGCGAAATGTCAAGGTTAAACTTTTCGAGCTCTGACATTGTTTCTGACAGGCGAAACAAAGTGTCATATGAGGTTATACCGCCCTTGCCAGAATGAATGTACTTTTTGCTGAGCAGTTGGTAGGGGCTGATGGGGCCGTTCTCGTGAAACTCGAGGATTTTGATACCGCGATTTACTTGTCTGCCGATCTGGTATTTGGATGAGCCGCCCTTTTCCTGCTTCGGACCTGCATCAATGGCAGCCTGGTGCTTCTCCTTCCAACGAGCAAGCTGCGGCTCAATGAGCGTCTTCACGTTTGGCCAGTTGGGCTCCCAGTAAGAATGAGTCTCAGTAATCTTGACTAGAGGTATTCCCTCAACGCACTCAGGATAGGTATAGACCACCCCATCATTCTTGAGAACCATGTTCTCTCGTGTGATCTCTTCCTCTACAGGCAGAGGAATAGGCGGGGAATCCGGTGGCTGGGATGAAGGGTCAACAGGCAATGATGGTGGGGTTGGTCGTCCCTGTTCGCTTGATGGAGGTCGACTTCTTATATTAGCTGGCGTGAATCCAGGAGTCACTCGATACTCCTGTGGAGTAGGCATTTGCTCAGGCTCGCGTGGTTTGTGTGTGGTATAAGAACCGCGGTTGTCTTTCGGATAGGCGTCGCTTTCGGTTGATGGGTGAAGAATATCATGACTGTGGCGCGGCGCACTCGAAGGAAGAGCAGAGCGTTGCATTTGAGGCCTAGGCAAAATCTGATGAGGTGTCGGTAATGGCGAATTTGTAGAATCTACTAGACGTTCCGGGGCATAATCCGGCCTTGGGGCAGAGGTAGGACGACTAGAAGGTCCACGAGGGGGGTCGTAGACCGGCCTACTGGCAATTTCGCGAGGACCTTCAGTAACTCGCATCGGTGCCACTTCAACTGATCTTTCCGGAGCTTTTGCTGAGATGACCTCCTGGAATCTTTCTGAAAGCCGACCAGGAGGCTGCTCGGACGGTCGCTCGGGTCGCTTTTCAGGCTGTCTTTCCAAGAGCTGTTCCGGTTGTTGCTCGAGGATTCGTTCTGGTTGGCGCTCTGTTGCTTGTTCAGGCTGTCGTTCGATTGGTCGTTCGGGTCGTCGCTCACTTTGTTGTTCGATCGGTAGCCCGCTTTGCCTCTCAGGCTCTCGATCTGGCAACTGCTCAAGCGTACGGTGTGGGAGGGGCTGGAGTGAAGGAGGTCGAGATTGTACGGAAATCTGTTCTTCAATTCGTGAGACTTGCTCAAGTTGCGGTTGAAGTGTTGATGCAGGTGTTGGCTGAACTTCAACTGTATGGCGTACAGTTTCTGGGGAAGCTGAGGCCCGTATCTCGTCTGCTCCCACCTCTTTGCCTTTCTGCCTCCGTGCTCTCAGCTTTGAAGCCACTATATCGATTGTGTCTCCAGAAGCACCATGACATCCCTGGCGATTCCATTCACAGTTTCCGCATTTCTGGTATAGATCCCCACCGACAATGATGCAATCGTCGAAGGCGCCCTGATTCTTGTCGCAAGAAAGACATCGCTTAGACTGTATTTCTCCTGTAGCTTGGATCATACATGCTAGCCATTTAACACCCTTGGCTTCGGTACGCTCATAGATGCTGGAAAGGTTCGTCCCATTGAATCGTCGTCCTCGGCGGATCTTGACAGGCCTTCGAATTTCTAGCTCTTGGATTCCCTCCACCCACTGGTTCCAACCCTCAACCTCTTCCACTGGTCCAATCACGTTGCCGTCAGCGTCCACAATATTGACAAGAGTCTCATTGCGTTCAACGCCTTCCATCGGATCGTCATGGTCTTCGTGCAAGGGTTCAGCGTTTGTAGGGCCAGTAATCTCTCTCTGTGGTCCTGGCTCTATGGGGACGTTGGACGCGTTTGAGGTTGAGGACAGCCCGGGCAACTCATTAGGCAAGATAAGTCCTTCCGACTCAGGACCTCTATGGTCTGGGGCATCTGGGTCTTCTCCCCTTTTTTGTCTGAAGAACCGGCGCATTTTGATCCAGATCTCATGTTGCTCTTCCACCCGCTTTTGGCGCGATGCATGGTAGTCCCGTTCAATGCGCACAAGTCGATCTGCCTTTTCCTCACATTCATCAGCAATGAGAGCCAGATCGGCCTCAACTTTAGCATGTTCTCTGGCTATCCGGTTTCGAATTTCCTCCAATTGACTTCGCTTTCCTATGAGTTCACTATGTTTCAAGCGATCTTCGTTGAGCAAAGTCTGGTAATCCTTTTCAATCTTGTCGTTCTCGGCCGCCTTCTTCTTGCGGTGACTGGCCCAAAAATTGCTTTCTGTCTCATTCCAAATAGACATATGCTCCCCTTCTGGGAGAGCGCCCCAGACTTCGTCCTCTGTGTCCATCCTGGGCCAAGTAGTTTTCATAAACACTTACCAGAGAGCGGTAATAATGGCGATGGGCTGAAATGAACAACCACTTTCAGGACTGGATAATTTGGTTTCAGAGAGCCCAGTGATACGATGCAGACACCCTGCTACTTAGTTGCACGTGACGGCATCCAGCTGAAGGAAATGTGCATCAAGCCACTGATAGTCGAGCGCGGTTCATCACCTATTGCAGAAGATACTCGCAAAGGCCGGACGAACGAGGAATTATTAAATCACGATGGCTCTAATTCGAGGGTCCGAGGGCCCAAATAGAGTCGTGGGGCGTGTGATGAAAGCGGGCTGAGATCGGACTAGATCACGCCGAGAGACAATCTGAGGTAATAGACTGCGAAAAGGAAATGAGTTGGCGGGCAACGCGTGAAGTAGAGAACTGTCTCAAAACCTTGGCCAGACGTGTTGTGACCGGCGTGTATTGGTCAATATGGTGATGTTCGTGAACAAGTGTAATTATGAGCTTTCTCTTGAAGTTAAGAGTAAAAGCTGCAGAGACCTATCACACCAAGTCAACTAGTGGTTGGACCTGCTTTCTTTCTTTCCTTTTTTCTCTTTCGTGACGCCGTCAATGGCCTGTCGAAAAAGAAACGGGTTGAGGTTTGCTTCGAAATTCCTTCTACCACCCCAGTCACAGTCGCATCCGTAGTCACAACAGCAGTAGCAGTCGCGCAAATGAGCTCACGATTTCGCGCCGCGGACCACTTGGTACCCCTGCTAAGAGTGCACCCTTGTGGATAAAGGCTCCTTTGAAAGGTAGCAGTGAGGAATATGGAGGACGCGATTGAACGAAATATGAGTGTTCTTGTCCGGTGTTGGTTGGTGAGAGGAAAGGATATCCAGTGGCGTTTGCACAGCTTGTACGCGATGGCGATTGCGATGCAGTGTGGAAGATAGAGATTTCTAGGCGACAAGCCACGGTTGGGGATGGGGATGGGGATAGTGCGCAAAGATAGGCAAGGCTAGTTGCATTCCACGAGGGGAGAAACTGTCGGCAGATTATGTATAATTGATAGTAAGTTTAGATAGGGAAGTGTCCTCAAATGGGGAAAATAATAAAGTAAGATAGGCAAGTAAGCTCGGACAATGGCCTCCAAAGGGGAAAAGTGAAAGTGAAAGTGAAAGTGAAAGCAAAAGTGACAGCTCCAGTGACGTGTGTGAGTGTGGAGGGAAGGAGATGGAGCGAAAAGCTGCAGTGCAGGTAGGAGGGAAATGGGAAATGAGAAATGGGAATGGGAATAGAAAGGGAATTTGGGAAATTGGGAGATTGGGAAAGAGAAGGGAAGAGGAAAAAGAGAATCGTTAGGTAAGTTTATTATTCAGTTCGAATGGGAAAGTGCTACTGTACCAACCTAACATTATCTCCCGTCAGTTGGTCTGCCCGGCCTAGGTAGGTAGAAGTAAAGGAACAAGGAAGGGTACTAACGACCAACCGAAACCTCGACTGGACGAATAAGAAAAGAGGATGAATAAAGTATTTGGTATTAGGTGTGGATGCGGATACAAAATGGCAAAGCATCCAATGCCTTAGCACTAATGTAAAGTCTGATATAAGTACTGCCTACTATACGGATAGGACCGGAGTATACCTAGAACGGTACTGAGTGAGTACTGAGTACTGAGTACGGATACAGGTACGTCGAATGCGAATATCAGGTACATAGATCCAGACTGTGCAGCCGCAGCCAAGATACGTGCGTCGACGATTTAATCAAGTATCTTTTTCTCTTCCTTCGGTCCTTATTCTCACTTTCAATAAAAAATTCCCAGATGGTCTCAGCTGCTTTTGCCCGCAGCGCAATGCACACTGCACATTGCACTTTGATAATACGCTAGATCCTCGTGGATCCTTGCTCCGATCGACCACTCAGAGGGGTTGGTCAAGCACTAACCTAGTCGCACTTTGTTCCGCAGAGGTTGAAATAATTACGGATTTGAATGGAATGAACAGGAATTAAGTTTTGTCATGACTATTAATTTCGCTGTTGCTTTTTTTTTTTTTACAGCAACACCGTGTATCTTCCTTCTGTCTCTTTACGTACAAACCTTAATGAAACTCCCCCCTAATATCGCGCATAGGTACTCCGTACTCCGTACTTCACATGTGTTCCAATATCTCATTACTCACTACTTAGTACTAACCTTTTGTCATCGACTGCATCGCTGCATAAGTCCTAGGAATTTGATATCCACTGCCCTTTTTATTCTCCATTATAAAAGGTACCCAGCATCCGGTACCGAACCATGCAAGAAGCGAGCAAAACGTAAAAGTCGACAGGCCACCCCCCTGTTCCGTCCTCTTTGGCTCTAGTGCTTCATCACGTGCGAGAGAACTATAAGAAGTGATTAAAGCAAACGAGGAAGGAGAATAATCTGAGACCAACAGACGATGGATCCGAGGCTTATCACCAATATTCTTTCTCGGTTTTGCATTGTTCTCTCTTTTTTTTGTGGTTCCCCCTGAAAGAAAAGATCCGAGATTGATGAACTTAGGTGCGGATAGGCAAAGGAGACCTCCGTTCTAAGCAACACGCATACGCGAACCCTGTCACTGTCGTTTACCCGAAGGCTATCCCTAGGTACTAATCAGTTATCTTAAGACTTGAGTTCATCTCATTGCACTAAATCACACGTAGTGTTGGCCCGAAACAGATATACGGGGACGGCAATAATACGCGGTTCAGGCGCTTTGTTATTCCCCCCGAGGCTTATTTATTTCGCAATACGCCGACTATATTGCTCAACACTTGCTCGATAGGCATGATTATACGGATATGAGTCCAGAATATATATAAAAACATATTGTGCTCAGACTCAAACTTGTATCTACATTCAGTCCACTACAACTTATCCACCTCCTCGCATCCTTCTGCTGAGTCTTCAGTCCACTCAGAAACGATGAGCGACAAGATAAAAGCCAACAAACGCTTAATATCAGCTACTCTGGTCGGATTGGGTGTACCACGTAGCCCCTGCTCCGTGGCGCCAGTACCCATGCTGACACGATAGTCTTGTCAGTGAAAGACAACGAGAGTGCGAGTATCAACCAACCTGACTTAATTCTTCGTCTATGCATGCATGCATGCATGCACAGTTCCTTGCTGATACCACTTTATACTATTGTTGCCTGTCCCGCGTGCGGCGTATGTTACATGTTCCATCCATATCTGGGTATGTACTTCTCTATTATGTATTGCAAGGATACTAGGTACGGTACCTAAGATAGGTTTTAATCTAGTCGCTCCGTACAACCTAGCTCACCTCACTCTTTATTATCACCGATATACCTACTTCGGAGTATGCCGAAGTATATAAAGTATTGGCTGGCAGGGTGGAGACTGCTGCTCGTTCGCCCACTGTAAAAACTTGACCACTGATATCTTGTGCCAAGAAGCCAAGAAGCCAAGAAGCCAAGAAGCCAAAATACCTACTTAACCTTATGTCAATCCAAAAGTTTCTGCTTGACACGAGACTCCATCTCACCAATCCCAACTCGGTTCACCACCACGCGCTTGTGGTTTATCAGCTGAGGTCCCCGAACTAGTACATATAGTAATCATATGCTAAGCCCACTATCACTTATTTATACGGTATTCATCACAGCCATTCCGCACCAACGAAGTTTATCTTCAAGAATATATAAACTACCTAGTATGTAAATATATATGCAAAAGCCAGCAGCAACTACATGGCGCTCCTGCCCATTTCTTGACCCGGCTGGCAACTAGATCCACATATTAACTTGCGTATCTTTCCTCCTCCTGCACATTTCGTTTGCCCGTCAATTTTCGTTATCACCAGTTGTGCCCATCAAGACCGGGTGCCCTGGTGCTATCCGCTGAAAACGCCACGCAATGTAAACAACCAAAAAGCAAAACACTCCATTGCTCCCTATCGCAGTTCCAGGACCACATGTGCCGCGGGGCGCTAAATTAAAACATGATAATAAAAACACATCTCGTTAATGGCGTCAATGTGAACTGTGTGTCATAGTTCTTAGTACTTGGCCGAGTACCGTGCTGCGCCTGGTGAGTAAGGCAGGTCGTATGAGCTGGTGTGGCCGTAGGGGTCCTCAGAGAAGACAGTTGCCCTTCGTTCTTCTTCGGGTAGCAGCTCCTTGACCTCCCAGTTGTTCATCCTGGTGCCAACTGAGAATTCGAGGTCTTCCTTGGTGATTGAGTCCCAATACTGTTCAATGTTAGCAGCGTTCGATATTTGTTTATTGTTTTCGTCCAACATACCTTGTAGATCATCATGACTGCCAACAAGTTACACACGGTCGCAAGGAACAGGCCATCAAGGTAATGGCTGATAGCGACACAGATCTTTGCGCTAAAAGCGTAGAGAAGAACCTGACCAGCCACGAAGAAGAAAATACCAAAAGCAATATCTCCAAGGGGCCAACGGTCCTGTAGTGTCCTTGTCACGAGCAAAATTTGCATAACCACATACACAAAGAGCTGGACCGCATTCAAGAGGTAAAGAACGACAAACAGGCCAACAGTGTTGGTGGGACCGAGTCCGGCCCAGCTCTTGAATGTGGCCAGAGACACGAGGAAGCTGATGGTGAAAGCGGCTAAGGAACAGAGGCGCATCATCCAGACAGAGAGAGGTGTTCCATCTTCATACAGTTGAAATCCAACAAAGCCGTTGATAAGAAGACATGTAATAACCGCGCTGCTTAATCCATTTTGTACACTGACAAAGTACGGATACGGCTCACTCCCTGGAGGTGCTACACCAGCATCGACAATGAGGGACATGGCAGTGAGCAGCATGTATAGGTAGAAGAAACTGAGGATTTCTTTACGACCGACAGCAGTGAACTTGCTACGAACGTGGAGAATCATGATGACGGTCATGACAAGCGCAGCGATGTGCATCACGGACGTAGCACCCTCGAAAATGATGGTGTTAGCAAGCTCGATGTTGCGAGCATAGCATTCTGGCTCGATACCGGTGCGGCCGGACGCCTTAAGAATAGGACCGACGGCAGCGCAGAGTGGCAGAGGTGCGATCTCGCAGATCGGGGTGAAGTCGCCAAAGGAAGACATTATGGGCGAACACCGTTCGGTTGTCGCTGTACGTATTATGTGTTTTATATGTCAATAGAACGAACGAGTGAAGACTGGTGAATCGAATATCGACACTAGTGAGTGGATGAACGATTGTCGTCGAGTAAATCGTCGTGTCGGTGTTGGTGTCGTCGAGTAGTCCACTCGGCTCGAGATTCAATCGATTTCCGAACTTTTCGATCGTTGCCACCACTTCGAGGGCGAAATTTCGCAAAAAAATCTCCAACCAAAAGGGGCTTCGAATTCAATCGGAATGCAATAAGTCCCTCGGGAGCATAAAAAGGGGAGTATCTCGCTAGGTCGCTGCCAAATGTCTCGTCCTTGACCGATGGCTTGTCGGCGCCCCTTTCTTCCAGCCCCAGCGGCTAAAAATCCAAACAAGCGAAGAGACAAGAAGGATAGAACAGAGGATCAGAATGTGAACCTAAAACACCAAGAACAGCGTCGCTCGGCGAAGGCGATAATTAATTCGAGGTACAATAGCGAACGAATGTGTTGCAAGCCTCTTGCGCTTTGGGGGAGAGATGAGTGAAGGTCGGAAGAGACAACGAGTGGAGCGGAGAGATCTGGTTGCTGTGCCATCTGGAGCGGCAGGGTGGATAGTGGATATATAGGTGGGGCGTAGTAAAGTGGCTGGTGATGGTTATAATTGGCTCTTGTTTGGCCGTTGCTGTGGGAAGCGCATAGACCCCTGTTTCGATTCTTGTAAACGAATGAACCGTCTAACATGACGACAACCGATATCTGTGGACTTTGAAAGGTCAGGATAGGCATGGCTCCGGCTTGTTTTAGCTGTAGCTTTGAACAAAAAGTTTGTGCAGCACGAGATAATTCCGTCATCCGATTTACATGATTCAACTACAGCCCGTGAAGTAATACATTACCTGTGGGTGCACACTTGCCTACCCTATAAATCATCATTAATTCAACATTTCAGAATTCATCAAGAAACATATGGGACAGTTCACAGACAAATATGTCAAAATATACCAGGATTATTATTTTTAAACTTCTCGAACTCTGAGGTAGTTCAGATCTTACCAGTCTCGGCGTAAATGTCACCATTCATTAGACAACATCATGTGGCTGAATTCCAAACCACATACATACACCTAACAAATATATAAAACAGCAAATGGGGACACGCAAAACAGCGCTTTTGGCAGATCCACTTGTTGATTGATCTATTCTAAAGTCATAACTGACGTTTCGGCCCGTCTGTCTATATAACAGGCTCTGCTGGCGCATACGCCGCGCTGAGAGATTCGATGCATGAATGTTCGCTGCTAGACCCTAAGCTCCTCGTGAGAAAGCTCATCGCATCGTAAAGCATGCTTCATGGCCTGTTTCGTGCGGCCTCGCAGCGTTCATCGCTAAAAAGAAGCCAAAGTAACTCCAAGCCAAATGCAACCGTAAACTCCCCTTGCCCAATACCTTTCCTTGCGTAGTCCTGCTCAGGAGACTGTTGAACCCTGGCCTGTTTCTTTCCTTCCGAACGCCTAAAATATGCCATACCTGAAGATGTGGTACCGACGCCAAATAATCTAATTTCATGAAAAAGGATGCAAAGATCCTAGCAAGATATGCGAGTGGATTCCGAATGCGGAGTCTGGAGATACTTCAGTAATGAAGTTCGCGGTATGTGTTCTGGTGAAATTCGCAATTGATCGGAGGGTGACCCTGCCATTCCTAAGACGGGTAGTGTCCCTGAACGAGTCCGTGAGGAGGAAGAGTCTGATGTTGCGGGTGACCACGGTCGTAGACAACAAACTCTGGCACAATGCCAGTTCGGAGATCATTTCGTCGTCCGAGGGGTTGATAATGCATCTGTGTCGGGGGAAGAGGCACAGAGAGATGATACTGCTCCAACGATGCCGACGGAGGGGGGTACAGCAGCGTGTTGACGTGGCGCACCGGCTTGTACGGACTATGTCGTTGTTGTAGATAAACACTCGGCGAGTTAGAGATTGGAGTGTGTGTCATAGGAGTATGAACAGCCGATGCTTGACCGTAGGCCTCAGCCAAAGGCGACGAGTTGAAAGGACCTAGTCGACCAGGGCTGTGTTGCTTGTTAGGGGTGCCAAAGTTGACAGGTGCCTGAGTAGAGAAGCCAGCCTGCGCCATGGTGACACCCGTCGTTGTAGGAAGCGGTTGCTTTTGCACCATGCCCGTGGGAGTTGAGGAATAGACTGTCGACATGGCACGCATACCGGTCTGCAACGGGGGAAGCGAGACGTGAACAGGTTGAGCCATCTGCTGTGCAGTTTGAGGGTACCCGTTGACGTTGACGTTAACATTGGCATTGCTGAAGGGTGTTGACGTGGGCTGGACCTGGGATTGCATCTGAGGCTGTCCAGTCATGACACTGAGATGGGGAACAGGCAGCCTCGCCGGCTCAACAATTCCATTGGATCGCGGGTGGACAACCTGGACCATGGCGGGACCAGGACCTCGATGAGGGGGCGCAAGTCGCTTAGCTGGGTGTTCCATGATCTCTCCCTCGGGACTTCGCTTCCGTGAGACGGGGAATTGCAAGTTGGGCTTGGTAGACAGTGGAGAGACGGTGTTCGTGTGGTATGCTGTCCAGTTCTGTGAGTGGCTCGAAGTAGGTGAGTAGTTGGTCGTGACAGCTGGAGTAGGGGGAAGGTTGACGGTGGGCTGCATGACACCCGTTGGTGAAGCGACAGGTGAGCGATGGGCCTTGTTCGTCGGCGAAGGGATGTGAATTGGGGATTCTGGCAATCGCACAGCTCGGTCGTAGTACTCATGGAAACAGGCCAGCTTGTCCAACCAATCTTCCCACTGCTCCTTCGTCGCCACCAAGTTGTATCGCATGTTGCTCAAGAACTCCACTTCCATAACATGAATCTCCTGCACATTGAAGCATGATACCTCAGCCCAGGTTTTGTTCGTGTAGGTGTTATCATCCAGGACTACAAGATGGTCAGTTGGTTTTCTGTATCAAAATCCGCTTCACTCACATTTGTTCCCGAGCATGAGGGCCACAGTCAGCAACCGATATTCGCTACCCGCGCGGCCTTTGATCTGAGGTGTAGACATTTTCAGTCTGTAGATGAACAGCAGGGCCAACAGTATGACGTTTTGGGTCACTTGTGTTGTCGAGAGAACGCTGTACACCCACTTCCGAAATTGGTCGTATGGTTTGGCGAGAGATGGTAACCGCGGAATGGGTGCATTGGGGCCCCTTGTACGGATCGACTCGGCTTGCTTGAGTTCGTCAATAGACTCAAACCAGAACAAGCATGTCATCTGTAACCTGTCAGCTTAACTTATCATTCCGTTGAATGTGAATACACTCACCTGAGCAGCGAAATCGGCAAGGTTCCCGCCCGAAGGGCTGATGCACTTGGGTATTTGCAGGCTGTGATAGACTAGCGACTCGGAGTCATCCTTATTCACGGTTTTAGAAGACACAGGTGGTGTCGAAGGCCTGATAGTCTGTCCCACAGCTGGCACAGTCTGGGGAACTGTCGAGACGGACCCATTTCGTTGTTGGGATACTTGAGATGCGGGGTGTAGCTCATGAGATAAATGTGTCGACTGCTCCTGCTGGTAGTAGTGGTTGTATGTAGTTTGTGGTTGCGGTTGTGGCTGATGTTGCTGTTGCTCTTGTTGATGCGCAGGATATCGGTAGTACTGAGAACTTCTCGTATCGTTCATGGCAGCTGCAGATCGAGCAGCTTGTGGCACATCAGGGTAGTTGTGAATAGCATGGCTATCCCACGAAGCCAGCGGGGGTTGGAAAGCGGTGCTCATATTGTCAGTAGGAGGAGTCCTTAGCCCGTTTGCTAAAGATAGAATGTTGTCGAATCGAGCTGGTAGCTGTGGCAGTTTGATACTTGAAGGAAAGCCTCGTTCCCGACTGCCAGGGCCGCAGGGAGGTGAAGGAGGAAAGTTCAAGGTCGCAAGCGAGGTATCAACCGACATGGGGACTCATGGGGATCGCTGAGGTGTTGTTGGACGAGGCAAGAAACGCAATCGCCTAGTTCGAGGAGCACCGGAGCTGTGAGTGTGGTGTTTAATGCTTCACTTCGATGTGCTAAAGCCCCACTGCAGGTTCAAAAGCGAAAGTGAAGTGTTCAGTGTTGACTTATTGTGCAGGCAGAATAACAATTTATTTGCCCCACCAAAGCATGCATACGTTTCGTATTGAATTATTGATGTCGAGGTCGGTGGTTGCGTTTGTTGATGAGAGGGTGTTGATTGTTCAAAGGGCTGCTGAGAGCTCCAGTGCCATTATCGATTTGCACAGGCGAGCAGTGTTATCCGCAGTAGGCCAGCTAAAGGCGAGGAACTTCGGTGAGGGTCGTTTGGATATCTCCAATGCAGAAGAACTTGTTTCGTCGAGGATATCGAGCAGCGAGCAGAGGCAGATCGACCTTGAGGTTGGTTTAGGTTCTTTGGCTGAAGGTAAACTGTATTCGCTATGGTGATGGAGGTTGAGAAGGTTGAGGAGGTTGAGGACAGAGTGTTTGAACTGAGAGGAAAATATGAAGTCAGGTAAGGAAAGAAAAGAGTAAAAAGAAGCAACAACGGAACGGTCAATCCATGGCTGGCGGTTGTATGCCAATGTACAATCCTGTAGGTGGTAGTTTACTTGCATTCACTTGGATTGGACTTGTATCGTCAAGTGAGGTGTGGTTCTCTCCTAGACGCAGCCCATTATAGCATAGCGTGCCTAGCGTTCCTAGCGTTCCTAGCGTAGCGTAGCCAGCCCAGGTTGTAGGTAGCGTACCTAGGGAGCAGGAGTAGGGGTGTCCGTCCCACTAATAGCCCCATCCATTCCCTCCACCACCACCACAGCCATGAACGGGCTACAGTACGGCGCGGATACATGCTCTCATCACCGCGGCACCTAGTAGTTCAAAGTACCTTTGAGTGGACTGTCTCCGTCTTTAAAGTGATGGCCCTGGATCAGACTGGGCTTGATGGAGTCATGTATGTACTTCGGTTCCGTTGGTCGCTGGCCGATTGTCGCTTCTTCTCTGAATGCCTCTCTCTCTCTCTTACTCTCTACGCTCATGCTCATGCTCATGCTCATGCTCACGCTCACTTTTCCCATTCACTCTCAGACAAGACATTGCACACCCGCCCCGGCCAGGTTGCGCGCCGTGTGGTACTGGCCGAGCGTGTACGGAGTATTGCGTGCGGTACTTGTTGTTTCCAAGACAAGGCCATACAAAGCCCGGTACCACCGGCATCCATCACAATCCTCTGTCCGTCATGTCGCGAGCCTCTGCTAGACCTGCCACTATGGACTAGACCAGGGCTATCGTGGCGCTCTCCAGCTGACACCGCACCCAACGACAACCCCCGGTTTCCGTGAGGTGAGGTGCTTCCCATTGCCTGTGTTAGCTGCTAAGATATGTATTGTCGCTATCACACACCCCTAGACCTGGTCACATTTCACCCCCTCTTACTCGCCGCTAAAACTCTCGGGTTTCCTCCACTCCTCCCCAAAGTCCAATGGATCCAAGCCCGCCAAACAGCGGAGTCTCGACGTGCTGGAACCTACCATTCAACCGCTGCCTTTTAAGCCCCCAGGCAGCTCAATGGAGCATCAAATTCGTTCAGAGTCGCCCCTGGAACGCTCTGGGGTCGCCCAGTCGGTGCCGGGATGGATGCTGGTGGGCGGGCTTGACGGGGCATGCAGGCCCGAGCATTTAGGGATTGTACTCGGCTGCGGATCTTGCTCACGGGAAACATCGACCCAGGCACGCTACGGTATTGATATTGATGTGGCCGGAAATGAAGGTGAAAGTGAAAATGAAAGTGATAATGAATTTGCTCAAGAGGGGCAACAACGCAGGCGGCTGATGAATACATCGTCTCTGAAAAGCCTCAATAACTTGACTTGGCTTGCACACCCTTACGCACATGTTAGATTCCTTCCATCCCATCCTTGAAGCCTGGGGCTTGTACGGTGCATGCGCATGCGAGATCCTTGATAAGTGTCGTTCGGTACAGTGTAGGAGGAGGTTTCGACAAACACTACCTCGTGTGGAGTACAAACCCATTGATGAAAGTTCATTGGGCCTGTAGGATTGATGCAGAGCTTCTCATTCATCGGCCCTCTAACTACAGATAGAGCAGCGCGTTGTAGTGGTAGTCTAATTATCTCAGCCGCTGGTGCAGGTTTTTGAAGCTGCTCTGCCTATCTTTATCCGTGGTGTCGCATGCTTGCTTGTCTAACAAGTCTTGAACTATTCGACGTTAGATGGTGTGTCGAAACCTTCACCCACTAGCCTATCCACACGATGGTGCAACTCTGCCTTATTAGACAGGACACAGACTGTAGGCTCCTCATGAGCTGACCGTCAATCATGAGTCCGAACCCATGAGGAGAGGAGGGAGTCATGTTGCCCTGGGCCATGTCATGCCGCGGCGCTTACTCCACTGCCATTCCCTGCTTGAACTTTTCCTGGTTCCAGGAACGTGAATACGTGAGTGATTGTCGGGCCGCAAGTAACAAATCACCAGGTTCTCTCCCCATTCGATACGGATTTGACTTTGCTTCCGTGTCCTATGTTGTGCAGCCCGGGTTATGCTTTTCTGTGATTTTGGCTGGCTTGGGATGGCCTGGGCCTTCTGCCCAATGGATTGAGGCACTCGACAAGATTGGTTATTATCAAAGAGGATAAGGAGAGATGCACCAGAATTACCGGCAACAAGAATCCGGCATGGCATGGCTGAAAGGAGCGAAACAGGGCCCCAGCTTCTGAGCCCAAAGGCAATAGCGATGATACTCCGTATCCGTAGATCGAACTAAAGTTGTCATGTCCCCCCACAAGCATCCGACATGTATTCCCCTCCAAATGGAATCACCACCTATTCGCTAAGATTTGAGAGGCGCCGCAAATCCGTGCCGCTCGTCAAGGTCGAACTCCTAAACGGTTAATTAAAGCAACTCCTCACAGCTTTGTCACCCGGTGTGCAAGCGTCTTGTTTTGAGTATCCATTTCTGCTTCATACAGAAGTCCCCATACCTTTCCGAGACACTGTAATATCAAGCACCAATGGCATACATGGCGCAGCTCGCTGAAAGCCAGCGTACCTGCGGCATCCTTATTAGCTCTTCCGGATCCTTGGTATAGCACCGAGTCGTATCCCACAGTGAGTTGAAATTCTTTCAAGTGGAACTAGGATGTTCTGATCCGCCTCGTCGACCATTGAATAAAATAATTAGCACGTAGTTAGAAGCCACCGTCTGGCCCCATCCGATAACCTGGCACTGGACGGTGGAAATCCCTGTAGCTACGAGCATTTCCCTCGTGAGGTAGAGCGCCATGTACGGAGCCAAGGGAGCCCAGCCCGTCATCACACTTCCAATAAAGAGACTAGGCGACGATGATCCAGAAACTCAACCGGGGCAACCCAGGGCCTGTCTAGTTAAATGCAGCAAATCTGCATCTCGCAAACCTCGAGCTGTGTCAGCCAGCCCAAGACAATACCGGTACGTCCGCGCGCCAAGTACATAGTCGAGCCTCAACTTGTAGCACTAAGAATCGACACATGGCCCACGTCGCTTTTGACAACGCCCTTGTCAACCTGGTGCATTCAACAAGTCGGCTAGGGGGACGTGAATCTTCCACCAAGATATCTTCAATTGATTATAATATGGCCAAATAATAGAACAGTTTCTCTTAATTAGAATATATGACAGATATCACTAAGCTTCATCTTGAAACCCGTTTTCTTTATATTCCCATCATAATATGTTATGTATATTAAAAGTCTGATATTTAGTGAATCTTACGTCCATTATCCATTAGTTTATCCCCCGATGGTCGGCTCTCAGATGGTCTTCGTAGACCGGTAGGTACCAATATGAAAGGTACCTATCGTTCGGGACTCGTGATGGGCAAGAAAGAGGCTTGTTGCCGTTAGAAAGCAAGTCAGTCGTGCACAAGCCTGTCACTGCATTCCGTTGACTGTAACCTTCTTTGACCAAAAACAATTGGCGTGCAACAGGCCATTGTCAAACCTTCGTAGCGCGCTGCGAGAACCAAATTTGGGTCCAATTTCGTACAAGGACAGCAAGAAAGACATTCTTTGCAATTTAAACAGCCTGATTGATTGCTGTGCACGGGGTACATGCATATGGTCCATGGACGTAGGTAACCTTGGTGTGTAATCCGTGTTGGAACCGAGGAGTTTTTGCCTTTGCTCTACTCCGTACTCTCTGGTTAGCAAGATTGTGAGACAACAGCTCAAGGTCCTTGAACACAGCACAAAGAATGCAATTTATTATCAACTGATATGCCGAAAGAAGTCCTTTGATACGTCTGTCTTTCGTACTGACAATGGATCATCCTTTAGGCGACGATTCATTGGCGCTATGATGGCGTTCAATGAACTGTTAGTAAACAAGTCGAGATGCCAGGTCGATGAAACCACTTACTCGGAGTAAAGAAACTTCCCAGGCACACACCACCTGTGAGAGCACCATAGGTACTCAAGGAATAGTTGAGTCCTTGCATTTTCCTTTCTTTTTCCTCCAAGGGTTCCAGAGGTTATCTCCAGCCTGCAACTGCAACGATAATACTTGTGTACGTAGGTACTCTGTACATGTACATTCAAACCTGCAATGCATCAACAAGTCGTAGCGAGACTGGCTCGTCTGATCAACAATCGCTTGCGAAATTGAATACGTACGCAAGTAGGCTTGGTACGGGAAGCTGGTCGTATTGCGTGCCTATGCCTGCGGTTGCCTCGTATGTACAGGAAAAAACCATGCCGCCTCACAGCCTGGTTTTCTCGTACATGGGCGCAAAGCTTGCAAGAGTGGGTGCATTGATGACCACTTGAGTCCGGCCCACGGATAATCAATCTTGAAAACGAACGAATCAACAAGGTACGGGTACTGGAACAGGTGTTATAAGCCAGACAGACGGCCAGCCAACCACAGCGAGTCACTTACGACAGGGAACCTAATCTTGGAGATGACCCTTGCCTTCAAAATTTCTTACTTTGGTGCACGGCAAGGACTTTGACGCAGGGATGATTGGCTGGGTGTTTGAAGGAGTGAATCGATCCATGTAATGGATACATTCATCATGAGACAGAACAGGCGGGTGTATGTCAGATTTGCAGTGCATGTTAGACTGTATTAATCCAGTTGGAGGAAGTGAAAGCATGGAGATAGTATTAGGCATGGAACAAGCCCCTTCCATGGGTAACCTAACCACTGGAAGCTAAAAGGTGCTAGGTACTAAGGTAGTAGGTAGGTAATTGTATGATGTATCTGGTCGTGCTTGCCTCCGTTGTCTTTTCAGCCCTTCCAGGGGGGAGGGAGCCATGGGAACTGCCAAGCCAAGCAACTAAAAGAGGAAGTAAGGGGACCGACCTGAGGAAAGAACCAGCCGATCACTCACTGCCTGCCAGTCGAGTCTCACACCAACGTCTATTATTAATACACAGAACCAAGAATGTAGATGTTACCACCAGCATTTCTAGCAGTCTGTGAAGGGGGTTACTGGAGATGGCCACAATATAAACCACTCATGTTGATATTGGAACTTTGCGGTATGCATCATGGAATCTGACTACCAATTAGAGTGTGTCCATGGATGACTGATGAGGAAGGAAACCAGACGCTGTTGCAACCTTCCCTAACAACCTGGAAACGGAATGGAAATGGGAAACTGAGATGAACGGAAATGTAATTCTTGATGCAGACAGGGAAGGAAAAGAAACCTCAGGAGTCAGGACCAAGACATCGGCGCTTTCCCGCTTATGCTGTTGGTCTCCGTCTAACCTTACCACCATACCCAGCAGCCGCAGAAGGTAATTCTTCACTATACCAGTACCAAGCTGACCACTTATGCACCAGCCATTTACCCCTTCTCATTCACCTCTTGATCTGTCTCAACACTACTTCGGCCGGCCCACTATGCCTTCCATGCCCACCAGGATGGGGGTATCACGAATGCACCAGAGGAGATGGCTTCAGCAACATCGATTCTCCTCGCATATCAGCAGCTGCGATGTGAACATGCTTTCTTGTCACTCATGACACGTACATCTCAGTTGATAATATTACGACAAGATCAAGCCGTAGGAAAGCTTTCAGGCTTATTCTATAACGTTATGTCGAACATCGAAACCAATCACACGCTATGGCCGTCAGCATTGGAAAGCTTGCAGAGCTTGTGGCAAACGCAAAACGCAACGCACCAACAGCAATTACAGTGGAGTCCCGGTCGGTGCTCTGACTAGGGTTTGGCTCATTCGGCCTTTGTCCCTCTGCATTTCTTTGCCTGGATTGAACAGAGAGAGAGCCAGGCGCTTGATCCCTGATGTCTATGGCATGTTTGGCTGATCTACTGTTCTCTCCTCCGCTGCACCCGCCATCGTCACGTTGACCATGACAGACTCATGGACCAGGCCCCAATGACATTATGGTTGGTCCCGGTCTTACTATGTAGTATCGGCATTGGAGGGGTGGGGCTGGAGAAACGTTCTTGACATCAAAGTTGAACCAGCCAGCACTTACAAAAGGATACAGAGTACACTTTTTGGTAAACACTAAAGCCCCATGTGCTCGGTCTGATGCAGTCGACAAAGCAAGTGATGTGGACGCTCCAGGCTTGGGCTTGCGGCCCTTCTGTTGAGTTACACAAAGTTATCTAACCAGTATGAAGGATCATGCTCCGAGACAACAGGCAAAAGGGCTGTTGCCAAATTGTCACACCTGTCTCTCTGCCGCCCAATCACAAGCGATCCTTGCTGTTGGCTGACTCTTGAAAGTCTCTCCAACAGCCTCCACGCCGTCTTTAGCTTCTGAGCTGGATTAACGCAAATTTGGCGCCTATTCTATTTCCGCACGGCCACAAACACACTCGTCTTCGGTTTGAGGCCGCTGTTGTCTGCCAAGAATCGATGATTTAACAACGTTGATTGATTGCGTCTTATTGCGGAGATATTCTTCGGTATTGGATACTGCTGGTCCAAGTGTACACCATCTTTTTTTACTGGCAAAATGTTTGCTTACCCTTGCAAATTCGAAATGAACCACGACCAGATGTGCTACCTACCCCCTGCCTACCTTACACTTACAGCCCAAACATCAAGAAAATATGCTCAAATAACAGCACGTTATTAGGCATATAATCCGTCCGCCCACGGCAACGGGATTGCATCCACACATCTACAGCATTATACCACACCATGGCTACGAATACGGCATTCCAACTTGTCGGCCCCCGATTAGATGATAACACCCGCAGTTGTACATCGAGCGATTGGTGGTTCAGTCGTACACGAACAAGGCTAAGCAGTAGGCATTCAACATGATCGCGCCTCGAATGTTTAGTGTTGGCTTACTGCTGGCTCTAGGGACCACGCAAAGGCATAAGACAGATCGTTTCATGGTGCCCCAACCGGCTGGTAGCGAGTATCATGTTAGGCTCCATTGGCCCAGCGTCTACTGTATCTTTCATCTCTGCTACGCACGCATCCAGCTTCAGACTGTCTGCAGGCTTGGTGATAATGTACATACTATGTAAGGCTGGCCTACTTACAATCAAGTGCCGACCCTCAAATGAGAGTTGGCAACTAGACGCTTGTGGTCTGGCTGGCCTGCTTCCGCCATCTTTCCCCAAGTCGACCCATCGGCGATGATCAATGAATGATGATACGATGATTGGTAGATCGAAGCCATTCGAGGCATTATTATTACGGTTGTTTTGGATGCGATGCAAGACACACCTACATAGTATTTAGCCCAGCTGCCCATTCACTGCGTAAACTGGTAGGCATCAGATGCTGGCGACTGGTTCGATGAATAGTGTGGCTTCGCCACACCGTGGGGTCCTCATACATCCCCTAGGAGAACTATAAAAACAGCATGAAGAAAAAGGATGCTTGACTCCATAAATCAGTTTGCCAACAGTCCGCAGTAGCAAGGTCTCTATTGACCCCGGGTCTGACCGACAAAGAACAAGAACAACGTCAGGTTCCGCAATGTAAGTTTACTTTGGGCTTGGGCGTGGAGAGACAAGCCTGATCCACTTGAGATTTGTATTCGTTAGCAAGCAAGCAAGTGAGTGGCTTGCTCGAAGCCTGCAGCTACGAGTTTCTCTTATCACTCCACGCCCACGCCCCTTGCCCTGCGTGATGCCGATTAACTAATATTGAAATCAAGTGAGAGGTTTTTATGATGCAGGGATGCTCAGGTCTTCTTGACATCACGCTACACGCTCATAGTCCTCGTCACGATCAATTTTGTAGCCCAACTTTGATGGCAAGGGCCTCAAATAAGTTAGATGTGTACGCCTTGTTGGGACGACATGACTCTCGTACGGCTTGCACATATGATACTTTCTGCTTATATACCTCGCGAGCATTATTTGACATATTCAACTTGCCAAATATGCAAGTCGAACACAATAATTGGTCTCGCAGAGTGGCATGTAGCCTAGCGACCATGGGCTGGACTGATCCAAGACTTGCGAATCAGCCAACTAAATCGATGTGAAGTAAAGATCGCCGCCTGTTGATTACGCCTCAGAACCGTTTTATGAAGCTACTTCCTGGGGCATTGTCGCCTTCTATACTTAGATGACATGGCTTCCTACTGTGTTATGGTGTTGGGCATTTTGACATGGCCCAAGCCATTTGTTAGTTTTGTTGTCAAAAGAGCGACACTCACCCAACCTGTGTGGAAGGCAAATTGCAATGTAGGTGGGTTTATGGGACAGCCGAGGCTGACCTGAAACGGTTGTGAGAAGACAGAACTTTGCAGAAGACGTATGTAGAGGTCTTGTTGATATGAATCCGTTACCCACTGGCGGGGTTTGTGTTGCAGACAAACTCTACTGACGAGTGGCAGTGCTTGACACCACAGGGTAGGCGATACTCATGGTGAGGTTTGGAAGACAATCCTTGCCTGGACCCAATCGGAAGGACCACGATGCAAAGCCTAACTTGTCATGATGCCCCCCCCCTTACCCCTCAACTCGTGACATTACGATTCGAGTCTCAAGTCCTAGCTTCGTCAAGGGAGGAGGGGGATAACCGAGAGCCGAGAATAGCAGCGGTACAGTTGACAAGAGTTTGTCGATATAAGTCATCATGGCCGACATGATTGAGTGGATCAAACCGGGGTAGGCGTCCAAAGCACAACACCTTTCAAAAACTTGGCGTTGATGAATGAATAACTAAAGTTAGACTTTTCACGCAGGCGAAAGGAAAACCTCGACAAAGGGAAAGGAAAGGGAACAGGAAAAGAAAGGGGAGGACCTGAAGGATCGAAAGGGGGCTAAACCCAGCAACCACAAATGCAAGAAGAGGGAGAATGCTCTGATTCTGAGGCCTAAGATCCATCCCATGCAAGCACTTTACGCGCGGCGCGTGCACCCGGTGTTAGTTAGATTGGGAGACTGACGCCATGGTCCTCTTCCTCCTATGCTTGATACCTTGACTTGAACCGGACCTCTGGGCTTCAAACCTGCTACCTGTCACCTGCTAATCAGGCTCCTCCCTCGCTTTGACATCCTCTGATGATCTTCACTGTACTGTTCAGAGCTTGGATACGCCTCCCTCAAACTTGTCTCGCTGGGGGAGGGGGCGTCAGCATTTGCTTCGCTATGTTTGTGGATTTGTGGAGGCTCGCCGAGGCGAGCTGAGCTGAGCTGAGCTGACTTGAGCTGAGCCCTGGGCTAGGCTGGGTTTGTTGTTGCGGATGTAGGCCTTCCATCCCCTTTCGTTGTCTCGTCTGCAATCAAGTTTCGAAAAACAAGAGGGGCATTTAATGCCAATGCAACGCACGACTCGCTCCCAACATTGCAGTGCATGTATCCATTTCAAGGCCCCTCCTCCAATTTCTAACTAGACGCTGTGATTGGAGAGTTTGCCGCTCTTCGCGCAGGGTTCCTCCTGTCTCGTGCTGACGGAGTACATGTTGATGTCTGAGAATATCAAGTCAGTGGTATGGCACACGGCAAGACATACTCATGCCTTTTACTTTTGACAATCCATGCCATGGTGTTTCGATATTAGCTCCGCCTTGTTCCTTCGTCTCAAAGTTCTTCTTGGCGTTGACTTATGCTCAGAACTTGTGTCGGTACATCATTGAGTAAGCCAAGTGGCGTGTTCAGCACGATGGCAGTGCAGAGACTTTAAAGGCTCCTGCCAGGTTGCATATGCCGTCCATATGTCCGTGATGTATGAATTAGAGATGGTGGTATTTGTTTACGATGGGCATTTTGATGTGACTTGGCCTATTCCATGTTTTGCACTGTTTGGGCGTTTGGGTTTCTCCAGACCGACAAAACATTAAAAGTCGAGCAGCAGGAAGGTAGAGATGAAGACATAATAAATACTGCCACAAAGAAACAGTCTCTAGATCGTATAGAATGTCACTTGGTGTTGCTCATAATGTTGAACCAATGCTAGTGATACACAGCATGTTGTAGATACCGGCATATATTGCAGCTATATGCACTTAGCGCGATAGCCATGTTGATTGAAAGTACTGTATGAGGCAGCCTGTACTTACGCAGGAATCACCTCCTGGTGTCATGGCTAGAGTCGTCCTGAGTGCTAAATAAACAGACAGCATTTGCATTCACCATGAACCTCAGATTCCATCTAAGCGGGATGGCTAGATGATGCCCTGTTCAGATTACGCTGCCGAGATTTTTCCTAATCGTGATTAGTTGAGCGGCAATCAACTATGCCCATGAAGATATACCACCATATTTGGCACACTGAAGCTGAACTGCCATGGCAGCCGACTCAAAGACACCCAGCCATGTCAAGGTGAGGATGGAGTGAGGAGTGAGAGGTGGACACATGGCGAATCTAGGTGGTAGGTATCATATGAATGTCATACAGAGAGGATTTATGCCTCAAGATTAGTAGGGTAGAGATGCAATCACTCATTGTTTCTAGGATGCCATATAATCATGGCAAGCTACAACACCGGACTTAGAAGTGACGAGGTAAAATTCGATGCCAATATATTTAGAGGATGACTTCAATCCTTATCATCAGGGAGAGAATCGGATATAGAATGGGCATGTCATGGAACCTGATGGCAGCATTTGAAACATGTGTTTGTACAGGATGGGTCTCGAGTTTATTGGAAGAGATCTAGCTTTGTTGTAGTATTGCAGCCATCGTAGTAGCCGAGAAGATACATCTTACGTTGCGACCAAGCTCTGGGACGGTAACTCGAGAAAACATCATGATCGTTGAACTGGGAAGATACATTCGTGCAGTAGTAGAGAATGATTGAAACTTGATAGATACATCGTCTGCAGTGTCGAGGATATCCGTCAATGGTTGTTATGTTGCTAAAGAGTATTGCGAAGATGCTAGCATTGTGCCAACACTCTTCATCTTAGTAGCCCCAGCGGGGTCATATTTGATAGGAAATGAAAATAAATCTTATGGACGGTCGTATAATATGCCCGGTCTTTTTAACACATCTCCGCTCAGGGAGGTTGGTCAAACACAGCCTGGTATGGCATCTGGTGTCTGTATTGAAGCATAGGGGCAAGCTCTGAGAGTATCCTACCTTTACATCATGAATCACAGAGGAGAGCACATCAACAGCAGTTTGGGAGAGAGTACCCTGGGAGTAGATTGGTTTGACAAGCACATGTAGAGTAATGCCATATAGATATCGGGGTATCAGATACTAAACTTCACGAGCCCTGGCACAGACATATATCTCGAAACGCTGGCTTAGACATTTTACAGCGCGGTCCTTGATACGACAGAAATCGTTCAGTGTGACCCAATCAAGGATAAAGAACTACAAAGATAGTAGCTCTACACTATGCGTTGTGATGCAGGGATGTCGTTGCCCAACTAGACGACGAGTTTATACATATTGCCTATCTGCGCCCAAGGCTTCACGTAGTAACTCTGTTGCATGTTGTCTCATGCTTAAACAATGAAGTATGTTTCAGGACAGTTCATATCGCATCGCACAAAGCAGGGTACTTCGGTCCTGGTTATATAGATCAGAGACAAAGAAGCCGGGCGATGCTTACGGGTTAACACGCCTTGATGTAGGAACCCACAGCGCATATTGCATGTTGGCTAGCCCTGCGGTTGAAAGTGCAACTACCGACAGCTGTAGCCTCACACAGACAAAGACACTCAATCTCAGTAGTCTAGAGCAGAGTTTGGCATAGACATGTTTGATAAGACAATAGTTTTGTGAGTCTGTCACAGATGAGGGAGGGGGGATATAACTGCCAACGCATTCATCTGCACATTCATCGCCCGTGTTAGCCCGACAAATCACAACATGAGATGAAGGTCACTCTATATAGTTTCGCGTTATACTCTCTTGCTGTCGGGTCTTCGGCATCGTATCCAATAAGTGGGAACCTCTGGACCCCTGGAGTGTGTGACGTCGATGACTGGGAGGCCGCAGGACAAGGGTTCCCAGGTCAAAGGGTTCGTTCTCTTGGATGGTGATGGTGATGGAGGACTTGCCCTTTTCCCTTTTGCTACGGCAGCTTCTCGCCCTGTTGGAGTAGAGGGGAAAGGCAAACGCAATACAATGCAAAGTAAAGGAGAGACGAGAAGTGGAAACAGAAGTGTAATGTTACATTCGTAAACTCACGGTTCAGAACAAGGACCCGATTCGACTCCCGCGTAATCCGATATCTACTGTAATACGTGGTGATCGACACAGAGAGTCCAAGCCACAGACTAACCAAGCTGTAAGAGTCTGAGGGATAGGGTCCTATTGAATCTGCTTCCTCATAAACAAGATGTATTTCCCAACAATTCTCTCGATATTTTTCTAATAATCCCAAATGAATTTACACTCTCTTTCGTGATACTCCCGCGGCATGGCCGTCTACTTATACGTCATATAATCCTCTCTCCAACCAGGACATCCCTGTTAGGTCTTTATCCGGCACCAAAACACAAACACATTTTAGTTCAGAGATTCCCCGTGAAAGGTCAAAGGTGAAAGAAACAGGGAAGAATCAGTCAGGTTCTTGCTGAGTCGTGGGTCCTGCTTCTGGTTAGTCGAGATGCAATTCCCTACTCCTACTTCTCACTGCGAAGCGGAATCGCCCCAGCTAAGCCAACTCTGACTCTGACTCTGACTCCAATTCTTAGAGTGCTGGTCCATGTTCGGGCACAATTTTTGTCTTCAAATTTGAAAGAAAAAAGCCACAATTGAAGAGAAAAATCTGTTCTAAAACTTAGCATCAATTGCTTTCGTGCTTCTCGTCGTCGTCGCTTATATCACTTACACCAAAGAACCGTGAAACATTGCTCCTTAGCATACAATTCGCTACTAGTACTAGCGAGTCTTGGCCAGCATGGAGCGCTCTCGGAATGGCTCGTTTGAGCGACGCAGCTCAGTCAATTCGGTTCATCGCAGGCAAAGAACGAGTGCATCTTCGTCTTCGTCACCTTCGCCCAGAGGCAGGACACCTTCACCATCTCGTGGTCGAGTCCAATCTTCTCGTGGTAGACCTTCATCCTCTCGCCAGACCTCACCATCACGCTCCAGATCTCGAGGTAGAACCTCCTCACGCTCCAGCTCGCGCTCGCCCTCTCGTCGCAAGAAGCACAGTGGCGACCACCACCATCACCATGGTCTCTTCAAGACAACCGCCGGCCTTCTAGCAGGAATTGGCGTTGCTACTGTAATAGCGCACAAGGTCTGGCCCAAGGGTATTCTGTACGGCGATCACGAAGACTGGGAGCACCCTCACCCCAAGCACCGTCACGACCGCCCGCAACACCGCCGTCGCCGTTCACTGGAAGGCGGTGAGCGTATTGTTGAGCGCACAGCCAGACGCCACGGCGACGCTGTCTACTACGAAGAGGTCAGTCACAGACGTCCTCAGAACCACGAGAGGATGCCGCGGCTTGAGCACGATAGAACATGGCAGTCTTCTGAGCGTCTGCCATATCCTCCTGATGATCCTTATGCTCATGGTCCGCCTGTGTACAGGGCTGAGCGGAGAACTGTCGTTCAACCTGTGCATATGCCCTACTGAGTGACGGCTTGCAGACCGAGACCGAGATGAGAAGGATTGCTGTGCAATCTGCTTCGATACGGGTTATGCCTATGCTAAATAGGGAATGAGTTGGTTTGTTTTTGTCGAATTATGGCGATTTCAGGTTGGGCATATGCGTGTTTTGGCATTGATGCGATTTAATTTCTGTTATGAGACTATGATATGGCGTCAGGTATAAATATGCACGAGTTACACTTCAAGAGATATGCTGTAAAATGTTCTATGCTATTCGTGAACTATGGGACTCTATGTGATGCGATCCTTTCCGGAAAACACGCCAAGCAAAACACCCACTACTGACCTATATGTATGTATGTGTATCATAAACCTCCGTAAGTCAATCCGCCATTCACCATCTATATAATTTATTCACATTAGGCCTCGCTTGATCCTGGCGAGGAAGGGGGGCTGCTGGATAGATTCGCTGTAATCTCCCTTGGCGCTGCCCTTTCTGCTGCTTCCCGCCAACCCACACCAGCGGTCCGTCTCACGAAGACGGTGTTCAAATTGTCTCCGAAATACCTCTCACGACGAGTAGTTTTTCTCTCGCCTCCTTCCATGGCCGAGTAGGCACTGCGTGTGTTGCGCATTCTCTTTCGCTTGCCGCCTTCGCTTAGGAGGTTACTCAGTTTAAGCCGCTCTTGCATCAGGTCGCTGTCAAACTCGACGATCCCTCGTACCCACGGCGCCACATCTAGGACGATGAGCTTTGTGGTGCGGTCGAATACTGACGGGTCAAGATAACTGGCCACTGCGATCTTCTCATTTATGGCAATGGGGTCGAATGCATGAGCGAGATCCATCCGGTTCAGGTATGAAGCTTGTGGCTCAAATGAGTGGCCAAGCGACTGAATAACTCGTTTCTCTGTAAGTGGCCCAAGAACAGAGGTGGATGTTGTGTTAAGTGTAGGTGAGCCATTTAGAAGCGTTTGTCTCGCAAAAGATTTGAGAGACAAGGAGAGGTCGATACTTGGTGAGGATGGCATGACCTTGGGGTCTGCCTCAAGGAGGCGACGTCCAACGATAAAATCGTCTCGCATCTTCCCCGGCATATCAGGCAGCCCTGGGTCGATCACTTCCTGGAAACCGATTCCTAAGCTGCCGCTTGATAGAAGATCTGCGTCACTCATCGAAAAGCAGAAGTCGTCGAAGAGTGCAAGTGCCTCAAACTTCTCACTTTGTTCCGATATGTTCTGAGACAGGCTGTCTGCCCAAGACTGCAAATCCAGTGTGGTGTCCCAGTTACCGAGATCCAGAGACCACGAGTCCCATGCTTGCTTCATTGCTTCCTCTTCCGATCTCATTGAGTCAGGGCAGGCAACTATCAGATCACGGCCGACCCAGCCCATGCCCTTGCAGTACGTATCTTCGCTCAGCACTCGTACCACATCCCCGTTGTCATCTAGGTCGGATCCCTTGGGCCATCGCAGGTAGAACCAATCGGATCCTCCCTTACGGTCTCCAACTCCAATCTGACACCAGTAGTTGAGCTCTGTTAGCGAAGACCTTAAATCGTTATCGCGAGACTTGTACAAGGCTTCAACCGCTGTGCGTCGTAGTATGTGGCCCTCATTGGCTGCTGTAAGAAGGCAAAGGTCGACAGCGAGATCGATTGGTGGAGGTGAGAAGCGGAAAATGCCATGGAGGTTGAGGGTTTGGAGTGGTACCATACTCTCGTCGCTACAGGTCATGATAAATGGTCGTTTCGATTGTGCCATCATGCCAATCAGCGTCGCCCAGAATTGCTTATCTTCTTCGTATAAAATATCCACCTCTTCCAGCAGAATCAAGGACTGCTTTTGGCTCTTAGCCGAGCTGGTTTTCGGTGCCTCAGTTAACTTGTCCCCAGCTGGCTTTCTGATAGGTGGCTTTGAGGTTGCTGTCTTTTGGAAGAAGGTTGTCATCGTGCCTTGCTTTCCAGACTTCAAGTCGCGAGACACTTCGTCCTCCTCTGCTACTTCAGAACCAGGATTGGCGCGGTGTTGTTGAACAAGATGATTCCGCGTCATATCGCCGACCTTCTCTAGAATATCTTTGCCGCTTCGTCTACTTCCAGAATGGATTTCGAATATCTCAAAACCCAGTTCTTTTGCTATAGCGTAGACGGTTGCTGTCTTGCCACAGCCGTGAGGACCACTGATGACAACTGCATTCGTCAGTCGTCCCTGGTCCTTGGCTTCCTTTGATATGTCACCGTTTCGGACGACGGTTTTCTTTTGCAGCCCTGAGCCGGTTGGTGCCCAATCGTCCTCGTTTTCGGAAATTTCGTCCATCTCATTTGCCTCATCTTCACTATTGACGATGAAATCATTCAGCTCATCCTTCTTTCTTTTCTTTTTTGGTGCTGCTTTCGACTTTGCTTTTCCCTTCTTCGCCACACTATCAAGACCTACTGAACTGACAGACTGAACTTGGAGTGTTTGCAGCCAGTCTCTGAGTAGAAGGGCCTCCTTTCCAGCCTGGAGAATCTCCGAGGCTGCAATGGGCGCATACTTCTGCGTCCAGGCCAGCGACTCGCACGTCGACTTATCGTATGCAGAAAGACTTGTTTCTAGCGCGTCGTATAGTCGATTGATAGCGGAGTGTGTTCTAGAATGAGCACAAGCGGCGTCATCCACCAATAAATCATCGTCTTCGCCAACGGCTACCTGTTTTAATGTTCGTAGTTCTGGCCGGATGCGTTTCTGAAGTTTTCGCCCGCTTTCGAAGTGACGGGAAGGTATCCGGAGCTCCTTAGGTGCTGGCTCAAAGGTGTAGTCATTTCTAGGAAGTGAATCTCGAATAGCTTTAAGATCCATGCTGGTGCACAACTCGTTGAGCACAGATTCATCAGAAGTAACTGTCACGGTAGAGCCTTTGGACTTCTTGACCATGTGTTCCTGGGGTAGAGGTGTTGAAGAACCAAATTGATCGTCAAATCCACGAACATGTGCCATCCCCTGCGCCGGCCATAGAGGTTGCATAGCACCAGGAACCTTAGCCACGCCCGTTCTGGCTCCAGATTGAGGGGCTTGCCCTCTCACAATGAAAGGGTTCCGAACCTTCTTCGGGGACATTGGCGTGGACATAAAGACTGTCTGCCGTGCTGGTTGCCTTTCATTGGCAACGCTATGCTTTTCTGTTTTCATGGCTTGCTTTGCCTTTCCACCAAAGAACGGATGCGTGCTCTTTGTTATATCAGCAGTGGCCGCAGTACAACTCTCCTTGGCCTTTCTTCCACGCCTTTTCGGCGGGGTTGGAGGAAATAGGATCTTGCCTTCCAGAATCTGAGAGATCTTATCACCCAAATCTTTTCGGTCGGCGTCATCACGTCCGTATTTCAAGCATATTATGCGTGATGGAATGTTTTTCGGCTTGGGTTTCGGTGGAGAGCCCAATGTCCCTGTCTTTGGGTTCCATTTCAGGATTTTGGCGTTACTCGTATTGGCATCGATACTAGGGAGATTCGAAGGGTTGGCGGAAGTAGGCTGTAGAAGGTTCTCAGTAGACTTTATTTGTGAGTCATTCGTCGAATCTATTGAAGCGTTGGTAACACTGGGCCCAATAGGGTTTATTCCAAGACTCTGCTCGATAGTCGCGTTCGCGTGATTCGAGATAGAAAGTCTCTCACTCTGACGTTTTTGTCGTTGCTTCTTGGGCCCAGGTGCATCGTTTTGAGGCGCCGTATCGGTTTTTCGACGCTTCCTGCCTATTGGCAATTCTTGTGTAGGTTGGTTGTCTTCGGGGAGTGTTTCGTTGCTCGGGATTGTAGGAGTCGAGTCTGAGGTGCTGGAGGAGCTGGCAAGGTCGGCAGCTGGGCCTTTGGAGAAGAAAGGGTGAACTTTCTTTGCCTCCATGTCCCTCATGCCTTCTGGGGCCATTCTTTCGATCAAGATAGATCCCATTGATGCGTGAGACTCTGGACAAGATTTTATGTCAGCGTGCAATCGCAACGAACTCAAAGTTCGAAGGCTAGGTATGTACCTTAGACTTAAAGTTGAATGACCATTTCACGAATTAGAACGCAAAACAAGAGACGGTATAAGGCCAGAATGCAGACTTCGGGTGGCAATAAGGTGAAAAGAATGAGTTCAAATATGAGGCATGTATTGTCTTGTTGCAAATGAACCGAAAGCGTTGCCCGTGGATATGGTAGGTTAAAGAGTTTGGTCCAGGGTTCGCGTCAGAGTGCTAAAGTGGTAGCACTGAACGCGTCGATTTACGCGCCAAGTGCAGAGTACGTCAGGGATCATTGAAGTGCATTCGGGTGGACCCCACAAAGACCGCCCCACCATCGGAATTTGTTACGGCCCGCTCCAACTTTTTTTTTTGTGAAGCTTCACTTGTCGATCGCCTGAAGAAAAGTGAAGGTTGAAAGATTCCCTTCCACGAATTGTATTTCTTGAAGCCCACGGTATAACTCAGCATTGCAATACCGTAGTCGCCATGGCTTCTGAGTACAGAATACACAAGCCATATGTGCTGGCGACTCTTCCTCGACCGCTCGACCACACTGAAGGTCGAATTGTTGCGCGGGAGGTTTATGGCTTGCGCGATGGCCAGAAGAAGAGGAAGAGGACAGAACTGGTTGTTGGTGTAGACGGAGAGACAACAAGCATCTACGATGTATGTTCCTTGTCTGGGTCTTGCAATAAACCTTTACTAACACTGTGCAGGTCCCCGCATCAAGACTGATCACTTCGTATCCTATTCCGCCTCAAGAATCCTTCACCTGCGCTCCTTACTCGGTCCGAATTCGACGATCTGGCTCAAACGATGTTTCCCGGTATACATATATCGCTACCCGTGACTCTACCGGCCAAAAGATCTCGCTCTTCAAGGACGTCGTGCACCAGGATGGCAAGACTACCTCCACTACGATCGCTTCTCCGGTTCTAAAGACATCGCCTATCCGATACGTCACCTGCAATTCAAGTGTTTCGGAGACTTCAAACGTGGGAGATGTGATCGTCGTCTGCCAGAATGGCGAGTTTATCTCTCTGTCCGCCGAGACCCTTGCGATTCTGTGGACATCATCTTCGAAATCTGCCTTACAGGACGCTATCGCAACTCAGATCGAGAGCTTCGAAGTGGACTACATTACCTCAGGCACGCTTACTGAGTTTAGCGAGGGAATCTTCAAGGACAAGCCTGAGATCTTTAGCGCGCTTCCTAAAACTCCTGATTCTGAGCCTGAGCTGGTTGCGCTTGTGTCGAAAACTCTCAGCCAAGGCCAGGAAAGTCGGCATTCAGTTGTTCTGGCTGTAGCCTCAGGGGTTTCTTCCGCTTCTTCAGATATTCAGAAGTTGTCGCCTCTCGAAATCGTCCCTATTGGCACTCCTTCACCCCGTGGTGCTGAAACAGCTGTCTATCAAATTGATGTGCAAGCAGCTCTCCTTATGCAGCTTCGACAAGGCTCTCTTAGTATCTACGACCTCACCGCCCCTGTTCCGAAGCTCAAGTCCGTGGTGCAAATGGAGAACGCAGTTTCTTTCGCCCGCCTGTCACGACCATTTGTTCTGGCATGCTCACTCGAGTCTATCGGTCTCTACAACCACCAATACCGCTCGATTCATGCAAACGCATCCCTTGACCTATCCGAGGTCCTTACCGAAAGCGAAAAGCCTCAGAGCTGTCAATTGATCAGCTACTTGCGAAGCCAGGAGCTAGTCGTGGCCCTGGTAGATAACGTCCTTGTCTCAATCCAAATCGAGCCCCCTAAGAGCCATGGGAAGCGAAGGAAGCAGGGTTTGCTCATTGACTCTATTGGTCGTGGAACTGCCACCGAAATTCCTGCGAAGAAAGCAAAGACAGACAAGCTATCAGCGGAATTCTCCAAATATGTCCCTGGCTCCATGACGGAGCAGTACATGACCAAGCTTCGCAGTGAACTTGACATTGCAGACGGACATCTTGCAAAGGGTGACCTTGGTGAATGGGAGGGATTGTTGCGAAGACGATTCCGTGTAGGTCTACGATCTGCAGCCGACGCCACCGATGCAAAGGAGGAGAAGGACTCACAGGAACTTCCAGAGTGGGAGTGGCTCTCAGGGGGAGCCTCATATGCGATGGTTGACCGACGTTGGGTTCTCTATGCCATTGGGCGAACATTTTCCATCTCCACAACTGAGGCTCCGGAATCGCGCCCCAAGCTGCAACTCATTCTACCTGACACAAATGTCACATCCTACCTGGTTGTCGCCGGACACCTGACCCTCTCAAATCTCAAGGCTGCATTCAGAGATGAATTTGATGTGGAGGCTCTTGACGGCAAAGCTATTGTGGAGGACCTCCTGACAAGCCTGACAGATGCTGATCCATCAATGACGCTGGTGTTGAACTACCTCCAGGCCACCCAGCTTAGCGAGTTGGAACTCCTCCTGGCTATTCGCGCTTTGATGCTCAACCTTGACCTCATCCCCGATCCTAAGAAGCCAACTAGCAACAAGCTTTTGAAGAATGAGGCACATGATGGGGTTGAAAACTATGAAATGGATCTCGACGATCTTGAGCGAGACATCGCGATCACGGAATACTACCTTGGCGACGACAGCAGCAGCAGCCGTTCGCGGGGACTCACATTGGCGTTCACTAAGCTATGGCGCTTGCCAGCGATAACTACGGTCAAGGCTATTCGGGCTACGCTCAAGACGGAGGAGATTTTGTCTCTCATATACACACTCCGAGTGGAACTTGTCCGAGGTGCGTGGACATCGCTGTACATCGACCCAACAAGCTTTGATTCCGAGGGTAACGACCCGCCTCCGGACGGTGTTATCACCTTGATTTCGGACCTCCTCGGTCGATGCCTTGATGCTGTCGGTGCCGGTGGCTGGTTGTTGAACGACGCTATCTCTAGTAACAAGTCAGAGACTGGCGATCTGTTGACCGCGCTGAAGCTTGAGGTGACTGCTGCTCTTGAAGGCCTGGAGGAGGCTGTGTATCTCAACGGTATCGTTGGCGAGGCAGTTGGCTTTGGCCTTGCATCTCAGAAGGGCGGCGCAGGCCGACAAGTATGGAACGCAAACAAGCCGGTCCCCATGCAAATGGAGGGTCGGGAATCTCGACTGCTCCCGTTGGGACTCAAGACGAAGCAAATGCCTACCAAGAGCAAGATAGTGTCGGGCGGCGAGGTGGTGCAGCGCAGTACGCGAGAGACAGGCCACCTGATCAGTCAGAAGGTGGAGGCATACTCGCTAGAGAAGCTAGCAATCTAAGGCGTCTTGGGAAAGTAGGTTTTCCTTTAAGGCGACCGAAAGATTTGCGCTACGGAGGCTTCATCCTGGAAGCACGTTGCCGGTTTGCGACACCGCATGGCATGCGGCTGAAAGTCTCGGTGTTCATCTCTGGCACTAACAAGACTAGTCCTATAGCTTGGCTTACTATGGAGGGTCCACGTTTCGATAAGCGGATTGGAAGAGTAGATGCGAGCCTACGCCCTGGAGCAGTGGTGAAGCATAAAAGAGACGCAAGAGCGTATCAAAGGTGAAAGGGATCGGCTACACACGGTGCATGTCAGGAGAGAAGAGGGTGCGTGCGAGCGTGTTAATTAGGATCACATGTTGATGAGATTTCGGTCTATCAAGACAGAATATGTCGGTCGGTTCTTTGTGGTTTATTTACAGCGGTCAAGTCAAGTCAAGTCAAGTCATCTCAGCATGGAAGAGTCGGTAGCTGGATTTGGCATTTCATCCACATCATGGCAGAAAAGTAGTAGAAAGAGGCGTATCAAAAGAATGGATGTTTTAATATTGGTGTCACAGATAAGTGTATGGTCGTACGGCCTAAGAATCGTCTACTGCATGACATGTAATGCAATGATCACTCGCTTTGAAATAAAAAAGGCAACCGCATATGGTTTACCAACTGTCGTTCATGGTTTTCTTCCATGGCTTCGGTAAGATACGTACCCTAGAGCACAATGACGGATAACGGCAACCGGCCTTTCGCCCTGCGCTGCGGTTACGTGCAGCCAGCGTGATGGTTTGTCCGCAATTGGGACTGACGTGTTGATCTTACACAAAGATGAGTCACCGAGTATCATGAAATGCCGAATGTACAGTACATCTAATGGGTACTCCGTACCAGAGCCTCGATGGTAGCCGAAAGTATGTCGAGTGAATCAGTGGTAGGGGAGAAGAGGAATCTGCGTCGCAAATGGCTGCCTATCATACACTAACTACACTACTAAAAGTCGACATTGGTTCGGTGCTTTGTCTTTTTTTACGAGCACAGCCCAGTCTGGCCATAGCTCTCGCGGAAACACTGCCGGCATGCGAATGTTTATAGCTAATGCAAGAAGCCGAGCTTCACAAAGAATTGAGGCTTGAAAAGAGGGCTGCAGTGTAGGTAGACAATGTGATATTAAGAGCTATGAGGTAGGAAGCATGAAATAATTGGTACTAGTTGCATGAGCTCGGAGAAAAAAAAGAAGAAAAAACATCGAAAGCCTTGCATTGAAGATGGGATTCGGACTGTTCGGTTGTTAGAGTGGATGCTAGCACTGGGGACTGTGGGTATGGATGCTAAATTAGTGAGAAGCGAAGCACTCTAGGCACTCTAGGGGCGCTCTCACGAGGACAGGACGGGACGGCGGGGGGCTAGAAGCGAATGAGGAGCTCATTGCGAAACTTAGTCGTGTTCTAGAAAGAGAGAAAGAAGTAAGACGAATGAGACGTTGGATTAAAAATGGAGCAGAGCCAAAGTAAAAAGGCCAAGGCTGAGGCCGAGTACGAGACTGACTGATGGATGATGTCGAGCAAACTCCCCAGGAACATGCATGTCATTGATGTTGAGGTTCCATTGTGATGAAATGATAGACAGGAGTCGAGCAGGCTGAAACAGTTGATCTCTTGCTGTTTTATCACCCTCCTTACTTTAACTCTCCCTTGTAAATGTCCGGATAAAATGCCTAAAGAGAACCCTGTGGCCGTCCTGTCCCTGGATGATGTTCGTCATTTCCATCCTCATCATGAACCTTTGAGTTGTCTCTCTTTATTAGTCCCTCCAAGAAAAATGCCCCACACAACGCCCCGTTGCCGAGCGGGTGGCGCAGTAAAACATGGAGCAAAGAGGCAAAATATAAAATAGGCACGCCAGGTAAAACGGTTCGCTCTGGCGAATGTCGAACCAATTAAGTGAACATAAGGTGAAACGAATATGCAGAGACCAAAGAGGGTGGTGAGTAAATTCCAGTTGCGAACCCTGCAGAAAATCTAAATTGAAGCCAGCCCAGCCTTGAATGGCAATGGAGACGCAAACGCGAACGCAAATGCACAAGCGATGATGTAAGGCTACTAGTGTAGACAGCGGCTACCTACGTCACTAGACCCAGGACAAAGACCGGGGGCATTCTCCACTGTTCCCCGGAAATAGGTCAAGGGTCAGGGGGGACCCCTTCAAGAGAGAGAGAAAGATGGATGTTCAGTAACAAATTCCTTTTTTAGAGGGAGGCAATAGGGCAATGATCGGGGAGTGCTAATCAAATATCATGTAGTGAGATCATCATCATTCAAGTGATTGTGCTCAGTGACATGCATAGAGCAGCAGAGTTGTAGCTTGTGCCCATGTACCTGAAAAATATCCATGTACCGTATCCGTACATCGTGAGATAAGCACAGAGTGGTCACCCTCACCTGAAGCTGTAAAGCAGTAAAGGTACTGTACATTCTGTTCTGTACCAACCACGCCTAAATTTTACACCACACCCACACAACCATTTCGTTTCTCTACTCCGTACCTAGTATCAAGTGATGGGCTCTGGGCTCTGGGCTCTGGGCTCTTCCGCGTGCCTGTGTAGAAGATGAAGAAGAAAAGATACTACGTCTTTGTACCTCCCCCCCTCCATGGAAGTTCCCAACCTTCATCTGGATTTGAACCTGACCCTGATCCTGATAAACATCCCCTCCATCTTCTCTTTCTCCCACTCCCACTCTCTCTCCCAACCCTTTCACTTTTCTTGCCGCTCTCTTCTTATTTATCCTTGAACATCTATCAACTTTTCTACTTGGCACCCAACTTTTGCAGTTTGAACCCTTATAACCAAACCACCAACACTCCTTCTGCAGAAACCCACAGTAGCACCTGCTTTATACCAACAATCAGCGTATCTGGCACAACACCTAGAGCGCCTACTATTACCTCTATTACCTCGACAAATTCTATCAACAAACACTTATTATAACCAGTCTGACTATACTATAACTCTAACCACATCAACTTTCCAAGCTCTTCTGAGCTCAAATCAGAAGCCATGAGCGGCGGCTCAACCGTCCAACACATCGACGCTGTCGATGCTCTCGCCCGAACTCTCTATCTTCGCGCCAAACAATCAGGCCTTCCATTTACCGACGTAGCAAATGCCGTCCGAAACCTCCATCTAGCCCTGCGACATTTACGCATCGAAGCAGCTGATCAGGATTCTCTTCTCAACAACGCCAGCGCATCTTCCTCGTCGCTTTACGCCCGTCAACTAGCGCCCCTCGTCGAAGACTGCGATTTCATTCTTGCCCAACTCGAGACCCTTCTGGGCAAGTATGGAGATGGTCGCGCTGTCATGCCTGAGGATGAGCGCATGCGTGATGACCAGCTATCGGTCATGAAACAGAAACTTGATCACGGCAAGAGCAGCGTTGACTGGTTTCTTGACGCCGTTCAGCTGCATGCCGAGAACAGACCAACCAGGGTTGTCGATGGCCAAGAAGGTCTTGAGGGAATCAAGGATGTGGTCGACGAAATCGCCACCAAATTGTTCCGGGATCGCAGCGAAGGCAGCTTTACTGAAGACGAAGATGGTCTATGGCGCGAATTCAAGCTTGAGCTAGAGAATCGAGGATTCTCTCCCCAAGTGCTACGTAAACACAAGGTGAGTGTTGATCAATCCTTTCTGTAGATCGTTACAGCTAACACAGCATCAGGATGTTCTACGAGCTTATGTGCGAGAGCTCGAGTCCGTTCAGAACCAGTATGGCGGTAATTATCCCACCGTTAGAGGCCTTTTGGAACATGAAGCTCGGTCTCAACCCAGCTCTCCCCAAGAACTCGACAGCAGCCCCTATGAAAAGTACCCGCCAGTCATTATTACTGGTGGGCGAAGAAGATCAAATAGCGACCCTTCCAGAGACGCAGTTCCATATTCTCCAAGAGATGGCGACAACGAGTCCGACTACTCTATGGCACTAGTATCAACCCAAGATCTTCTTGCCCTGGATAACATCAGCTCTCGAATGGCAAACTTGAGTATCCAGCCCACTGATCAATATAGCCTGTCTCCTGGACACAGGCATTTACCACCCAACAATTTGTCGGACGTTCCGGAGATATCCAGTTCACCTACTGCGTATCACCTGGATGCATCCCCACGCTCCATGCCTTCAATGCCCCATCACGCAAGCAGCGGACCCCCGTCTTACGGGACTAGCCCGCGCAGCAGCGCCCCTCGGCTGGCTCCAGATAGATGGGGTAACGAGATTCCGCCTGAGGCTCAGTGGACAAGAATTAGACGAGATCTTGTCAGCCCTGAAGTACTTGAACGAGCTGGTGTACGTTACGAGGCTCGCCCCGAATACGTTGCGGTCCTAGGACGCTTGTCCCGTGAAGATGTTACCAAGTTCGCCCGCGAAAGTGCTGCGTGTCGTGCTGCCCGCGCGAGACGTGACCCTCCACCTCGCAGGCATGATAACTACTCTGAGCGTCGGGACTCAAAGAGTAGCCGGGAAGACGAAGACGATGACAGTGGAGTCTTTGACGAGACCGATGCCACAGACGAGGACGACGATAGGTCTTCAGAGAAAGGCACAAAGAGCTATCCGTTCATCGTCAATCCTCCTTCCAAGAGCAAGACATCGCCTTCGAGCACTACACTCCCCAAGCCAATCCTCAAGAACAAAAACGAAAACCACGTGCGGTTCGGCCCTGACCCGTACGAGGTAGATAGCCGAAGTCCTCGTTCTTATAGGGATGATCGTCATCGCGATCGCGATCATCACCGCGAACGTCGACACCAGAGCCCATCAAGATCTTCGCGACGCTCCCGAAGGTATTCTGATGGCGCAGATCGCCACTCGCGCAGTGAAAAGCACGGTGACTATTATTATGATGGCGGAAAGCGATATCACCGTGAGAGAGATCGTGACCGTGACCGTGACCGTGACCGTGACCGCGAGAGAGAACGGGATCGTGACAGGGATCGCGACAGGAGAAGCACGAGAAAAGAAGATCGTCCTCAAGGAAGGAAGAAATGGGGAGAAGCTCTCGGTGCTGTCGGTATTGGTGGTGCAGCAGTGAGTCTTTTGAGCGTGCTAGCTGAAGCCGCATCCTAATTATGACGGGCTGGTTCCGTTTCATATCCATCATACCTTCTCTTTGTCGTTTTTATATCATTTGTTCAATTGCTTGTGCGTATTTTGTTATTCGGACAGCACCAAAGCAACTCGGATTGATTGGGTCACAGAACCAAATGGAAGCAGAGAAAAACATGGCACGAGCCTGTTTTGTATACTTTGTATTGGAATATTTGATGTACGTTTAGTTATACCACAGTTGAGACGGAGGCAGATGAGATGGGATGGCTGGTGAAGATATATGGCGAAAGTAGATACCCACGATAAGATGACCGGCGTATGGCATTCATGTATGCAAATGATTTGTTTTATTACCACATCTTATGTCGAAGCTAGATGTTATGAACTACTCTTTTGAAACAATCCTTCTTCACCCATAATACTACAAGTGCATGTTTCATTTAGGTAGCGACATGACGATAGTTTAGATCTATAGAGAATTTGTCTATAACATTAATTCCCCCTCTACTCGCTTCCACCACTCTCTTGCGTTCACATCTGTCGATTCGGGCGCAGGGCCACCTGCGCGGGGTCTGGCTATTGGGTTGCGCTTCCATTCCTTTATGACCATCTCTCGGGTCCTGGGCCACTTTTGTTGGCGTCCCTCAAAAGTTGGCTCTCCCTCAATCATACCGCGTGTCTCCATCATCTTAATTTCCAAGCCGCCCTTGAGTTGTGGTAATGTCGTACGTTTCTGCCGACTCCAAGTGAAGCGTGGTACTTCTACAGACCGCTCAAGTAATACGTAGCCTTGAGCGGTACGGTATCGTATCTGGTCGCTGAAGAATTCGCTAAACTCAGCAACAAGGTTTGGTAAGGCAGTGTAAGGGAATTTTGATTTCCGACGTGGGGAAAACATCGATGCACCTTTGAAGACCCTCGAAAGACAGTCCTGAATTTGGTACCAGGCATTATCTTTTTGCGTTTCAACTCTTACACGTTTATAGCTGACCCCTGAAATTTCCTGGAGAACTTCATTAAAAACGATTTGCTGGTGCTCCTCCGCTAAACGGCGATAATGTGGTACGGCATGGTCGCGGATCACATCTAATGCCGCATTGAACTTATTCCGAAAGATAAGGCTCTTGGTGTAAGCTATGTAGTCTTCGAACGTGGGTTCTATGTTGTAGGGCTCTGAAGTCATGGTGTCCCAGACCTCAGTGACCAGTTTGTGATCCACCACTGCGGAGAGGGGTTTTTTCATGAGCTTCCGCTGGGGTCGATTCGGTTTGGTAGAGCAAGAGTAGGCCCAATTATAGAGGTTGGACCATGTTTCACGCGGTATCGGGATGTTGTATGCTTTCGAAACATGGATGAGTAGATCCAATGCGAGACGGATACGCGACATACCCCCAAACCCCTCGACAATCGCATTGAGCAAACATACAGTAGGGGCTCTTGGGTTTCCCTCGCGAAAAGTTTTATTCCCACCGATTTGGAATATGCCTGTTTCTTTGTTCTCGACGAGACCAATGCCAAATCCTCTTTTAAGGACAATACCTCGTATGTGTGCAAGTGAACCGCTTCGAGCGAACCCAATCAAAGCATTGCATAACATCTCCTCATTTAGGAGCACACCGATATCCTTGCTGCGCCGCCAATGTGCAAAATAGCTTTGGTAACCAGTCTTCTGCCTCATCCACAAGTAGTTGCTCGCCCATAATCGGCCCGGTTGCCGATTGAAAGGTAGTTTAAGAAGGGCATTCCTACTGTGTCGTAAAGATTCCATCCGCCAAACGTTCTTCAGCTCTGTTTCGAAAAAGATTCTGTAAGCGTCACGGCTTGTCTGAGTAACTCGTTGGCGATCATATTGGTAATACACCGGGTCAATTTGGTAGCGAGCCTTTAGAAAGACGTTCCACGTCGCTGTGGTGCGCTTTGGTTGCAGGCCATCGCGTGTAATGGCGCCAAACCAGTAGATAGCTTCGTTTATGTCGCTAGCAGCACCCGCGCAGCGGATGAGGACTTCATAGTCATTTATGACAAGAGTTCGGCCAGCTTCGCGGCGGGCTTCCAAGAGGGCCTTTAGGGCATTGAGAATGAAGCGATGTTGATGTCGCACACCGAAGGCGTCGATTAGATGGCAGGCATTAGTAAATTGCGTTTCCCCTTGAGAGATTTTGATGCCGTGCGCAACATCCAACTCGGGGTTTTCGATAGGATCCAGCGCTCTGAGAATCGCAGAGAAAGTCGTAGTAGGGAGCTCAACTAGTTCCTGAAGAGCCGCATTGACGACTTGGGGATTTTCGTCGTTGAACGACATTACCCAGTCGCGAAATGCTTCGATGATATAGCCAGTATCTCGACATCGTATGGCTCGCAGGAGGTTATCCAGCAGAGTGATTCTCGTGGAGTTGTTCTCGGACAATGAAGCACCTCTTTGATGCGCAAATGTCGAAGGTAAAGTCGAAGTCAGAGGAGATATTGATGCTAACCACCGTCTTCGGCCCACCTCAGCGGGTCGTCCAGCTCTTAGCGGTGGGCCATAGCTTCGTAGCGCAGTAGCGAGTGGAGTTGCCGACGAGCGATCGAGATAGGGCCCTCTAAGGAGAGATTGTGGCCGAAGCATGGCACCAGAATTGTCTGTATGAGCAGCACACGCAAAAAGGATAATGAAGGGGGAAAACAAAGGATTAAAAGAGTGGAAGACCGCGGATGTAACTGAACACCTCCTCACTCACGCGAGGGGCGTTGGCTGCCGTGTAACCTCAATCGGGAAGGTTCAGGCCAGTGCTGATATGGATAAGTGCATCAAAACATGGGGTAAAACATGGGATAAATGCATGCGTCTCACCATGCTTTGCTACATAGTATTAAGCAGTTTTGCCGAAGATTTCCCAAGCTTGCCAATCCACCAATCCGCGTTTTCCCACTGAAACCTGGACTCATATCCAGCCCAGCAAAGCCCAGCTCACCACCAGATTCACTCACTGAGCCCAACACAGCCCTAACAGCAGCAATCAACATAACCATGGCTGACGCCGGCGAAGAACCCCATCATGTGTCGGAGCCCCTCGACCTCGTCAGGCTCCTCCTCAACGAAGTAGTCTTTGTCAAGCTTCGAGGAGACCGTGAACTCAAGGGAAAGCTGCACGTTAGTTCATATCTTTGCCAACGGACATGGCAAGTCTCTAACATTGATACAGGCCTACGATAGCCATTGCAATCTGGTGTTAGGAGAGGTGGAAGAGACCATCTATACCGTGGATGAGGACGACGATGACGACGAGCTCAAGGTAAGCTATGGTGCGTCAGGTTGAGTATGCAATTGTGCCTGACCAAACTTTAGACCATTAGCCGGAAATCTGAGATGCTGTTTGTGAGAGGTGAGTCTTGATGCGTAATCCAGTCAATTCTATATATTAATTATGAATTAGGTGATAGTGTTGTCCTTATCTCACCTGGAGTTCCATTTTAAAGGGAACAAAAGGAAACAGTTATGTTCTGCACATTCCCAAATGTGTGTGTTACCTAGCTCAAGGTGCGATAACGGCTTGCGCTGTGTCATACAACAGCCATAAGCACCGGGCTGCACATGGCCTTTTTGAGATCAGCCCAGGACGGCGTCAGGCCAAGATCAAGGGCTGGAACCCCTATTTCTAACCCTCAGCTCCGTTGGCTCGCAACTCAAGGCCAAATGAAGAGGCAACTACCTATCATATTGATGACTCACCCCGATGGACTTATCCTGACGGTCAGATAGAGTTAATAACAAAAAGAACATTGACGCCAGTAACTACTGCATTTCGCATCGAAGGCTAGGCTGCACGAAGAATCTTAATTACTAGGTATCTTGAACGTTAGCTTCCTACTACCCAAATAGTAATGCAGGTTGCTCCATTGTTGAAACTTTGACCTTCGTCCATTTGCGAACCCCGATAAATGAATGCGGCTTGAGACGCCCAGACAGCCACTTTGGACCCAAGAGATCCGTGCACTTTCAGCTGGAGCTCTTATCGATAAGGGAGGCGTGGCGTGGGGCGTCTACCGGAGTCGTGAGTAACCACCCCGCGCATCAGGTGCAATAACTTTGTCTATGACTCTTCTCGATTTAAGACTTTAAACAGTCAGACCGACAAGAAGTGGCGCAGTCTTTTAAAGCTTCATTCTTTCAACTATAAGAACTGCCTCTCGCTATCCAATCCAACTCAATCTGTGAACTCAATGATCATACGCGTACCTTACATGGTATAAATCGCATGACCTCATCCTTAATATGTCGACAAAGCCGTTGGCGCACGAGAAGCGCAAGGGCGAATCTGTTTGTCTATCCTCTAGAATCCCTAGATGGCGTGCGTATACTTATAATTGGTAATTAGGCTCTTAGCGATTTCGCCGAGTATGTAGAACAGCAACAAAACCTACGGTATCCCACCGCAAGAACCACGACGGACGCGACAGGCGCAAATGATACAGCCGAGGCCACCGATAGCAACACTGAGCATCATGAGGAACTAGATGAACTCTTCGACAATCTTGATCTTGCCGAATCAGTACCCCGGGTACCCCTCAAGGAGCTTCTCCTTGGATCGACCGAAGATACCTTGAAGCAATTGGAGGATCTTGTTGCCGACCGGTTGGAGGAGGGCTTTGGAGAAGGTGTGTTCGAGATCGGATACGAGAACCATGGTGAATCGATGAACCTCACTATCGACCAATGGAATCAAGCGTTCAAGACACTCCAAGAAGCAGCGAAGCGCGTGCGCGCTGATTGCGACCTTCTATTGACCAAGAATGTCGGTGGCGACCTCGAAGCCGACAGCACTGCCGACAGGCCTACAAAGGACAAGAGCTGCAGCGGTAAAGTCCTTATTCGCCAAAACCCTGCAACAATAGAGGACGTTATTGAAACGCGAATAGCAGTCGTTGGAAATGGTAAGCCGTCCCGATGCTGATGCTATTGTGTGCCCCTATTAACTAGATACAGTTGATGCAGGCAAGAGTTCAATGCTGGGTGTGCTCGTCAAGGGAGATCTTGACGACGGACGTGGCAAGGCCCGTGTCAACCTATTTCGACATAAGCATGAGATAGAGACGGGGCGAACTAGCTCCGTCGGTATGGAGATCATGGGCTTTGACACCATGGGACAGGTCATCACTTCTGACACTCCAGGGCGTAGGTTTCATGCCTCTAATGTGATATCGGTAATTATACTGACCTCCTACAGGCAAGCTATCTTGGGAAGAAATTGGCAAGAGGAGCGCAAAAGTCATCACTTTCACTGATTTGGCCGGCCACGAGAAGTATCTAAGAACAACAGTGTTTGGTCTGCTCTCGAGCAGTCCCAACTACTGCCTTCTCATGGTGGCAGCGAACAACGGGCTTATCGGAATGAGCAAGGAGCACTTGGGTATCGCCCTGGCTCTTAACGTTCCCGTTATGGTTGTAGTTACGAAGATCGATATTTGTCCACCCAACATTCTGGAGCAGACGTTAACGCAAATCACCAAGATTATGAAGAGTCCTGGAGCGCGAAAGATACCAACTTTCATCAAGACTCGCGAAGAATGCATCAACACGGCAACACAGTTTGTCAGTCAAAGAATATGCCCTGTGTTCCTCGTCTCCAACGTTACAGGAGAGAATCTTGATCTGGTCCGAACATTCTTGAACATCCTGCCTCACCACGGACGATACAACTCGGACGCACCGTTTGAATTCCATGTGAACGATACTTTCTCGGTACCTTTCACAGGAACCGTGGTATCCGGCATCATCAAATCTGGAGTCATCCATGAGGGTGACAACGTTCTCATAGGACCTGACTCTTTGGGACAATTCACACCCACTGCCGTCAGATCAATTGAGCGCAAGAGGATAAGGGTACCAGCCGCATCGGCTGGCCAGTCCGCTTCTTTTGCCTTGAAGAAGGTCAAGCGCAAGGACGTCAGAAAGGGAATGGTAGTCCTTCCCAAGATTGAAGGTCAAGTAATGCCCAAGGTACATCGGGAGTTCATTGCAGAGGGTAAGAATCTAACGCACTGTTTTATTTCATCTTACTAATTCTTGCAGTTCTTATCCTGTCTCACGCAACTACTATCAAGACTAAGTACCAGGCCATGCTTCACGTCGGCCCCGTCTCCCAGACTTGTGCCATTATCGACATTGATCGAGAACTCATCCGAACAGGAGATCGTGCGACTGTTGCGTTCCGCTTCGTCCAACGGCCCGAATACCTGGCGCCAGGTGACAGGCTTCTTTTCCGTGAGGGCCGTACAAAGGGACTCGGTATTGTCAAGTCCGTGGGGTACGATCCAAATCATCCTTTGATGCCCAACAAGGACGATGGCAAGCAAAAGCAGCCCGTTAATTCCGAGGTTAGCGTTGGTGCTTGATAAAGTAGGAGAGAATTCTCGCCAGGGGCTAGATGCCCGCGGCTGTCATGACATTTGAAGGACTTGGGCAGGGATATGGAGTTTTGTTTTTCGATTCAGGATTATTGACTAGTCCAATGACTTCCGATATGGTTCAAGTTCATGTCTCTCGTTATGGTAGCGTTGATTATAATACATAATTATGTTTAATTTCAAATCAAAGGTATATCTGCATACCTGACATCAAAGCATGCTTATCCTCCAAGGTCATATTACCTCCATTCTCCCGACACGACTCAAATATCCTTTTTGGAAACTGAATCAGCTCTCGAATCCCTTCCACGTCCGTACTATGCCTCTCCAAATAGGTGCATATCGCTCGTCCCTCGATCAGCGATCTCCTCTGCATCCACCACGAACTATGTGCCGCGGCCTTGGCGTACCACCACGCCAGTAGGATCATAGCCCCGGGATCCTTTTCCTCCAGTAGCTTCTTAAAACGTGGATCCAGCTGAGAGATAAAGCTGAGGAAGTGGATGATGGTATTGTCGTCAATCTTATGAGGGAGTAATTGGGCGAGTAACGAAACAGCGATGTGATAGGGGTTGTTCTCAGCAGTTGATGACGATCCCACGTCGAACTCGGTGTAGAATACATCAGGCAGGGCACCAAGAGGAACTGGAAGTCTCCCATCTGGCATCCCATCCCGCTCTTTGAGCAGCGACTGAAAAATACTACCTTCCCTCGTCGGATCACTGAGTTGCCACACAACTTTCTTACCATCGCTCATCCTGAGCCAGTTCAGATCGAGATTGTCCGATTCCCTGAGCGGCCAGGCAGCATCAACGTCTTCCACATCAAGAAGCGCAAACGACGCAGCCCCGAGCAACGCTCCTGAGGCCCACAGGGCATCGCGCTCAGGACCAGGCAGCGTCGAAGGGTCTGCGATCGCGCCAGCGGCGGCAAGACGTCTGTGGAAGAGCGCCGTCGCTTGATACCAATGGAATGCGAGAGCTGTGCGCTGAGAGGGTACTTGGCGAGGGTTGAGATGCTGATCATGAAGAAGCGTCAGGGCAACAAAGACATGCAACAGAAAAGGATACTACTTGCGTCAGTCTCAAGTCAAATTCGCTGGTCTCTCATGCTCACTTTGAAGCCCAGCATAAAGGCCCCCTGGGTATAAACACTTCTCGTCCTCTCTGTTCCCAGCGAAAACACTGTTCTGACCCTAAATCTCTCCACCGCCGCAAGAGCAGCATCATCAAGAATAATCTCACCCACACTTCCCTTCAGAGGCTGTATGATAGGGACTCTAAAGCCAGGGTTGGTGGGGCCAAAAGTCTTGTCGATGACTGAGAAAGTAGGTCCTGCACTGCGGTGCTCGAGCTGAAGAGTCGATGGGAAGGACTGTGTGAAAGAGCATATGAAGCCTGAAGCCACACAGCGTTTGCAAGATGGTCTTGATTCATCGCACTGGTGTATAGTGAGCGAGTGTCATGACATGCTAATGCCGGCTTGTAGTTCTTGGCCAACAACTGATACATGGATTTGACTAGGAGACCATACGCCATGAGCAACTTACCTTTACACTCCGAAGTTTGCAATTCTTACAGCCAAGACGAGACTTCTTATGAGCCTTGCGTTGTCTCACCGGCCCCTCACGCTTGTCATCATGGGATCTCTCTGTTACAGCCATCGTTGTCCTAGATGATGAAAGATAGTCTGATTAGTCATATATGTCTTTACGGAGTTGCCGGAAACGGTTGGCTTACCTATAGAAGAGCGCCTGCGACTTGGTTTTAAAAAGATATGATAGGAAGTACTAAGTGGATATAATGCAGCCTATCTAGATCGGCAAGAAGGACGAGGAGACGAGTTGTTGCTAAGAGAGGTCCCTTGGATCGTGAGTAACATACCGCGACTAGCGCTTACGGACAGGGGTTTGTCTGACATCACTAGCAACAGCCCGTAACATAGGTCCTGAATATCGCCTATGAATCCTTAATAGACAATGCCGCTTTTGCATTGTCGCCTATATCACGGCTACTGTACTATGCGGTGGAAGTTGATAAGTGTCGAAGATGCAATGACCAACAATTGAACGAGTCCCCGAATTGGGGTTGATATATATTTGTAGACAAGGAAACGATGTGGTATCGATACGTGAGCTTGCGTTTTTCCAGCGCATATGTCCTACCCTAATATTCAAGGTATATCCTCCCTTCTCATGCCCATATGGAACCCAAGTAAATGACTTGCTTTGCCATCCCTTCCTCTTTATGAACGCCTGGCCCTTGATGAGAAAACGAAGAGCAAGATAACGCCGTCAAAACCTAGCCCGTTCAAGCCATACCTAATGCAGCCCATATGCTTTACTGATGCAATCCTTTTGACAAATGAAATAAGAAAATAAAAAGACATAAATATCGTAAACAGCGTGGATATCACTGTGAGTGATCCTCATCAGCACAGGTTTGAAAAGACCTTGCTGTGAGGTGGATTAGCTCCTATTATATCCAAACACAGACGGCCAGTGCTCTTCACACTGCTCGCCCGGCTCGGTTACGGAGGGCATTCATATCAAGTTGGATTGTTGGTCTGGAAATTTCCAGACTTCGACTAGGCATTCTTCTGCCTCCCGGGGTTCGAGGGTTGGCAACATTAACACGTCCAGTACGGTCCAGAATCCTTGGTGGAGAATCGTCGGGATCCGACTCTGAATCATCCTGTCCCTCAAACCCGGCATCGGCCAGTCGTGCAAAGTAGTCGGCCATGCCATCAACACTCGGAGTTCCAACCACAACATCGTACTGAGGCGGAGGTGTCATCACAGTCTCACGCAAGTCTGTGACGTAGTCGGCAGCGGGAGGTGGTGCGATATCATCTTCAAACGCAGGTGGGTTAAAGCTTGGAACTCGAAGTAGATGGATTGGTCGGGGCTCTTGTTGTCCGCCGACAGCGTTGGCAAGATGGGCAGCCTGCGGAGGCGCTGGAAGATTATCGGTGCTGGGGTTAACACCAGGGAGTGTGCCCTCTGAGGAACTGGGAGAAGCATCGGTAGGAACAGAGACTGCGTCAGGGCATCCACAAGCCGACTGGAAAGTGGTGCTGTTGCAGTTCGCGCCCGTATAGGCCGGGAGGTTGGTGTTAGCGTGAGTGGCACGGCAGTTGAGGACCGTGAACGGAGAATCGATGCTAATCTCGAAGTGTCGACGCTTCGTGCCAGTGGGATCCTCGGGATCAATACGGCTGATTCGCATAACAACCTTTGAAATTGTTAGTCAGTGTGTTGAAAGCCCATCGTCAGATATTCTTACCTTGATCCAATGGAAAACATTGACGTTCTTCCAGCTACAGTCGGGGTTGAGTCGGAGCTCCTTGTTCTTGGCCATCATCTCGCAGGTTGGGATCTGTACATTGGCCTCGATCTCTGTCGCGCCCCAGATAGTCTCGAGTCCAAGATCCAGATCGCCAAGGAGGTTGGCTGATGGCTCAGGGAGTGGCTCGGCGGCAGTCTGTCGCCTGGTGGCCTCTTGTGTCCTCCTTCGAGCAGCTGCCTCACGAGCCTGTCGTCGCTGCTCAGGGTCGAGCTCTCCGCCGCGAAGGGTACGGACCTCAGATGAGGCGTATGAGGAATCGAGAGGCTTGCCAGCTGACTTCTCGAGGAGCAGAATCTTGCGGCCCGGATCTTTGCGGGTTACGCGCTTGTCGTTTGTCCAGTACTCGATAGATTCTGTTACATAGACTTTAAGCTTGTGCACTTGAACCTTGGCAAGTGGTGTAAGTTTAAAGGCAATGGGAATCTTGCTACCAATGGGAAAACTCTTGCCCGAAATAACGATGTCATAATGTAATTGGTCCTCCCACTGGCGGCTAATGGAGATAGGCTCTGTCATCTCAAGAGAGAGTTGATCAGGTACACGCACAATCGAAACCTCCTTGGTACCGTGCAGATTAGGCTTAAAGGCGCCAGCTCGGTCAACTGTGGCGTGCAATTCCCACTTCACGGATCCATATTGCAGCTTGGTCGTTTCCAACTGGTGGTGGTCGATAGGCAGTTCAAATGTGTAATCATATGTACCAGGGTAGAAGACCTTGTAACCCTTGGCTTGTGTAGCTGTGGCAATGGGGCTGTCGCCCTTCTGGAAACTGCGCGACTGAACATTTTGGAGGGACAAACGCTTCATCTCTTTGGCGGAAAGGTTGTTTTGATGCGGGGTCAAAGAAGTAGACGGGTTAGGGCGGACGAGGTTTGTAGAGCTGCCATTAGGAGAGGCATTCTTAAGACGATAAGTGCATTGGTTACCATATTCGGATTCCCAGCCGTCATTCATGGCATTGAAAAACGTCAGTACTTGTGTGCGCAGACTCTCCTCTTCGAATACATCTTGTTTGAGGGGAGGAATGCCTTCAGGCCACTCGGTGCGGGCGCGGCCAAGAAGTTTGAGTTGGACGGCCTTGATCTTCACGTTTTTTGTGACTCGCAATTGAAGTTTGCCTCGAAGTAGGGCCGTGCCGCTCTGGCCATCTCGGTTACCGTGACCATCGTGGTCGAAACCTGAGAGAAAAATATTTGGCTCAGCAAGAAGAATGGAACACGACACGCCACTGCCGGAAGCGACGGGTTTGGGGACCTCGGAGACTGAAGTGACGGCAGATTTTGAAGAGCGGGCGGACATGAAACTGTTGCGATTGGGGTTGGACATGGCCAATGAAGAATGTGAAGTTCTAGCAGTCGTCATTGTTGCCGTTGCCGTTGCCGTTGCGGGTGCTGTTGACTGTGTGTTGCAATCGGCAGAATTTGAGTTAATCAATGGCGTTGTTGAAGTAAATGCGAAAGCGGAAGTGGATGGAGATGTGGATGCAGATGTTGATGCTAAATCAGGTGCCGCGGAACCGGGGCGTGAAGTTATGTCGTCATACGCTGGCGGGGATGCACTTGCCCCAGTAAATCTCGGCCCAACTGCAGGCTCACAGGTCAGGTCTAAGTCGGATTGAGAAGTTTGGCCAATTGGCTGACTGGAATTGGCAGTGGAAATAGCGCTCGCGCTTTGCCGAGTCGAGCGGTCAATACTTGATGGCGCTTCGGCTGCTGTAAGACCCGAATCCAAACTAAATGTGCTAAAGAGCTTGTCTCTACGGCGAACTGCAGGGCGAGGTTTGAAACTTCTTCGGCTGCTGTTGGTGTTGGTGTTGCTAAGATGATCGCTGTTGCTCCCGTTGGACGTGTTGGTTGATGTAGGTTGTAGCGATGGAGCTCGCGGAGGCTCGACTACTGGCGTTGGGGTCTGCGCTCTGCTTTCTTGTCGCAACTCTTTGGGAATGTAACCCGACGGGTAGCTAATGATGTGGATCGCTTGTGGGCGAGATCTTCGAGGACCGATCAACGGCGTAGGGAAACGTCCAGCGGATATGGAAGCCTTCTTGTTGAGACGCGGACGATAATAGATGTTGTCGTGAGAAGGAACCCAAGCGGAACGACGCTGTGGGGATTCAGTAGCTGTGGTCATTGTGGTTAACGGCTGTGCTCGAACGCAAACGATGACGAGGCCAATAAAGCCAAGAAGAAAAAGCGCGGGTGGTCCAGCCGGGGAGCGAGTAGTAGAATGTAACGCAAAGAAGAGTGGGTGTAGAAGAAGATGTGTAGTCTATGTGCGGATGCTCTCAGAACAAACAGCAGTGTAAGACGGGGAAAGGCAAGGTAGGTATTACACACGAGGAATAAACCGTCTGTAAAAATCCAACACGCGTGCAGGAGAGGGTATGGTTGGTTTTTGTCAGAGGAAGAGGTTGAGCATGTGAGCGGGACCCAGGTCTAATAGTAGTAGATTGATCCAGGGCGTGATGTGATATTGGATATTGGCGGAGAGGAATTAGAATGCCAGGGAGGGGCTAACGAGAGCACGAGTAAATAAAAACGAGACGGTGTGTAGCAGTGTTGCAGCGGTGATGGTATGGCTTATGGATAAAGGTACGGTATGGTATGGGGGCATGGGTCTGAGTCTGAGTCTGACCCTGAGTCGGGACTCAAAAAGCACAGGACAACTAAATCGCAGTGCCCATCAATTCCCTAAATTATGCGCTGGCATCCAGATTAAGGCTGATAGGTGAGAAAGGTATCCGTACCCGGGCAGGTTTATTGACTTTCATGGACTGGGCAGCAACCTAGTAGCCAGCATCCAGGCATCTAGGAAAGGGAAGGGAAGAGAGGAGAAGGGACCAGGGGTGTAAGGATAGGTCACGCCTTGTTCTGGCGGTTAACGCTGGCGTTGGCGGCGTTGGCGCAGTGGGGGACGATGCGGGCAGTGGAGAAACAGGGCAGAGGATTACGGACCCGGGGCCGGTTGACAGGGTATGGGTATTCAATATGTGGCCTTGTCTCGTCTTTATTGTGCACTTTAATGTGTAGACAGACAGCCCAAAATTTGGAGTGTGCATGTGCATGAGCATACAATACACACTCCATACGCCCAGGAACAAAATGATCATGGACAAGAACTAGCGGTGATGTGACCCATGGTGGAGAGAAACGAACAACAAAGAAAGACCATGAAGAAAACAAACAGGCTGTCTTGCCTTGTCTTGCCTGGCCGGCCTTGCGCTGCCCTGTTTCTTTGACAGGGAGATCGACACAGTTGCAGCTGACAGCAACCGATGCAAGATTGTATGAGATTGATCATCATTGGACCAGACGCATTCATTCCACTCGGGACGATGCATACAAGGTGCATAACATAACACCCGATCCATTATCAAGAATCGACTCGATTCATTGCAATCGATCAAATCAAGAAAGGGGGCGTGTGCCTGGTCCAAGAAACAAGAAAACCAATCCAAACTGCATGCGAATATCAAGACGAGAAACATAAGAAAAAATATAGAGAATACGTACCTTTTTCTTACTAAAACATGGAAATCCGAAACATCAGATTCAAGGGATTCGCTTGTGGCTAGTGCATCTGTAGCCTCTGACGCGACGAAGCTCACTGGCGGTGATGAGGACGAGAATGAGGCCCCAGCAACCCTGGTCGCTATCCCCGTTTGTGTTTCTGCGCCGCCTGAGATTGAGATTGAGATTCTGGATACGGAGTGCCTCCACTCTCTCTGTTGATGCTGAGCTGAGCTCACCTGAGGATCGTGAGGGAATGCGGTCAAGAAGCGTAACGGCGGTTGAGGCGGATGAAAGAAAAATCCAACTCAATCCAATTCAATCCTATCTGCCCAGCTCAATTCGATGGCGTTGACCAAAAGTATAAAGAAAAGCAATGCAATAATAATGCAATGCAATCTTCAGGTGCCTGACGGATAAAAATCCAATTAAGCACGGTTCACTTGAGGCTGCTGGGCTGAAGTTTGAGACCGGCCAGAGCGACGGAAGTGCAGCAGACGAAGCAAGGCAAGGCCAGCCAAATTCGGCGAAATTGTCTCGTTGCAAAGGGAACGACGGCGCAGTTGTTACGAAATGAGGTCGAGTTTGCGGAGGGTAGAGAAAAAGAAAAGAAAAACAGGAACCCAAGGATAAATTTAAGTTAAGACCAGGCAGGCCAAAGATCAGGTATGTTAGGTGAAAACGGTCCAAGGGTCTGACAAGACCATCAAGGAACAAGAACTGAGGAGACCTAAAGAGGGCCCAAGGCTTCCCAGACAAGGATTCTTGGAGCGCTCGAAAAATATACTAAGGGGTTTTTGATGGATGATGATGATGATGGAGTCATATGTTGTAGAGCACTGCGGACGAGGGGTGGATGATTTGGAGGAACAGGGAGGAAACAGACAAGAGAGAGACAAGATTGTTATCTAGGCGGCATGTCTTGGGGTAATTGTATTTCCCATCAAAATCGAGGTCATACCATACCGGGCTATGACATTTACCAAGCCACTTTGCTATCCGAGGAACACATTAGAGTGAGAAAAAAACCGTGCTATCCGTCCTTCCCGTCAGTGCAAAAAAGCATCATCATCACTGCCTCTCCCCATAGTGAAGGCCCCGGAGGCTGCGGAGCAACCCCGTATGATTGTCGGGGTGTCTTCTTTCGGTGACGCGGCATCAAAACCCCAACCCTGTCTTTTCTTATTCGAGCATGCAGAAAATACCATACCATGCCAACTCAGATAAAGCATAGTCAGGGTCTTTGTTTAAGCCCCGATAGCGGACGACGGGCGACGTAATTAATGTGTGCTTGCTTCCATCATGGCAAGTGCCGAGTCGGTCACCAGACATGCTATACCAGAGCGAAGCCTCACTGAAGCTGGGCAAGGCTGTTTTGCCGGAGGACAATAAAGTTTTGGAGACGAATTCGGAGATACTGATGACAACCGATATCTACTAACTTGGGGATAAGAGAAGAAAGGTGACAGAGTTGGCCGTTCCGGTCCCGAAGACTCCACACGTAAAAACAACCCAAGATCTGAGGGTCCATCCATCTCCAGTCTGTGAAGGATGACGACAGAAATGGTCAGCATGTTGCAGATTACATATCCTACTGTACATTAGTTTTAACCTCTGGCGAATCGTCTTCAACGGATATGATGCCAGGTTTCTTCATCATGAAGTAGTATGTGAACATGTCAGAGCATCGGCAGTAGTGAGCCGAAATCCTGATAACATCTGCAATGTGTGAACTACATCATTCACTCTGAATCGACAATTCTCTCTCATCGTGAACGAAAAACCCTCAATTTTCTCCAAGGGTATTCCCGCATCGCAAGGATCCTGCATCAATCTTTGTAAAAGCCGTGATGATCCCTGGACTAAGGCTATTTCGCTCTGTTGTGAGTGGGCTGTGTGGAGTGGCTATGGATGCACAAACAAATCATCCGTCATGGCAAGGGTCTACTGTCTACGGAGTACCGTCTTCATTGTTATTTTTTCTTTCTTTTTTCGGTTAGGCGAAATGCCGAACTTGATCCATGATTCCGACGACAATCTTGTCCTGGTCGTCTTTGCCGAGGCGAGGCTGCGTGTATTTTGTTGTTTAACACTCCATTTGCTATCCATCGCCTCATTCTCTTGCAGCAGCAGCTGACGCATGCACAATGCTAACTAAATATTTCTATGCATGCAGCTTTAGTTTGCATTATGGGAATAACATCGGGTATAAGGTTACAGGACAAACTTGTCCATTGCATCTCTGGGCATCGTGAACAAGCCATTGATGAATAACTCTACATATTACGGCCCAAAGGAGATGAATCCTATACGTATCAAACATTAACGGTTGACCAACAGTGCTCGTTTCAGTGTAACAGCTGGTTCGAGGTTTCACGTTAAATTTCCTGATTACGAAGGGATCCCTGTATACAAAGGCTCGTGCCCACAATGGTGAGGCAGTAGTTCCGGTTGAAGACGAAGCCATAAACGCAGTGATCACCTCAACCCAAGCTAGAAGTTTTGACGATTCTAGACCAGACGTTGAAAACCGAGAAACGCGACAGACGAAAAAATAAAAGCGAAACCGTGAACTTGCGCTCGGAAGTTGTAAATGGTCCCACCTTTGAACTAGGAATATTGATGCTCTCCAGCCAAAAACATGACTTGCCAACTCAGTGCTGATCCCTAACTTTAAATTTTCCTTGAATATAACGCGCCTAATAAGCAGCCCCAACCTGGGTTTTCGTACCTATCTCTTCCAAGTATCCATAAATGTCAACAAGCTGTAGCCTGTGTCCACCAGGAAGGATGAGTGGACGAGTTTCCACCAGGTAGGAAAGGGCCTTGAATGCAAACGTCCATGCTTTCGCCTGTTCATAAATAGAATGGAAGGTTTTAGAGAAAGCTTCTAGTGTCGTCTGTCTCATCTCCTCAGTGGTTCTAATCTCGCGGGCAAGGCCGTGAAAAGAAAGCATGGGCCATGGACCATGGACCATAGACATGGGGTGCTTTCCAGCCGTGATCGTTTCGACCGGGCTCCCCGGTCGCATTTGCCAGGGATAGCTGAGGATCAGCGTCTCGTGAGGTCATTGTTCTTTTTTTTTATGGACTTCAATTGTTGGAGTCTTCATTTTAAACTTTTCCTTCCATAGGTACTTTGGGTATAGGGTAATGTCTTTGCAATTACTTAGGGCTTCCGAGTCTTATTCTGTATGAGAATTTGATAATGACTTTATGTGACTGACAAACGATTGATTGTGTTTTGTTTTTTGCTACAGGGTTGGTAAGTTTTTGGTGTTGAAGCGCTGTCCTTGTTCGTTAGGCACGAACTAAAATAAAGCTCGTCGTTCTACGGATAGTCGATGACATTCTATCGACAATCCTTTGGCCGTGACTCAAGACCACCAGATCATCTCCGAAACTAGATAGGGCCCAACGATCTGGGAAGGTATGGATGGATCTTCGCCGAGGTCAAGTTTGCAGAAGGGATCTCAAATTTGTGCTCCTCACCAGCACGTGTCAGCCAACGACTAACATTAGATCATGAAACATCCTTGGCGATATCAAGTCGAGTCAAATCAGAATCGAATGGTTTTTCAGACAACTCATAGCGTCTGCAACATCTGACCATCCAACCGATCATACCCTGTTGTCATGAATCAGTTCGCGATGCACGTCAGTCTCTCAGCTACATGTTTTGAAGTCAGACTGCATGATATGCATATCCAAGGTGACAGCATGTGTCTGCCCATGGATTATCATTGGTCCAGAGAGTTTTTCATACCTCTGATGAAATCATATTGATCTGTCGCATGCGAACCTAATAAAATAGTTTTGCAGTTCGCGATGGATCCCTTCTCCCTTTCGGTGGTTGATCACTGAACCGACTCCAACTCGGTCGCATGATTTTCAAATTGCCTCAAACTTCTTCTCCAGAGGATAGCGGTATTAAGATAGATTAGATGAGTGACATTCACCGCGTTATCCTACACCGACAGCCGTACATGAATCATTTTTATCGGCATGACCACCGCATATGACCTCTCACACCTGTCGCAAAACGCGGGGAAAATAGTGAGCCGGCGTTGAGTGTAGTCAGCGTCTACTCTAGGGTGACTGTTTTAGTATGGGTCATGTCAACCAAGTTTAGAAATATATTGCCACAAGGGAGGTGGTTTTCAACAGGTTCTAACATGTGTTCTTCATTTGCTTAACACTTCGAATTATTACAAGATAGTTTAGTATACATAAGAGATGAATTTAACAGTTGGTCTTTTTCACCAGCTAAAACCTTTTAAGTATCGAAGTTCCATAGCATTCCTCCACGATCCAACATGTAATTGCATTCATCAGCTCTGGATATTCGTGATGCAGCACCAATTTTCCAACAAGAGCGCATTATTTGAAAAAGCTGTTATAAAAAGTCATTGTGTGTAATATCCAAAAATACAGTAAAAAGGAGCATCTTCCTTCATAGGATAGGTTGGCAAAAAGCATACAACAGCGGGAATTTGGCTATGTGAGAACGGAGGAGGCTTTTCTGTCCGCTTAGTCTGTCTCGCTCCGAGTCACAGGAAGCAGCCGACGTCGGCGGTCAATGCCAGTTCGGTAAAAGTGGAGACCATTACAGCTCCGTTCCGGCATACCATTCCCCGGGTATCGTATCGCACGCCCCGGTAGCCCGCAATCCTCATTTCTTCCTCTCCGTCCCTTTCTGGCTCAGGGGCTTAGCATCCTCCACTCGACGTAAAAAGTAGTCTTTAAACAGCATAGCTGGTATTTTATACAAAAAAGACAATGCACGCACATTCAAGAATGCCTTACGGATACTCGAACCTACTCATGTTCGGGTTGTCTTGGCCGGAATAGGTCCATGCTTCAAGGTGCGATGGAGGGGCATGATGCAGGTACCCCGCCAAATCACGTGACTGCCATGACGCACTTGTAAAACCATCACTTTGGATCATGCCTTTTTTCTTGTCTACAAGCACAACGACGACACCTGCGACAGTCAAATTTGATTCTGCACAGCATGTCTATCACTGTCATTCTCGGAGCCCAATGGGGTATGTTTTCTCCCCCTTACCTGGAATATGCCCTTCCTCCGCACCCAGCCGATATCGGCTCGATTTCATTATACTGACAAGAACTCCCACAGGCGACGAAGGCGTGAGTACTCGGAGAAAGAAGAACACAGCAGATAACACTCGGATACTAATGATACTACTGCGTATTTAGAAGGGAAAATTGGTCGATGGACAGTGCCAGGAGGCGCAACTCTGTGCCCGAGCCGCGGTAAGCACAACGCAAGCAGAATCCGGTCAACCACGCTTCCACCGATCCCTAAAACATCCCCAAGCGATCAATTCGCGCTGAAATACCTGCTAATCAACTTCAAGGGTGGAGCTAACGCTGGGCATCTCGTGCGGTTAGTCGAAAGCTTTCTATCGATCGATATATATATATTGTGTTGCTAATACGTGCAAAGTGTAAACGGAGTTTCCTACAGGTGAGAACCAGCACACGTGGAAGAACTGGATGGTTACTAACGTAGAGGTAGCTTCCACCTCTTGCCCTCTGGACTGGTCAACCCAAAATGGTTTGTCAAGGATTATGATCGTTCAAGCTGGCAACAGCGAGGCTGATATGTACTATAGCATGAACTTCATTGGTTCGGGCGTAGTCTTTCACGTGTTAGTCTTCCTATGGCCCGCTGCCCCTAACTCGACTGCCACATCAGCATCTTGTTCATGTCTCGTCTGGCTCGAGCTTTTTAACTGAATATATCAAGAATACTGACTGTCCTCTAGCCCGAGTTTCTTCAGCGAGCTCAAGGCGCTCGAAGGAAACCTGACCGCGGTACATGATCGGATCCTTGTTTCTGACAGGGTCAATGTTCTCTTGGACCTACACATCGCAGTGGATGGTCTCGAGGAGAAAGAACTTGGAGGTTCGTCCCATAGTTTTTGACATTGCCGTTGAGAAACACCAGCTAAAGTCTACCCCAGACGCAGCTATCGGAACAACAAGACGCGGTATGCTACCCTTAGGACTCTATGCCGGATTATCCTTTTCTGCTTTTGTCACCTCATTGCCAGCATACCCAAGTCTCAATGGAGTGGAGAATCTTGGGCATCGTCGTGCTAGCCACGTTATTTAAGCAACGAAGTCTAACGTTCGCCATAGGGATTGGTCCCTGCTATCAGTCAAGCAGAGCGGTAAGATATCGTAATGGCAAGGGAGCGGACTGTGTGTTAACCTTTCCAGCGAACTGGCATCAAAATGACCGACGTCTTCCACCCTGAAATCTTCGAGCAGAAGGTAAGGCGCTTGGCCGATGGCTTTAAAAAGCGCTTCGGAGAACTGCTTGAATACGACATCGAGGCCGAGCTAGCTAGTTTCGAAGACTACAGAAAGACGCTGAAGAAGTACGTCGTGGACGGCGTGGCCTTCATGAGATCCGCACAGGAGAGCAACACGAAAATTGTGATCGAAGGCGCAAACGTAAGGTTCTCACCCTATGAAATAACGAATAGTACTGACGCATTGAGGGGACGAGCATCGTGCCCGTGGTCTTGGAGTCCTCTTTCCTAGTCCCGCAAGATTCTTAGCTTGGGGCGGGACATAGTGCTCGTCTGAACAATCACTTTGCTGGCGGAAGTCAACAAGGGGTCTGTGATGTAACAAGCTGTGTATTATATCCACGCCTCGGCAGAACTCGGGAGCCTTACGGGGACTTGGCTTCTAGTCATCTACTTGTTGACCATCGAGCGTAGCCAGTGGAGTTAAGAAGAATGTTATGTGAGGATTGCGCCCTGGAATCGACTTGGAGCAGATCCAGTTATGTTGTCTCGAGGTTAGAGCCAGACTGTACTCAGAAAGCCTGCCTTGAGATGATCCAGGGGCATCATTTTCACGTCAAACCTCTGCGCCACGTGCACTGCTGGTAGATAGGCATCAGTCAAGTCTTCTGTGAAGGAAAGGGGTTCTGGGACCCGGTGCTTGTGCTTGTTCCCAATTGAACAGGCACTGATGCTAGATATTGATTATGGCTCTTACCCAGTAAGTTTCTGTCAACCTGAGCTTTTAGTTGCGCTAATACTGATGATCAACTACAGTTCGTCACTTCCTCAAGCACTACGCTTGCTGGTATTATTGGTGGACTTACACTGAACCCAAAGAATATCACAGAGACGGTTGGAGTGGTCAAGGCTTGTATGTCGATTGCACGAAGGCCGTGATTTACTGCTGACTTGCAATAGATACCACCCGTGTCGGGTCGGGGGCTTTCAAGACCGAAGATACGGAAGAGTACGTCTTAATTACCACCTTGAGGCTACTATGAAGCTGAATGAAGAACTTTAGGATTGGCACCAAGCTCCAGGAGATTGGACGCGAATGGGTAAGGCCACAAGCGCCCTGGAGGTTTTGAGCTTCATCACTGACAAGACTTAGGGAACGTCGACTGGCCGTAGACGCCGATGTGGATGGTGAGCTCTCATCATGGTTTTTAGTCGATGACAAACTTACTGACCGTTCTCAGGCTCGGTAGACACAACCTCAAAACCTTGACTAGTAGGGAACACAACTGACAAGCACATACAGACCTTGTTGTTGTCAAGTACAGCAACTCGATCAATTACTACGACAGCCTAAATCTTACAAAGGTAGACACTGCCCGTGGCATACTTGTGACACGTGCCAAAATGCTCTAACACTCTGCAGCTCGACGTTTTGGATACTTTCGAAACGCTCAAGATCGCCATTGCTTACAAGGTCGATGGAGAGGTCAGTAATGCCAACGAGATCATGATAGATTGTGGAGATGCTAATCGTTTGGACAGGAACTTGACTCCTACCCCGCGGATCTTGACATCCTGGGCCGAGCTGAGGTGGTTTACCACGAGATGCCAGGCTGGCAAAAGCCGACCACCAACGCGAGGACCTACTACGATCTCCCCCAGGCAGCCCGCGATTATGTTGAGGTGAGCATATTTATCGGGACTAGCATGACGAATAGTGGCACTGACTACTAGCAGTATATCGAGAAGTTTGTCGGAGTCAAGGTAGGTGGACGTGCATGCTGACCTGCACCGCAATTGCTAAATTTGAGTAGATTAAGTACATTGGTACCGGTCCTGACCGCGAGGCCATGATCCAGCGTGCTTGATTGCGCGAGATAGAGGAGGCACCCGAGGGTTGACTTGGATCTTGCACAAGGAGTGCTGGCTGCCGAAGCCATTTGGCAACTCAACGAAGAGTGTGTGCATTTTGAGGATGGACTCGGATTTTTCACAGGTAGTTCATACATTAGACTTCAACCGATAGCTTCCTGGATACGTGCCTCTTTCTGTAAACGCGCTGTGGGATGTGATGCATCATGTGTGCGAGTATTATCGTTTCATCGTTTCATCGTTTCATCGCGGGCTAGTATCGATTTATGCCCTCTGGGCCTGACTATGCCGCTATAATCGGGCGCACATGATTGATGCGAGGTACTATTAGGACTGCAATGGGAGAACAACAAAGGGAGGTAGCTCGGAAGGGGATATCAACCTGGCACATCCAGTTTCAGTTCTGGTATCGTATAGATCGATGCCGCTCACTTCAATGAAGGTCTCTTAGGAGATAGTAATTGGACTAATGCTGATACCAGCCTTGGCTGAAATAAATCTTTGTTACCGCAGAACTAATACACTATCGCTGTTGATTACATTCAGTGACCGAGATACAGTTATCTTCATAAACCCATGACATGTACATGGGGTTTTGTAACAATGCGACCTACCTGGCTGCCTTCCCTTGTACGGTTCTTGTCTGACCGCCGCTAAAGGACTAGGTCCTGGTACTTCAACAAGCAGTTGTCCCTGCTATCCTTAAATGCATGCAGAAGAGGAAGAATTGGCGACCTCTTATAGCACAGGGAATGAGCTGTGGAAAATTTACAGCGGTGACGGCAATTACGTGGTGGCCTTTGTCACAACCACCATATCATGTAATAAAGAAATAGCAGTTGCTCAACCAGAGATGGATCGAATCATCTCATCATCCCAGCTCATGTGTTTTCGGACGAACCCGGTGTTGATGCTTGAGGACTAACCGCTTACTGCAAGCCGTGTAAGTTCTGAGATCCATTCCTTGGTGCTGAGGACATGGGCGGATGATCGGATGGAGGGACGTTGTATGTGGAATTTACATAATCGTAATCGGGCAATGCTTGAGGTTGAGGATGATAGTTTGCCGTTGAATGAAGGTTGGAGTCTCTGTGAGAAGGGATGTGTTCCTTGTGACTAATAAACCACAGACCAAACCCAATGAGTGCAATAAGCACCAGACCTCCCATGACGCCTCCTACAATAGGTCCAATAGGTGTTCTGGCATGTTTGGGGTCGTTATCTGACGATGAGGTCTGTCCGGCAGGGGTTGATTCTGTGGTTGTAGGAGCGTTCTTGGTACTGATACTCGTCGTCGTGGAGACTCTGCTCGAAGTATCCTCGTCTGAATCCGAAGTTGAGAAGTCTGTTGATTTGTAGATAGAAACTTCCAATTCACTTATTGCACAACCAAAGCTGTGATCCTCCGACGGCTGATAGCCTTGTACGCGGTTGCGCATTCTGGGTAGCCTAAGCGTGTACTAAGTAAGAGTTAGTTCGCAGTGAGGGCTGCGTATACGTGAGTTACGAACTAGAATAAAGCTTGAGAATCCTGGGTATTACAGCCTCTATTTGAAGCATAGCAAACTGTAGTAATGGGGAAGAAGCATCTGAAATAGTTGTTCATGGTGTCGCAGGCTGTGGCCGTTACTGACCCGCTACTACACATCCAGGTTTGCTATTTTAAAGAACTAAGACGAATTAGCTTCTCGTGAATTCTGAGCATAAAGTTGAACTCATAAGTAAAAAAGAAAGGACTCTACCTACGTAGTTATCATGTTCGTAGTAACCACAATTTCCATATATCTGTCGGCTATAAATGACATCTCGGTTGTCCAGCGCTGCCAATGCAGTCACCGCGGGAACAGTATAATCAAGCCTAGGAGGATCACCGGGACGAGTTTGTACACTATCAGCCATTATTTCAGTGGATGAGACTCGATGGCGGTCCGCGGTAAGCTAATAACCGTGTATGCCAAAAGGATGGAAGTGTTGCTTTCTTTGTAAAAGGGAAGTCACAGTTTGTAAGGAGGAGAAAGATAGGGGATTCACTTGGGTCTCATCCAACTTAAGAACGAGAACATAGGACCGAAGGACAATAGGGCCAAATGTCCAAGGATCAGGCTCTGCATTCGATAGTGCCTTGCCTAGAGTAGGCTCCAGAGAAATCAAGCCAGTAGGCAATATCAGACCACAGCCTGATTCTATTTCTGTAGACAAGAACTCATCTATCACATATGCATGAATACTAATAGGAAATTATCAGCTTCTTTGGGGCTGTATTTATTGGTCATTCTTACCAGCTGAAAACTCCCCATGTCGGTTGCCGTCATGAGGCTTTAGCCAACTGGGACTGTCTTGATGAGGCATTGGATTGGTGAAATCAGGTCGAGAAATGCGTTTGCACAAGTGATCGAGAGACAAGCTCAAATGAAACACGGCACTCATTGCCGAGTTCCAGAGATCAGTCTTGACCGACTCTTCCCGCTGTATATTTGCATAATCCCAAGTCATGTTTCTTGGTGCTTCTTTGATGGTTCCCATATCAATACCCCTGAACATTGTTAGTTCTTGTCTCGAAACCTAGAAGGGAAAGTCGAACCGTAGTCATAAATATTCAAGATCAACCGGGCAGTCTGAGCAACCCAGGCGAAGGCCTTCTTGCTTTCATTGCGAGCTATCATCTCGAGTACTGGAACCTGTCAACTTTATATCTGCTCGTCTCCACCGTAAATACTTACAATCTTCCAACCAAACAATCAACTCCTCCAAGCGAACCGGGTTCCCTTCTGTTTCGGCATGTGTCATGACGAGATGTTGCTGGGGTATGTCAAGCTTGTAGCCTCTAGGGGTGTTTGGGAAGTTGTTGACCCAGTACATGAAGAGGTCTTGCATTTGCCCGATCAAATGTTTGGTTGGAAGGAAATACAAGCCTTGATCAATCATTTCCATGATGGGGAGCTCTATGATGCGTTTGAATACGTCGTTGATGCCATCGACGAGGAGTTTAATGGCGTCGGCATCAGTCGGGCGCATCTTCCGGATAGGCATTATTAGAGGGGTTATACAGGCGACGAACGGTAGTTTTCGTGATAAGGTACGCAGTGTTACTCAAAATAAACCTTTCGATGACAGTGATGAGGGTGCTAGAGATTAGTTTAGTTGAAGTTGTTCCGATGTCGTGAGCCAAAACTGCCCCTTATGACAGGGTTTGAACAAGGTTAACCTTTATGCCTGGTTCCTGCCTGTGATTGATAGCAGCACAAGGAAACAACTAGGTGCCTAAGGTTTGGAAAGAAATGACAGAGAGAACCTCGGTTGCGACTTACTGTTTCTATCGTGATTCCCATTTCTGTCCAAGTATTTGTTATGAGATTAGCGCGACTACCTACCAATATAGATAGGTAGGAACAACAAACATGGACAGTATAGGTAGCCTTGAATGATATGGAAACGAGCAGCGGTAATAGAACATTTAATCAACTCCATAATGTCAAGTAAGTCATGTCGCCACGACCAATCGCAGATACAAGGTCAAAAGAAAGGTACGGTTCGACTTTTATGGCAAACCTCACAGTTGAAACCACCCCGGTTCTTGGGCGGAACCGACCTTGGGTGCTGATATTTTCCAATGAAAGACCCGAGAGAAGCCGTCTTCTGAGGCACAGGTTGATGTAGACCATCTACACATCTGAGGAGACTACCCAGGCTCGCCTGAAGATCGTTAGCGACTCCCCATACTGCCTTCTCTCGGTGCCAACTCAGTGGCGTTTGGGAGTAAAAGTGCACTGTTTCTATCGTCAGCATTGGGAACAATGTTGCAGCATTATGTACGGATGCACTTACGCAATGAGAGTTGCAGGGCTAGCATATGTAGATCCCATCATGATTAGAGAGCGCCTCCTTTCGTCCTTGAATATTTGCTGCTCAAGAGAATCGGTAAACGGTGGATCAAAGTCAATGTCGAACTTTTGTGCCCATCCTTGGAACTTCTGCTGATTGAGCAGTATATTGGCAGTTGAAGTGCACTTGTTCGAGTCGCCGGACAGGTCTAGTAATGCGACGATGTCTTTGAATCTTTGGGAGACCACACCGACTCGTTCAGAAAAGCTTTGAAACTAATTCCTCTCCATAACTGAATCGAATGGGGTACTTATCCTGTCGGTTGTGATAATGTTGCTACTCGGAAAGCTGGCGCGTAGTGTATGGGGTATAACCTGGCGACACAGAGGGTAAGATATCGTTGTTGACTCATAGTTACCTAGAGCTTGGCATTAGATCTACCACTGAAACTACAAATATGTTCAGGCAATCTCATACTTTCAGGGCCGTTCCTGCCATTAGTTGAGCTCCAATGCTATGACCGAGGAAGGGGGTATAGTCATACACGGTCCAATTCCTCCTATTAGGTTTGAGTTGTGCCAGGGGCCTTAAACAGAGCGACATCATTAAAGGATCTGGAATTGGTAAATAAATGATAATAAAGCTTTGATGTCAAAGACACTATTAGTTATAAAGAAGCAACCTAACTGGTTAGTTGGGCGCCTTATATGTATGTCATAAATCGGCAATCAAAGTCAACTTCTAAACCATCAACTACCTAGATCATGTTATCAAAATCATCAGTTTCATCTTTCACTTGTCCTATTAAAACTATCCCAAAGGACCATTCCAGAAATATCTCCCCTCCCTCATGCACAACTTGTCTTATCCCTGCAGGATGACTCAACCATGTCCGATCACGCAGTGCCACTTATCGCCCTCTAAACAAAAGACGAACACCCATTCACCGCTAAATTTAAGCAATCTAACCGCTTATCTTACTGGCTAACCAGAACAATAGGAACGCCTTCGGTTGTGGTATCTCATGAATACAGTAGCATTGCAGGTTACAAAGCGACCCCCCTCCTCCATCGGGCGATGGATCCGATCCGGTCGAGGAGCAAGGTCGTAGGGCGTGGTTTTGCGACGCTAGAATCTGCCACAGCCGAAGTCCAGATTAGTCCTTTTCCTTAGCTTGTTGGTGCTTCATTGGCTAACCGTGTTTATTAGATGGAAGAGAAAGATTTGGTGTTACTGTCTGCGGAACCACTCCCGGTTTAAGCTTATATAGATGGAGCACCTTTGGTTTTGGCCCAGGAGTTATACATGCAATCGAGACTAAACAGCACTTTTACCAGAAAACTAAAAGCATGATCGACTCTACACCCAGAGAAGAAAATGTCCAACGTAATAGTTTTCAAGATAACGCCAATTGGGCGGCGTTCGGCCTCGATCCTATAGCGGCTGCTATGTCGAATGTCAACCCAGATGCCGAAGCACAACAAGAAGCAGAATCCCCTGCTGAAGACATTGAAAACTCATTCAGCGCATGGCTTTGCGTCCTGGGGGCATTCCTATGTCTAGTCCCCACCTTTGGTAAAAGTCAATGCCCACTGACTCCCATACTATTCACTAACCATCTCCCCTGCAGGCTTCATGAACTCTCTCGGTACAGTCCAGACACATCTAAGCATGAACCAGCTCCACGATTACAGTGAAGGCGAAGTAGGATGGATAAGCGGCCTATTCCTCTTCCTTTCACTCATCTTCAACGTCCAAGTTGGCCCAATGGTTGATGTCCACGGGCCCAACATCATCGGTCCAGTCGGCGCGGTTCTGTACGTAGCCATGTTCCTCCTCATGGCTGAATGCCGCAACTACTGGCACTTCATGCTATGCTTGGGCGTATTTGGAAGTATCGGTGCTGCTATGACAATGGTTGTTGCCATAGCCATCGTAGCCAAACTCTTTGTCCGCAAGCGCGGTCTTGCCATGGGCATCACTCTCGCAGGATCATCCATCGGAGCTGTCATATTCCCTATCATCCTGCGCTCTACGTACCCCCAGCTAGGATGGCAGTGGTCGATGCGAATCATGGCTTTCATATCCGCTGGCCTGTTGCTCCCAGCCATGGCCTGCTTCATCCCCTTTAACAAGATGTACAAAAAGTCTTCGGGAGGACAGGCGAGCCCCAAGAGCTCTACACTCAACTTCACGGCCTTCAAGTCGCCTGCTTTCTGCTTCGTCACGGCTGGTATCTTCATGTTTGAGTTTGTCATTTTCAGTATATCGGGCCTTTTGCCGTCTATCTCCACGCGCGTCGGCTTCACTCCCGAGAACGGGTATACTCTGCTCGCCATTGTAGGAGCCGGCTCTACCTTTGGCCGAGTCATCCCCGGGTTCATCGGTGACAAGTATGGGCATTTCAACATACTCCTTGTCAGTGCAGTCTTCACTATCATCTTTATGGGAGCATTGCTTGTTCCCTTTGGTACAAAATCAGCCACTGCTTTGTACGCCTGGTCTGCTATTTGGGGATTCGGGTCTGGGTCGTTTCTCTCCATTACACCAGGTCAGTATTGATACACATAAGTATAGAGTTAAAAGGGCATGACTAACAAGTAACAGTATGCATGGGCAAAACATGCGAAGCTAAAGACTATGGAAGATACTACGGTAAGCTTTCTATACTATGCATATCAGCAGTTACACTCGACTAACCACTACTAAAGGCATGATGAACTTTGTTACAGCTTTTGCACTACTCGTCGCCCTCCCAAGCAGCGGTGCCATGCTGGAGAACATGGGACCTCAGGCCCTTGCCGGTTTGTTCACTGCTTTGACTGCTGTGGGAGGAGCTTGCAATTTTGCTGCGCGAGCTCTCCTCGTTGGGGAATGGCTGTCTCCAAAGACAATTATTTAGCCTCAGGTATTGGCCTTTACTAACTAGCATCTTTTAATATCAGAAAGAATGTCCTGCCATGACCTTTGCATGAAGGAAGGGCTTGGCTATGACATGGGAACGACAAGCGAGGGCAATTAATGTCCGAGAATGAACGTTGATAATATAGGAAGTTGGGTTGGAGGGAGTTACAAAATTGAATCTGGCGTTGGGACATAATCTATCTTAATATCAACCATTAATCACTTTACCTTAAGGCTGCATACAAAAGAGTAACGCAATGCTATAAACAGCCACCACTACCACAGCACAACCACTCTCATCCCTCCCTCTCCCTCCTCCTCATCGCAAACCCCATCTCAACCAACTTAACCATGATAGAATTCGTCAACGGGATCTCTCTTCCCTGAACAACCTGCTCCTTAACCTCCTCCTCCGTCGCCCACACATAATCCTGATGCTCCTTTGGATCCAGCTTGACCACCTCCGTCGACACAACATCCACCTCGAAGCTGAACTTGCAGAAGAAGCGCTTCCCCGTACGATTCGTAAAAACAGCGCCGGGTTGGCCGTTGAGCCCGTCGGGGATCACACGGCGGATGTGCCGCAGCTCGAGGCCTGCTTCTTCCCAGAGTTCGCGCGCGCAGCCGTACAGCACCGTCTCGTCAGAGTCGTCGCACGCTCCGCCTGGGACCTCCCACCTGTTGGGCATGCTGTCGTCCGGGGCGCGCTGGAGAAGCAAGATGCGGTTGTCGGCGTCAAAGACGAGGGCGCCCGTAGCGAGAGAGTCCCATGTTTTGCTGTGCGTCTTGAGCCAGTCACGGTGGTTGACGTTCCACTCTGCGACGGATTCGTCAAAAGTGAATTTGAACTCTGAGGGAGTGACTTGTGTTGATTCTTGTTCTGCCATTGTGTGTTGTGACTTGAAGGTGAAGTGGATGAGAATGGGCCAGGTGAATGACCGAGTGCTGCCTGATATTGGCGCTAATTCCACATGTTATCCGCAGCGACATCTTGTGAACTACCTACGTATTGATCCTTAGGCAGAAGAGGCTTGAAACAGGCATGGAAAACACAATGTCATATCAATTAATGCCTACATTTAATAAACTGCTTTCTATTAAAGTGGCAACGGCACGGTTTATACAATACACGCTCATTTATCTCACAGTCTCGGACAGAGGGACACAGGCGAAGCAATCATACACACTCGTTATTTACTCTAACATCTTGAGGACCACCATTAAGGTCGTGTATCCGAGTATACAAGTCATAACTGGAAATTTGTACATACATGGGATGCCACCATCATACTCGTTGAGAGCTGAGTACATCTTATTTTCCCCAACATACAGTTCAGTTACCACTGCCGCTGCATCATCTTCCCCGGAGAATTTAACACGTTCCGTGAACATTGCGCTCCAAAACACCTTGCTTGTTGAAGCTCGAATGCGATGTAGGGGATTATGCCACGTCTGCTTAAGCGACACCCTAGAATTCAACATGCTCACTGTGTTTCTCCGAGAATCGATCGTTCCTCCAATGTCGATCCATGTAACCCCGTGGCACTACCAGGCACCATTTGTGATAATATCAAGCAAATGCTTGAAACAAACTTGAATGCCGCTGTGCTGACATTGAAGCTGATGATAAAGAACCCCAACGCCCTAACGCTAAACATACAGACCAGGTGAGCAAACGAAGCCCCCTCCAAAAACAAGAAAAGCAAGTAGCAAATAATAGCTATGGACTTTTGTGTACGACGCTCACGTAAGTATTTTGCGATGCGTAAAGCCAATATCGACAAGCTGGCATAAATCAGAAACGATCATACCAGATCCTTCCGCGTATCTCAACATAACGCTATTTCGATCGAAGATGTGATTCTATAGTCCGGTGAAGAAAGTCGTTTAGATGCTTTGACATTCACATTCGTGGCTCTTGCTGAGGCAAAATCGACTTCTTAGCGCGGGTTTGCATGAAGTTTGCGTGAGCTTCCAGACATCGGGCCTTGAGCCGTGTTACCGGCCAGACTGCTGCCTTGTCCAACATCAAGGCGGTGATCCGAAGTAGCTTCGCAGCGTAGCCATTGTGCCCGTTCATGTCCAGATTAGCTTCCTGTCCATTCAAACCACGAGCGAGGTCAATGTTCATCTTAATCTCTGCTGATGACAACACCTCGTGAACCTTGCCAAGTAGCTTGACATCCTCTTCTTCCAAAAGCATGATGGCAGGGACCTCTGAAAGGTTGACTTGGTCCTGGCCGAGTATACCGAGGTAACAACCAACACGATCCTGCAACGTAGCAATCCACTCCGCGAGAACTTGAGCGCAGTCGAACGCACAAAGAGCAGATTGAAGTGGAAGCTCCCTGCTTGTGAAGTCGGCGAACGTGACACCGAGCTTGTCAGACATGGCGAGAGAATCCGCAGCATAGAATGCAGCCTTTCGAAGATGCTTTTCCCGCCGCGATGTAGCGTGGTTTGACATACTAGAAGATGCTGACTGGAGATGAGGAGGCACCTTGCCATTTGAGAAGTCCATTGATGATGGCTGAGTAGCAGGCGATTCCACAAATCCGGAGCCATTGACAGAGTTATCCGATGGCTCAGTGCTTCCGGATTCCGAGTTCGAAATTGGCGATTGCTCGGCGTGTTGAACAATCTCATTACCACGAGAAAGCTCCTCGGCCATCCCATCCCAATCGCGTTGCCAGAACTTCTCCTTCGAGCGTGAAAGATTCACAAACAGCCGAATGTATGCCAGATCAAGCAAGGGAATTGCATCTGCAGATAGGGGACCCTGGCCAAAAGGGTTTGGACGTTCAACGCTGTGTTGAGGGTTGCTTGCCCAAGCCGCTTGCCACGCCTTAAGGGCAGGCTCGATGTGTCGATGCATCTTGTCCGTCTCCTCGTTGGTCCAGACTTTATGATGATGCCTTTGTCGTGTCTCCCAGATATAGTTGTGTAATGCATTGATGAGAACCAGGGATCCGAAGGTGCTGGGTCGAAGTGGTGCATCCATTGGGTCTCGTCCGTCAATCGAAGGGTCGAACTGGCCGTTAAAGGAGAATTGGTGATGTTTCTCATTGGCGTGAAGAAGGTCGCCCAACGCATCATGGAATGTCATCCTGTTGTGGTTTGCTCCCTCTGGTCCACCTCGAGCGTGGAATACAGCGCTTGATTCAGCTGAGAAGTACTCCTCATCACAAGGAAGGTCCAGGAAGATCTCCGAGTTAGTTAATGCTGGAGTGTGGTTGTAGGCAGAGACCAGAAGGCTGGAAAGAATGAACACCGCATAAAGGGTTCGTTTTCGCTCCTCCCCCGACTTCCACCGCAACCACTCTGTCTGATCGGGTTCCATATTGACGTTCCAGTTCCCGTCTTCAGCCATTTGAATATCGTGGTCGTCGGAGGAGCTGGAAGGCCCGGGCCGCAAGAGTTCAGCTGCTTGGGCAAGGCTTACGAGAGCTGCGCAATGTGTGGAGGCAATGTCGCTGGCAGTCTTGTCGCCGCAATTGTGGCCGTAGACGACATTCAAAAGCATGGCCTGGACAAGCCATACAGGGGTATTAACGCCCCCATCACTGCTATGGTCAGTTGGGGTGCTTCGACGAATGTCTGCTTTCCGAACATCCGCCTTCCGGCGCTCTTCAAGGTAGAAGAATATCATTTTCTTGGCCATTTCGAACAGCTCTCGAGATTGAGCAGTTTCCATCTCATAGAGCGCGCCGATTGCGGCCATGGACAATATCAGACAACCACTACCACCTACACCTGAGCGACTATTGGAGGAAAAAGGCATATCGAAGGACAAAGTAGGAAGGTGAAGGAACGGCAAATGAGGGTGGAAATAAGCTAGATATGCACCGACATAGCGCTGGAGGTCCTGAGTACTGGGCAAATTGGCTGCTTGGGGAGAGGAAGCATTGCCAGCGGACTGGGAGAGAGGCGATTGAGGTGAGCCTTGAGAAGTAAAGGAATATTTACGACCCCCAAAGGGCAGGCACTGGGACAGGATGTTCACGATGGCATGCCGGGTGGCATCTGTAATGGTGGTCACGGGCGAAGCGCCGTGGTTGCCGCCATTTAAGGAGGATGGCGTCTCCGGGCCGGCATTGAACCCAAGGGTCTGGTTAATGTTCTGGGTGTTGAGCCCCGTCATGACAGAGGGGCTCAACGAACTCAGCGACGGTGGAGGCGTAGAGAAGTAAGGGTCATTGATCTTTTGAGTAGCTGGCTGAGGTGATAACGGTGCTCCGTTAAGGAGATCCGGAAAGACTGTGCCATTCAAATCCATCGCAAAAGGGTTCGTCGGCATCTGTGGAGGCGGCATTACAGGTGCTTGCCACATAGTACTTGTCCCAGCTGGCGCAGGATGATTCGACCCATCCAACATAACATCGCTAATCCCACTCTGACTCGTCGTGCTGATTGCGGATGGACTAGATCCATCAATCACATTTTCGTTTCCATTTCCAAATGACATCTGGTGCTCAAAACCAGTCAACCAGTCAAATTCGTCGAGGTTTTGGCTCGTAGGCATCTCGTTCATGTGGCCAAAAGGCGAGGTCTGGTCAAAGTTCATGCCCTGCGGTGAGTCGTTGTAATGAAGGTTGTTGGGATTTACTGTCGTACCCGGCCCAAAGAGCACACCGTCAAACTCGAATTCGCTGAACGCGGACATCGGTGGCGCCGTCCTGAGAGGGTTAACATAGTCGAGGTTATGGAAAGCACCTGTCTCAAGCTTAGGGATGCCGTGGTGCATAGTCCGCTGGCCCATAGCCGCGGACATGCCGCCACCAAAGAAATGATCCATACTATGGTTTGGCAAACCGGCAAGACTGGGATGCCTGCTGTGAGTGTGAATGACGGGAACATTGCGAGCCGCGGCAGCATGGGCAGCAACCGTCTGCATGGCCGAGATGTCGATGTGGCTTATAGTGTTGGCCCTGGGCCGCATTGTGTTTGCTGCGACGTTTGAAGCTGGAGCGGCGGCGGCTGCTGCTGCTGCATGGGCTCCGGCAACGCTGTTTTTGCGGGCACGACTCTGGCCAGGAGTAACACCCGTTGTGGACTCACGACGATTGCGAGGGCGGGACGAGGGGGTCGAACCCTGGTGCAGCTTTTGCTGGTGACGCAGCAACAGGTCACGACGGGCAAAGCATCGTGCACACTCGGGACACTCGAAGGGTTTCTCCTTCGTGTGGGAGCGTTCGTGTCGCTTGAGATGTTCCAATCGGGCAAACGAACGCTGGCAAGTGCCGCAGACGTGTGGACGGGGCTTGTCCGTCTTCGGGGGAGGGTAAGTAGGCACCTTTGTGTTGACTGTGATGGTTGAGGCTATAAATGTCAGCATGTAAAATCGGAGGTTTTATTCGGTGACGGAGCAGCTTGAGTCGGACGCGGAAGCACGAGGGATAGTGCCGGCGAGGGCGGGATAGCTCACCAGAGTCGTCGGTGGTGGTGGAGGGCGCGGTGCCGGCAGCGGCAGTGTTTGCTGGAGCGGTAGCAGACATGGCGAGATTGTGACGCGAAACTTTAACGCCTGAGTCGTTTATCACCATGGCAGGTCGGTTCGTTCAAGTCCGGATTCGCGAAAGACGAGGCCTCGACTTTTTGCTCGTCGTGCTCGCAAAAAAACCACAAAGAACTATTTCGTCGTGGGGCAGGAGATTGGACGACTGAGAAGCTCGATATGATGGCGGGGAGTTTTGGCGGGCGGCGGGCGCGGTTCGTCACTTTTGGTGGGGGGAGGGGGAGAGAGGTAAATGGAGCTGTTAATCAGGATAAATAAGCAATATCTATAAGCGACTCGAGCATCTTCCTCAGCAGTTATAATAGAGAATATTGGCGAAGAGTAAAGTGAAGCAATTCGGATCGTTGTCGAAAACTTAAAATGCGAAGCAGCAACTGCTTGGGGAAAGTGAAGGAGAAGGAGAGTGAGTTGTAGTGGGAAGGAAGAGAGGAAGGTTGGCGCCGAAAAGGGCGGAAGGTAGAAGCACTGTGCGGGAGACTGTGCAGTTAGTGTTGAATGGCAAGGGACCTTGGACCTTTGGACATTTGGGGGTGTGGCTCCAGCTGTTGTTTCCCTGGCTCGTTAGGTGTTCATATTCTCTCTGCTCTTGTGAAGATGAGACGGGGGAGGGATTCCCTTGCTCTTTTAAAAGGCTTGGAGATAACGCCTATCTTTTGAGTGAGCAAGGTCGTAAGCTTTACGGTATGAGGCTGATTGAGTTATGGAGTTATTCACTGCCTCATACGTAGGGTACAGCAAGCAAACTGCTGCAACTGTTCCAGTGGCCGTGCAGTGCGCCTCGGCTCAGAAACTCATAACCGTCATTTCCAACTCAATCAACTCAATTCGGGCTCGTTGTCCCCGAGGGCTGCCATCAGTTGCCTCACTTGCGTCACTTCATAGCATTGAATTGCTCACTCGGCCTGATCTCGCGCACCTGCGTAGCCTGGTTCTGTTTGAGGCTCACAGATCCCCCATCCAGAGTGGATGTGTGGATACTGGAGCAAGTCGAGAGTACGACGTTACTTTTTTGGGTGCTTAACCCTTCGTGCGTCTTGTGATGGTGGGATGGATCATGGCTCCCCTAGCTCCTGGCAACGGGTACCCTGAATTAACAAAAAGGCGATGTATCCCAGCGAGCCTCTGCGGCAGAAAGGCTCCTGGCCTGGGGACCTCTGGGACTGGGAGTAAGCCTGTGAGCCTAAACCAAAATACGGCGCAGCAGCTCGACTAAGTGTATCCGTAGATTTATTGCATCACGCGGCAAATGCGTTGTTAGCACTTCCCGAAGCACGGCTAGACGTGACTGGCAAAGTAAGTTGTCTGTGTGTGATTTACAGGGGGCTTTTCAGTGTCAGATATTGCAGGGTTTTGAAGACTATCGATGGTTCACAGTTCACACTGGACTTGGTCGATAGTAGCTTGTCAACTACAGAGTACAGTATCATTGTTGCACAAACAGCTCTGTCTAGAACCTCACAGCTCTTGCTGTGCATCCTCGCTACAGAGCCCATTGGACGTGAGCACCCGTAGAGGCTCCGCGCAATCGCCTTCGCCACGGCATTTGGCGCTCAAGCCCAAGTGCAAGTGCAAGCCCAAGGAAGCTTTCAGAACAAGTGTGAGCTTGGCGATGACTGAAATGACCGAGTACTTCTGTACTGTGCACTGTGCAGCTCCCGGTTGTAAGAACTGCACCACGCTGCATTGCAAACTGGGCGCCCCTCGAAATAGCTACTGGGGTGTGATGAATGACGATTGAATTTGCAGTGCAACGTCCTGCATGTAACTTTTCCCGTAACCGCGAATTCAATTCTATGGATTTTGAATCATAATGCAGTGCGGACGGGAGCTTAACGGAGGACCCTTGAGCGTCCTCTCGGGCTGTTTTCGAAGTTTAAGATACGAGTGGCCGAGGCTTACGGATAGATCCAATTCATTGGTAGCTCGCTTTGACACCGGGGCCATTTCTACTAGCCTCTTACTCTTCGAACAGGGTCTAACTTTTGGTTCGAAACCACAAAACAAATCACTATCTATCCAAGGTCCGTTTCCGGTCAATCTCACCAACAGCCAACCTCTTCTCGTGCGGTCTTGTCCGTATCCTGGCGCTTAATTTTTGCTGGAACACGATGATGATTAACTAGGCCTGGAAGCTCCAGCGTAGGATTGGTTCACCAGCTTGGTACCTAGTCGTTGTCTGTTCTGCAGCGCTCCCGATTGGGAATCTCGTTTTGGTAGACCGTGGAGAGAAGCCCACAAAGCCTGTGTCAAAGATCAAAGATACAGAGCTCACAATACTACGTGGCAGAGAACCGGAAGACCCAAAACATGAACGAAGTTTCCGTTGGCGTTATTTTTATTTATTATCCATTTCCCCTAACCCAACCGCGAATGACGTGCAGCTGGTCGCATGTTCCATGTCAATATCAAGCGCCCGCTGCTCTCATGCTTGTTGGGAGTTAAAAGGCTACGTAGTAATTAATCTCTGTACCTGCGGCAATTATTAACCCGAAACTCAGCGCCGTCAGTCCTTTGTGCTTGATTGTCTGAGGATGATGGCATGGCGTCTTTCATGCTCCGTGATGCGATGCTTGCTTGTCTGGTGATCACCTGTTGATTCATCGATTGCATGGAGGCTCTGCTTATTCTGTCACTAGTTGCTTCAAGCTTACATTTGTTGAGCAAAATAAGGAGATTATGATCCAATCCTGCAGCTTGTCAACTTGATACGATTTCTTGTTTTATGTTATAGTTCGCATCGGTAATAAGCCCGGGAGCGCATGCAATGGCCCCCCCAAGATAACATCAGGTTGGGAGGTATTTGACCGTAATCAGTCGATCAATTGCCCTCTATCGTGAATCTGCTATTAGCCGATTGCCTGAACTTGTCGTACTCAGCGGGTCCATTCCCAATTGTCCTCGTTTTTAGCGTCGATAGGGTCCTGTGCTTGGGCGTGGGTTTGCTACTGTGCGAAGGGGAATATCCCTCACGGCTCGGCCAACAGCCTGCTTACCTCTCTCTCTATCTGACTGGGGGTAAATGTGAATGAATAGCTGCGAGAACTGTTGATTTGAGACGCCTTACACGAGACAAGATATGGAGTATCTATACGGAGTAATTTTGGCGGTATCAGGGAACAACAGCTACTGATCTCTGAGGTCTAGATCATGTGTGCTGTCATGAGAGAAATGCAAATGCGAATGCAGACACAAAGCAAAGCAAATGCAATCAGTTCAGAACCAATTGCAAGCCCAACGTGCGTTTCACGTACGTACGATGTAGCTCGAGGCGTATCAGTGACCCAAGCCCTAGACGATATCCCTCTGTCTGCCTACCTATCAGACAACCACAGCAGGACCCTCAGTGAGTGACCGTCGTTTCTACGGAACTTTCTTTGTTGGAACGATCGACCTCTTCAGCCTCATCAGTGTTCTTCATTCCGTCCAGAACATTTGCCACCCTTCCAACCGATTTCCCGACTAAGGGATGGATCTACTGCTCTAGGTGCTGCAGAGCACAGCACAGATACGAACCAAACGGTTTGGTTTGGTTTGGTTTGGTTTGGTTGTACAAGGAAGCAGGAGAATGATTACCACCGAGAAATACGTTGTCGCGATCCACGAACCCACCGTCTGCTCCATAGTCTGTTTCAAAAGCCCATCATCACAAATGCAATTCTCTCATCACACGGCGTCGCGTCCCTTACATTGGATGCTCGAGTATTAGTAATACCTGGAGCCGTTCGAGACCTGGCAAAATGGCCCCAGGTTTCTTCTTAGTTAACATGTTGCAGTTACACTCACTAGAGAATCGTCAAAAGGACCGTGCGCAGAACCCTTGACCCCTACTGTCTCTCCTAGATGCCTCGTTAGGGCATGGGGCCGCACGTTGTTGTGTGAGTGCACACATCCAATGGATCGCTGCATCCAATCATTGCTCAAGGTATCCTCAGAGGCTCAGTCCTCAGCATCGATATTACCAGCAAAGTCACCCAAAGGATGCCACACGGAATCTGTACTAGACTTGTCTGGACCTGGCCTGGCCTAGACATGAGTTGACTTGTTCTCTCCTCTACCGTTAACAAACTGCCGGGGGACTGTCAGTCCTTGGACGAGGCGCCAGGAAAGATGCCTACATCACAGGCCAGACCAGAACAGATGCTTGATACTTACTTGCTACGCCCCGATCCACCTGCACGCAAGCCAAAGGGACCAGGTCTTGGCTCTAATTACATCCAAAAAGCAGCGAATCCAATCACGCCGTCGGTCCAGGGGTCAGCTGTACTGTACGTACTTGCTAGGGACCTACGGATAGGGTCGCAGCCAACCTTCCACACAACGAGATCCATCCTGGGGGATGAGGCTACTCGGCTTGGCTCTACTGCATCTTGCTAGTCTAGTGCTCGCTTGAGCAACGCTGGTTCATCACGCTTTTTGACCTTGTATCCGCTGCCGTCAACGGACCCTCGATCGGTCAGGCTATCCGAGTCTTTTGTCTGCTCACCGCCAGATTGACAGCCCAGACCAGTGCCGACGAAATGATGAGCATCAACGCCCGCCGCTGAGGCTCAGGCTGAGACTGAGAAAGACCTCAGACTTGGACTCAGACTCACACACCCAATCCTGAGACGGGCTGTAGCCGACATGGTTAGCTTTGCTTTGCTAGCATGGCATGCCGATGCCATGCCATGGGCTGTCTCTCATGCGAGCACGAATGGGGTTTCAATTGCAGAGAGCCTTGATCCCTGTTCAACACACCGTGAGCCATGTCGCTACTGCAGTCACAGGACCTTCTTGCCACGCCGAGCGCAAGGGATGTTGTGGTGCCTTTTCCATGTCCGGCGGTACACAGGTCATACTCTGTTTAAATGTCTAGCGTATACCTCGACGCCACCAGCAATAATAATTCAGAGATCTTATTCTTTAAGTAAATTACTTTGAAAAAGAAACTCCTATTTAATATCTTCTAACCAACTCAAAGGATACATATTTAAGCTATTAGATTCTGAGATCACTAAGAAGTTAATAGAATCGTATAGTGACTTGTAGGAATGTCCAAGCTAGATATTTAAACAGGGATCATTTTGCATATCAGCTGCTAACACACAACTCTCAGGTTGTGCCAGATCAAATGCTTTGCTCCAATTGATCAGCTAGTTCACCGAGGATCCAGGAACAGGACCATTTGGCTGTCGGCGAGTTTCTGTGCATTCGATGTAGACTTGAGGACATGCAATGTGCAATATCTGCCGCCATGATCTTCTAGATAAGCACCAGCAATTCTGAGTAGACACCTGCTGTACAGTAAACAAGCACAGTGGTAATAGCAGATCATGCAATTTAGAAATGTTTCTCAGCCTTTTGATAACTTTCAATGACTTGATCTTGACATGTCTCTGAAGCATCCTATTTTGTTTTATTCTATTCTTCTTCATGTGCTGCAGCCAGATACTTTTAGCTTGGCGGGCTGTACGCCATAAGCACTTGGAGGTGTCAACAATTGGCGGTAGCTTTAGAGGCTCTCGGACTTGACGGTGAAATATTTGAACATCATCCATGCTCTGTAGGTTCCCTCTCTGGGCCAGCTTCCAGCTTCCCCAACGCACTATGTCTGTTCAGTTAAAGCACGGGTTAGCAGAGCGATCCATGCCCCTGACCCAAGTCTTCCCGCTCTGCAGTCTGCACAGCCCCCCGAGGTGTGCCAAGCAAGCATCGTGGTGGGACGTGATCCTAAAACTCCCCCAACTTGCACAAATGCAGAGTTATTGTGTGGTGCTTCACTGCTTCAGAACCCACTGCTTAACGTTAGAGGCCATTAGTCTCCGTCACGCGTCCCACTTCTGTTGCGACAAGTCTCTCTATTGACGATCCCAGCCGCCAATGCGAATGCTAATTGTCAACGCCAATCCTTCTCTCCATGTCTCAAAATGTTTCTTCCGTCGGTTGACAGACTAGCATCTCGAGGTGGCATCGACTAATCGGAGGAAATGCCAATGCATTACAGATATTCTCCACTGTCTTACTTACAGAGGATATCGACCACATTGGTGGACTTTGGAGTATCAGTTTAGGTCCCCTGGCAGAGCTCTCCAAGAGTCTCCAATATCGGGCTTTGGCGAACAGGAACTGTCCCTCTATCGAACCGGATTCCAGAATCAGCCCTAAACGATTTGGAGAAGAGACCAGGTATGATATGTTGTGCTTTGCCGTCCCTATTCTTGCTGATTTCCAAGAAACCTGTCGTCATCTTTTAGCATGGCTCAAGGCACATAAACATCCCTTGAGAGGTCCTACAAATCCCCAGAACCATTGGTCCAGAAACAGACATATCTCCATGATCCAAGGGTAAGAGAGGTCAGGTGCATCAACGGCCCACAGCTGGAGGCTCCCGCGACCCCTTTGGGATTGGATGAGATGCTTGTCAGTTTGACGATTTGCCATTCGTTAGAGTCTTGTCCTGAACCTGGAGTTGATATGAGCGATGTCGGCTGGTCATCTAGAGTGGAATTGAATCACAATGACGATATCTTGAGATGTGAGATGGCTAGTAATTCCTGCTTAAACGACGGCCGAGCCGTTATTCAACGCTTTGTGTCGGGAATTTATGCATCTCCCCTTGATGAATGACACTGGCCAGGGCGAAGATGGAAATTAATTTTGACAACGAAAAGGTCTGTCACACCACGCACTTAGACGTGTGAGACCAGCCTGAGCCAATTCAGGCACTTTAGGGCACTTCATTTCATCCACGCAAGTTCTCCCTCCCTTCTCGACGCCTGTCATTCTCATCGGTCTATTTCAACCCCTGCACACCACTTTGACGACTTTGTTACCAGTCGGGCAATTAGCCTTAGCACGACCTTGCCAATTAGTTTGGGTATCAGGCCTTTCCACTTCGCACAGTACTGTACAGTATACAATATCCGGACAAGACAAGACACATCAACATCGGATGTTGGTGGTCTTCCCCCAGTCACCGTGCTCTTAGCTACCCCAAATTCTGTTTAGCGGAGTCTAGCCCGTAGCCCGTATCCCATCCCCCCAGACCAGGCTCTCTCTCCTTAGATGGATGGAGTAATAAAAGAGAATCTGGGGCGGTTCCTCCCCCCGGTCTGGGGGAGAGCGGACGTTGCGTTGCGTTGCGTTTTAGCAAAGCAGGCCCCCTTGTTGTTGACGGCGCACACACCATCCAGCAGCAACCCATCCCTGGCTTCCCCAGATTCTGCTTTGCTGTTTGCGGTAGACAGGCAAGACAGGTCAGGTTCGTGGAAATGAAGACCCAAGATTATTACAGTGCTACGGACCACGGTATGGCTGATCTTGACGGCCAGAGAGACACAACTGCGAGAGAAGCTAACGCCCCCAGCGCTCCTTTCGACGCCCGCCTTGACGCGTCCTCGGATGTCACGGTTCTTTTCAAGTCCGACATATCCATTGCCTGTCCCTGAAATTCAAAGTAAGATTCGCGGCCGCTTCAGCGAATGCGTATGCGTATGCTGTCTCTCCATTGGTGATCAGGCCCCATCCAAACTGTTACATCGCCATCGGATCAGGAACTAATAGCGAATTTGCTGGCTCACGAGGAGCATGAATTTGAGTCGAGACTCAACATATCGACGGAACAACCCATCAACGGGTTATTGCCGCAATTGAGGCTCAGAACGCCCCGTCGTCTCCAGACCAGCACGGACGGAACTAGTCTCCTGGCTAGACGGAAAGCAGAACAGGTTTGCGTTGTTGAAGCCTGAAGGGTGCTTCACAGACGATCTGAGGTTTCTCTGGTGGATACCCAGGGCTCCGTGCGAGTCGAAAGGAGCCAGACTTTGTCAATATCAAGATCTTTTAAGATCTGGAACTGGAGCTGGAATATGGAGATGCAGAGTCGTACTCTGTATCCGTACACAGCTCGACTTGATCTTTAATACTGTGGCTAGGTATCCGTATCTCGAACTGATTTAAATCAGCCATTGAAACGGCGTCTACACTAAACATCCCAACTAAAGAGAGCCACGGGGTCGGTAAGCTAGCAGCGCTCCAAGGCCTTGTCATTTCCCTTCTCAAGTGCCATAGAGCGGAGCAAGACATAACAAACAATAGCAAACATTGCCAAGTCTGATATAGAGCGAGCTACGGGGTATAAGCAACCTGATTCAGTGTAGTTACGCCATTGAAGCATTGTTAAGTCATGATAAGAGAAGCGAAAGTGATATGCGATATTTCAGTAAAGACCAGGCCTCGGGAAGCTGCAGGGGCTGCCACACCACACGAGATATTTTGGGTTTGGCCCACGAACGGCGGGACTTGTGGCGTTTTCCTGACAAGGAAGTTGAGTGGCAGAGTACGGATACCTAGTGATTGATGATGTCCCTTGTGAGTTATTTACAGACTTCCATTGTCAATCACCCTTGTTGTTGTTCCTTTTTCCAAGGAGACTTTTCTTTTGCGCCACGAGGCAAGGCCAGTCTGTGAGAAAGTATTGAATAGTATCCGAAGTCTCTTGAACTACCAGGAGTTAATTAGGCATCTGTCTGTGCTGAACAACAAACGAACCGTAGTTCAGCAGCTGAACGCAAATTGTGCCGACTAGCGGAAGATGTTCCGTGGTGGTTAGAAGCGGCCATTAGAGGCAGCCAGTCATGTGGCGTGGAACGAAGTAAAGATGAATCTCGCGAGGGCCAATAAACAATCGTATGGTTAATCCTCGGGCCGGGGAGACAGCTGGTGCAGCTGGTGCAGGACGCTGAGAAGCTTATCACATTCGGCAATGTTCCAACTACGTAATGGCAGTGGGCTGGGATGCCTCTCCAAGACGACTGTGAATAGCTAAAGCTACCTGGTGCTGCATCTGCATCCTGCAGGTTTCGGGTGTACATTCCTCTCTTGCCCAGGTTCCACTGTCGAGACAGTAGCGAGCAGGCCATCGCCTTGACGGACTGATGAGACGGAGACGACACTCGGTCTGTTAGCAGTGGCGAGAGTGGCACTCACCAAAGATGACTACAGTACCTACTTCGTAGATAGGTTCCTCTTAGGTAGAAACAAGATAAAACTTGGTTCCAAGCGTGCGAACCAGGACTACAATAGCTGAATAGCCCAACTCGACTCGGGCAAAGTCCTCTTTGGCGTTGTACTTCCAAGTGATCTACGTCGAGATGATCAGCAGGGTCCTGAAGCCTCTGGGCGAATCACCAACGAGTCTCGCTGTGATCATCTCAGAATTTTCGTTTTAAAAAAAACATCTTTCTTTCGTTCTGTTTCTCTTCTTTGGGGCGTGGCATGACATAACTCAGCAGTTGGCAATACAGATGCATCAAAGGGCAGGGGAGATATCGTGCAACTGCCGCAGGCATCGGAGCATTCTCGCCCTTGGTCAAGTCGAGAACGATTCTTGATTTTGGGCTACAAGACCTTGGGAAGATCTGCGATGCGACTTGACGTACGAAGGCTGCTGGGGGTTGCAACGTCTACCACTCTACGGAGCACAACGTTTTAGTCGGTCTTGCTCTCGGGAAGCAGCCCGGCAATTGTTTTTGTTTGTCGCAACAAGTCAAGTTTATGCGTAGACTGGAGACTGGAGCCTCTTGTTTCAGACGGTGAAGGCTATGGTTACACAGAGAAAGGGCGCAGAAGATTGGAGTGTCGAGTGATTGATTAATCGCTCACTTCATCAGCGGCCACAGGCCAATACATGATGGAGAAGAGAACAAACTGACCAAACTGATTCCTGCCACCGTTTTGGAGCCCACTTTAAAGGTGGCATCTAGAACTCGGCTGCGAAGCCTGCGATGAGAAAGGAACCACTAGAATCCACGCAAGGTGCCTTGTTAGTCGACGACTGCGTGTAACAAGTGGGACTGCGAGGCAACAGAATTAGAAACTTTGTACGGAGTATGGAGTACGGTATCCATACGACATTATGAGATACGGTAGACTTCTCAACCGTACTCGGACTAATCAGCTGGTGACTCACACTGGGACTTTGACGATACTGTACATCAATCAACAGCCACAGCCGGGGTGTCAATCGCGTGGGGGTGTTTCTTGAGTTTGTCTTTGTCTTCCAAGCACTGTGATCTCACTGAATACAGCAAAAGATCAGAAGTGTTGCCTTCTATTTCATCTCGACTCGATCGATCAATGAGTCGGGTGGTTTGATTAAGCGCCGTATTAATTATCGAGCTATGCTTTGAGGGATCGAGAAACGCCGCACCCCGCCAGTTCGACGCCGTCTCATGTCTCATCAATTGACTCTGCATAAGGCTGGTCTTAGCTGAGTTGTAACTTAGTGATTGACTACCCTCCACCAAAAGCCCCAATTCTCTACATCTCGACTTCAAGCTGCTGGATTGATTTCCAATTCTTGGTGATAGATAGAGCGCCCAAATGCCCAGCCTGGTCCCTCGTCATCATTCCAGGTTAGCTGAGCCATGTGCAGTGCGTCTATTGGCTGGAAACGGCATACGTCATAGTAGAGGCCCGTTCCAAGGCCAAGATGATTGAAAACCAGGCTGAAGAGACAAAGAAACCGTGGTTAAATCTTAGTATAGTGCTCACGTCTCTGTGAAAAGTTTTCCTAGGAATATCAACAACAACAATAACAGACATTTTGAATCAATTGGTGCTATTCCTCGTGTTTATATAGCTTCAAGGGCGGCTAACTACACGCTGCGATACCACTTACACGACCTGTACTACCACCACCCTTAAGTCTCACCACACCATGAAGCACTTTCTACTCCCCCTCGCCTCTCTCCTCATAGGCTCCAGCCTCGCTGCAGATGTCACAATCACAGCTCCAGTATCCATTCCCTCAAACGAGCCCGAGTGGAAGGAGAGCAAGTCCTTCACGTCGGCTATCCTGAACAGCACCAATTTCTACCGCGAGGAGCACAACGCTACCTCCCTTGAGTGGAACAAGACCCTTGAGGAGTTTGCAACAGACTACCTCGACGATCTCGACGACTGTGAATTCGAGCACTCCGGTGGTCCCTATGGCGAGAACCTCGCTATAGGTTATCCCAACGTCACCGCCAGCGTCGAAGCGTGGGGTGACGAGCGCGACAAGTATGACTTTGACGACGCTGAGTTTACCGAAGAGACGGGTCACTTTACCCAGCTTGTCTGGAAGGACACCACCACTGTCGGATGTGGGAGGAAATTGTGTGGTGAGAAGGGATGGTATCTTGTCTGCGAGTACTGGCCCAGGGGAAATGTCAAGGGCCAGTTCAAGGATGAAGTCATCAAGGAGGAGGGCGGCGCGTTCTCGACGAGGCCTGGCCTTGGATTGGCGTTAATTGTGTTTATCGGATACCTTCTTGTTACTGTGTAATGGGAGCATATTTTGTTTAAGCGTTGGTTAGGCGCACAGGGTAGATGGTGCATGATGAGACTCATGCTGGACGTGAGATATGTTAGCTACGTTATAATTCTTTTTGTACATATTTGTTGTTTTAGAATAGCTACTATAAGCATATGAGATACCAATCTAAGCCTTGTCTTACAATCTCCCCAGGCTGTAACTTTACACTCTCTGCGCCTGTTCTCTTTGACTCTTCCTTTTCAAACATGAGATTCATGAACTTGTCCGTATGCTTTTACTCGAATACTGGATATCGATAGTTGGATTCTGTGTTCCTACCTAATTGCAATTGATTCTGATGTTCCAACAAACAGAATATTGACCTTCGACTTGTGTATTGACCTGAGAGTCAATGGAACACGAGCTACTAATTACTTGATCTCAGTCAACAGCTGTCTCGCTTATTCAGGCGGCACTTCCCTTGTTTTGTCACTTCTATACTATACAATTGCTAATCACGATGGGATATCAGGGTGATTGACATGTGTCAAGTCTTCAGAACAGCTGTGAACTTGAGTGAAATGTCACACAAGCGGTAACACCGTGATAAAGTTTTCTCACTCGATCTTAAGTCACATATGAGAGCAGAATCACAGATATGAGAACACCACTTCTTCCTTATTCCTAGGCGTACAAATAGGCCAAGGCTTTAGGCTAGGTCACTCTCATTTACGTGACCTGACAACATCATCGAACTATATATACAAATATCAACAATCATGGCATCTAGTACAGACACTCCCAACATTTACACACTCTTCTCAAAATGCATTTCAAATTTTGATGCACTCATCAACGAAGCCAAACACCAATCCAACAAACTCAAGCATAGTTTTCCATCGGAAACAGCCATCTCGAGCTCTCGTCAAGATTTCTACCAATGGGGTAAAAGCTACGGTGCTAATCTCGATCCAGCATCGACTATATCTCTCGACTACAAGTTCCGTAATAAGGAATACACCAGAACTACGGTACAGTCACATCTTGGGCACTTACTCGACGACCTCGAGGGCCGTAAGTTTTAGCTCGTTCTAATGTGAGTCTGTAAAGCCATGATACTGACTTTGCTATAGTCCAGAAATTATATACAGGGGAAACCAAACAGGGAGACGCAACAGTGATCTTCGGTAGGGTTGAGAGCGTGGTAAGTGAGCTGAAACGGTTCATGGGCCATCTTCCGAAGGAGCTATGGCTTGACTTGAAGAGATGGGAACTAGTGGTATGATGTAGTCAAGTATGATAGTGATACTAAAGTATCACAGTACAATTTCCGCAAATACTTCTTATTGCGTTCCCCTACCGTAAATCCTTTCGTCTGAGTTCCATAACAATGTGGCAGTCGCCTGCCGATGGGCAATGGAACTCCGAGGCAGGCACCTTGAAGTAACGAACCCATAACAAGATATCACTCTTCCATTTTCCAAAGGAATCCGCCAACCTATTACAATAACATTACCGTGTGCTACACCTCTACCGTTCGTTATCCCTACAACATCACTGCTCATCATGAATGCGTCGACTCAAAGCTTAGGGCAACTGCATGCTCGATTCCCACGTTTCCTAGAACTACCACTCGAAATCCGCTCTATCATTATGAGATACTATATCGAACCCTCATGGAACTGGTCAGGAGACTATAACGCACTTGGTCAAGCCTAGTATACTTTGATCGATTTTTCTGTGCCAGCATTCACATTCCAAATTGGCTTTCAGAACATCACCTGGCTCGAAATACAATTCTTCGGTTACCTTGCCTGCGACTACTGTCTCTTAAAGCCCCAAATATTCGTGATATCTGGCCTACAGTGCTTAGAGTATGTCGGCCTTCAGTATGATCAGAGCTCGAACCCTTTCAAGGAAAATATTTTACATCCCGGCTTACGTTGTGGCGATATTGCTGCGAATCATCGGAAGTTCATGGAATTCCAACTGAGAGGTTGCCAGTCAAGCGGATAGAGTGACGAGTGCTGGCAGCTCATTAAAGACAAGACAATTGCCAGTTCTGGGTCGTCACCCACGTTGCGGATATGGTTCAATACTCGGCGCAATAAAGAGAGAAGGCGGAATGCTTCACGTTTCGGACCTCTGGGACCGGAATCGATCGATATAATATCATCATCGTTGCCAACGTTACTGCGATGATCAGACCTTGTAATCGCGATGCGAAGTCAATGGTAAATGGAGGTTGTGTAAAACAGGATTGTGGGTAGAGCTTTGTGCTTAAATTCGATGCTTTAATGTACAGCGATTCTGATCAGAAGGAGCGAGTGTGATGCTATAGTCATTGCTACAGTACAATTGAACCAGGGGAAACCATTCTCACAATACCAGACATGATCTGCTATCGATCGTGAAGTTGTATTATCTGATCTGTCAATTGTAGTACCATAGACTAGTGATACTTTTTGATACCCCTCCCTAAATGATGAGTCATTGAGCATAAGTCAACATTCAATTTGAGCGTATGAGACTAGGCATCTCAGTTATATCTTATGTTAGGTACTCAAGGTATCTTCAGTTCCTTCTGATGTGAGTTATGACTTTTCCACTTGTACGCTAAGTAGCCTACCCTTGAGCATTAAAAACCCGGAAAAATATTGCCCCACTCCCGCCGAGATTTTGGGTAGGCGTTCAAAGCTCCCACTTTAGATCTTGCGACAGCAGAATCGCGGTGATCAAACAATCGAACCTCCTTATCTCTCGTTTCGATCTCGATCTCCTGCCGCAGCAACATCTTCCCGCATATTCAAGACCCTTTGCGCCTACTCTCACAAAATGACTGGTCGCGGTGGTGGCGGTGGTCGCCGAGTTCTCGTTCCTCCGATGTAAGCCTCGAGCTCCCTACAGTGACATCGCGACGCGATTGCTTGCTTTCTGGATGTTTATGGCATTGTACTGACCTCTTTGTAGCAACTTCATCTTCAAGCTTCTTCAATCAGTGAGTTTTAGCTTCTTTACGTGCGCTGCCGACCGCGAGAGCGCTTGACCGCCGATGAACCTCGAAAACACAATATCGTCCCGAATTTTGCTCTTCCTGATGTCGAAATAAGAAACGAGCGATGAGCTTGATGTTTCTAGCATGGTCGCTATATGGGGGCCAGGCTCAGGGTTGTGTTCTGGGCAGATTGGCCGTGAAGGAACGACAAACCCCCGAAGCTGCTTAACCATGGCAGACGCCGTTTGGACACCGCATCTTCTCAGCAGAGGGAGAGGGAGAAGGGATTGAATTGTGTTTTCGAGGATCAGCGACCGGATGCACACGATGACAGTATATTGCGAACCATTGCTAACAATCACAGCACGCTACAGTCAGTGTCTGGCTGTACGAGCAGCTCTCTATCCGAATTGAGGGCAAGATCAGGGTCAGCAAATACCAAAATCTGCTCTATGACCACCGCTAACTGTACCAGGGCTTTGATGAGTTCATGAACTTGGTCATCGACGATGCTGTGGAGGTTAAGCAAGTTACCAAGACCAACGAGAAGGAGTCTCGGAGACCCCTGGGTAGGATATCATGTCCCTCTGTGTTTACAGTTTACTAATATCGCCAAGGCCAAATCTTGTTGAAGGGAGACAATGTGTCATTAATCCAAAGCATGAGCTGAAGAGTTTAGTAACGAAACCTGGACTGGACTGGATTGGACGTGTGGATTTCGGAACAGGTGGACATTGAGTCGGTGGAAGCAAGAATGGATACCCACAACCGCCTGGCCGATTGAAGGCCAAAGATGCACTTCCTAGTCGTGGCAATCGGTACCCTTTGAGTATAAAGTCCGTCACGACACAGATGGGTTGAAGAGCGTGGAGAACGAAGACTTGCCCTGGCCATAAATTTTGTGTTGTCTTGTAGGAGACATCTGTGAACCAATAAACACATGTACACCTTTAAATTTCTGCGTTTCGCGTACGGAAGCGTTCTACAAGCTATTGTATACGCCAATGGATGTCTAGGCATATCAGAGCTGTGTTGTAACAAGCTTCAAAGCGTTCTCTTTATTGAAGGCATGCACGAGAAGAGTGTTGGCTACTATCTCACTTGCATAACATTATTGTGTCTACAAGCATAGTTCCCAAGTTTGGAATCTCGTAGGATCTCTCACGTTTGCCTTCTAGGTGACCGAAAACACCGTCGCTGAGATCAGTGATGAACCCCTGGATACGTAGCTATTGTTGTTGTTGAGCTGAACCCACAAGTGCACCCACATCGGCGACCAGGTCAGAAACGGCTGCTTGAAAGTTGCAACACTACACAGCAGCCACAATCCTTCGTTCTTTGGCCCTGCCAGGTTTTGAAACCCCCACGGGAGAGGGCGGAGGCTCTTCTGCCAAATTTGGATTACTGCATGAATGCACAAGTGAGAAGCTACCACGTCGCGCCCAAATTGGTAGAGGGAATGCAGTCAGAGCATATCATGCGAATGTCCTACGGCATCAGCAGTTATTCTAGCTCAAGCAAGGGGTGCTTTGTGTTTGGAGCTCCAGCTTCCCCGCGTTTTGTGAGATTATCGCATGATTAGCAACCAGTAGGATTACATTCCCAGCGCTGGATGCTGCAGGACGGTTTCATGGTGTGACTAAAGTCTGGTTCGTTGAACGGCGAGGCTTGAAGCCGATGCATACAATAAAACGACTGTACCAACAATTAATTGCCAGGGTAGGAAGTATCACCTGTTGATTGGCACTGCAGCTTGAAGCGCCTTGTTTGACGATGAGCTTTGTGAATTGTGGTGGAATTGCCTCCGTCACGAGTTGGGCATTGATATAGAAATGCCAACTAGATAAAAGCAAGCTTTCTTCTTACGTAGTATGTCGATCGAGATATCTGCCGACTTTGACTCTGCCATCGACGTTGGAGTTAATGACCAGCCAAGAGGGTGGTACCGGGCACCAGGCTTGAACGATGCCGAATCTGAACTGGGCGAGGCTTGTCTAGATCACACAAACAAACGTCTTCCCGCTTAATCTGACTCCTCAATCTCAGCCAGGGGAGTCTGGACCCTGGAAATTAGTCTTTGTAGATTTGTTGCAGTTGTTCTCTGGGCTTCTTACCATCACCTAATCGTCATTTGATGCCTATATTTAATAGTGGTTTCGCTAGAGCTTAATGATATTCTGATTTGGTCTCCTGGATAAGATTTTTCCTCTATGATATCTCAATTCTTCGTTGAGGATGATCGACGTTCGCGGGATACGTGAAGAATATGCACCCCAGATTTTCTTCCCCGCATCTGTAGTGGGGTGTGGAGACTATGGACGGAAGAACTCAATATTGGCTTGTTACCGAGTGCAACTTCTGGTTATTAAATAAAGGTTGCGTGGCAGAATGTGGTCCAGGCCCCGAATAAGCCTCTTGGGTTATTCAAGTTGTTTGTTGGAAACAGTTTTGGTTGGCTAGCTGAGATCGCCTGGCTGAGATAGCACTAATAATGGGACAAGCTCAAGATTCGGTAAGCAGACGAATGGGATGGAGAAAACTCCTAATTCTTCAATGAAGAGAGGCATTATGCCTGGTGACTATCCATATTTTGTTGGCGATTACCACTATTTTAGGGAATAGATGACTGGAAGTATCTGGACAACTTAGTGAGTTGCAAGTGGTAGATCCCTATGTTGCTTTACTGAAGAGCTCTGTAGACAAGTCTCAAGCTACCCCAGCCCTACTCAGTACGGTTAGAAGGTGTAGCCACGGAAATAGCTCTTATTCTCTGTCCCGTTTATGCCGAGGATTGTGTTACAGTAGTCATCAATATCCGGATTGCGAAGTCGGCGAAGTTCCACGGCGCTTTACAGTGGAGCTACTGCGCTAATTTAATGACCTACTTGGGCGGAAATCCGCGGCTGAGACAGCTGGACCACAAATGGACTTGAACAAGTTTCGGCACGCTCGTCCTCGACTATGATGAATCTGGGTTGACGTTGCAGATAGGCGAACCCGGCGCGGAGTTTATATGCGATCCTGTGGGTCGAAGTATCCATGATGGCACTTCACGTCTTGTCCAGACTATCTCCCCTTAATATGTGGTAGGATATGGGAACGTAAAAAGGTACGGAGTGCGGAGTATTACATATGGCCGACGTTTGCTGGGATTGAAGAAAGAAAAGTTGATCCCTGTTTGGTTGGGGCTCAGCGAATGTTTAGGCCATACCAGGGGGTTGCAAAGAGGCTTTCGCAATTGGCTAGACACACGCACGCGACATGCAACGCGAATCCCTTTGCGGAGAGAATACCAGGGAGTCTTTGAGAGTCTTTGCCTGGGGCTGAAGGTTGCTTCTTTTCTTTTTCTGTGTTTCTTTTCTTTTGATGACCCGTTAAAGGATCTGCAACTTCTGCTCATGTTCGGTAGCCCGGGGCAGGATACGGGCTCTTGACACGGAGAATTGTACATTCTGTCATACTTCCAAAGTGATAGATTTGTTTGGAGTTCCCTTTTCTCGATTGATATGAATACAATCCCTTGTTACTCAGAATTGCCCGATGTCAACGACAAATTAATAGGAAGTCCCGGCCCCCCTTTCCGCAAGACTACCAGAGTCCAGTGGGCCCAGATGAACTCGCCATTGGGACTAAGAGTTGAAGCTACAGCCGAAAGAGGAATAAACCATGCGATGGGCTGGTAGATCCTCCAAGCGTAGTGTTCCAGGCTGTGCCAGTTTAGCAGTGATCCTATCCCGAATGACCCGGGTGGTATACTACCTACACTGGACTGGACGTTGGGCCAAGTTGGAGGTAGCGAGTTTGTGCTGGCCACCTACCAATAGGTACCAGGTATGTACGTACGGATACGGATACATAGGTAGAGACTGTTGGCTAACTTGCTGAGAGCGGCTCTGTCTTGGAAATACCCACTCAGGGACAAATGTAAGATCCACTAACTAATGCTTGTCTATTCATCCTTGAAATGCTGGAATGATTTTCCCCGGGAATCTTTTAATGACTTTATCGAACTTCCAGTAAACAGAAAGACCATGGCTACTGACTGGTCACGACCTTCTGGCTGCTGCAGGTGCCGTGTCATTTTCGCATCCAGGTCTGATCCTGGCTCCAATGCTCGTACTCAATAGGTCTAGTACCTGGATGTCTTAGCCTGGTGCGGGGGAGAGTGAGACTTCGTTCGGAAAAGCGGAGCCCACTAAAGCCCGGAACCCAGCTACCCAGTGCTCCGTACAGCACATCAATAGCAGGGCTGGCCGCCCACTGAGACCACTGGCCACTGTAGAGCCGGGCATCAAAAGACTTCATTCCACTGAGGTGTCTCATCCCTGCGCCTGGATTGGTCGGGCTCCAGTGGTCTCAAGCACCAACATCGGCGCGCGGGGCTGCGCGGCAAATCTCATTCATCCATTTTTGGGCCCCTTCCCCAAGCTTCTTTCTCAATCTCAACTCAATCTCATAACCTTCCACTAACATTCATCTTGGAACAGTCACTTTTCATTGCCGCTCAGTCCTGTATTATTTCCGATCACTCATCTCTCTTCACATTGGGGTCTATTGCCGTCGCTGTGCCCTCGACGCGACCCTTCACTGCTATAAAGCCTTGATATCTTGGGACCCTGGCCCCGCGCTGCCGTCCATCGCTCTATTCGTAACCCTCCCGTACTCCGTCCTCGGTCCTCCGTGCCCCGTACTTGGTGCAATGAGACGCCAGAACCGTTCGTGCGACCAGTGCCGCAAGGCCAAGCGGGCATGCGATGCGCCCTCGCTGTGGGATATTCAACGAAATTCAGAGAGGCTTCGAAACGGTGCCGACGGCGCCAGTGGTGCCTCTCTCGCAGAAGAGCATCTTGGTGAGTTTGTTTCCTCCTCTCTTCTCCGCCTAACAACTCTACTTCCCCTCATCGCGTCTTTTTCCACTGTCGACGCCGCTGACCTAAGGGCCGGTGAAATCTCTTAGATGAGATTGATTCTAGATCTCTCCGATGTTCATACTGCCTGCGCACTCGCAAACAATGTACCTTCAACTGGGTTCGAGCTCAGCTACAGACCGGCCCTGCCACGACAAACACCACAGCAAGCAACGAAGCTACCTCTGAAAATGGCGCCCACCCTCGCCGTGTTCCTGATCAGTCGCGCACAAAGGCCAAGCGTCAACGGCCGCGCCCTCAGCAACAACCAGGACCTTCGCCGGCTCAAGCGCCACTTCCCAACCAGGCGTTAGATGTTAACGCAACCGCTTTGCTAGATATGCTACAGGCACCTCCGACGACACACGATTTGACCTGCTGGGGACCAATGGACACTACTGGCTTCGCCAACTTTCCAGCCTTTCCCAGTACCACATTTGATACTATGCCTGTGAATGGCGTTTTCGATCCAACTGTTTTCGACGCCAACCTTCATAACAGCGTCCTGCATAGTCTTGAACCTCACTCTACACCACAACATCCACATCCTATGGATCTTACGCCTTCCAGTGAGCTTAGTGGTCATGCTCTGCATACACATCATCAAACTACAGAGGAAGAAAACGGCGAAAACGGATGGCCACTTTTCCAGACTCACTCGGTTGGCAGCGATATTCCTTTCCAACCCTCACCTTCCGGCTCCAACTCGTACGAAAGCGACATCTCTTCAAGGTCACTTAGCGTTCGCCACTACCCAGAAAGTATGGCAAGAAGTCACAGCACTTCAATCTCGCCATTCTCAGTAACACACAACATGATGACTAAGACGAACAACAACCTGATCTCAGATAACTTGATGAGGATATACCATGACGTTTTAGAGCATGCTCTGTCTTGCTGGCTATCGGAAGAGACATGTCCTTATAAACCCAACACTATTACTCGCCCGTCTAACAACGGCGTGAGTTGGCTGGCATCTCACTTTGAGGGACTTAGCGTTGGTCAACCGAAACAGCAAGACAATAGGATTTACCGACGTGTTATTCAACTTGACAAGAATGCACAATCGACACGACTTATTCGACTAAGCAAATCTGATGACCGAGCAGCCAACAAAGCTTTGCATTTAGCTATTATGGCGTTTGCCACCCAATGGGCGCAAGGTAGCCAACGTGAGCGAGACAGGTTTCCATCGAGCTTGACACAGATGGATAGCATGAGATCGGAATTCGACGATATTAACGAAGATTTCGACCGAACGCTTCAGAGGACGTTCTGGGCCCAGGCCAAGCGCGCGTTGCAGGATTGTTCTGATATGGAGTGTTTCCGCGTGGTTTGTGCTGATTTAATAATGGGACTGGCGCAAAAGCCGAGGGACGAGGAAGACAACAATGACGCGCCATATACCACGAGTAATTTCGACGGGGAAAGCCCCATCGCCTCGGGCGAGGGATCGATTGCTTCTCAACTCAGCGAGATCATCGCCGCAGAAGGCCCCCCCGTCTTTATGGAACGGGCCGCGAGAAAGATGCATGCTCTTAAGTTCCAGTACGAAGCTCGGGAAACAGGTGTTTTGGATGTGTCTGGAAGCTCCCTAGGACTGGAAAAGGCTACATCCGCAGAGTCTCTGAGCGAGGAGGACAAGGGTACTATTGGCCTTGTTTACTGGATGACAGTAATGTTCGATACTGTGTCTTCGTCCATGAACGGTCGACCTGTTGTTGTTTCGGACGAAGAGTGTCACCATGATCCGACATATCCCGATCATCCTGAGCATGAATCTTACAATATCGAGTACCGGCCGCAGGATGCCAGGTGGTGGGCAGAACTTTTCGTGCGCGAGAACAGGGAGGGAGTTCTACGATGGCCATGCTCGTATGATGCCGCCTCTAAGGGTGTTGTCACGGCGGCTCCTATCAAGGTCATCCTTTTCCGACACGTCTCGTACCTCCAGAACACAGTCAGGAGTCGGTATCGAGGCGAGCCAGTTGAGAAGGTCATTTCCAATGCCATGGCTGTGTATAAACATTGGAATGTAAGCTACGGTGCCTTCTTCCGAGATCTAGTCGAACAGTATGACTGTGTCCCAACACTCATTCAGAGCTGGTTCGTATGTGTGGTAGCCCACTTCCACTGCGCTGCTCTCTTACTTGCAGACTTGATTGAACTTGTCGATGACAATAAGCTGGGTCTCGAATATTCTACTCAAGTACGCCAAGCAGCCAACGTGGTGGCTTCACTACGCAGGGATAGCGCGGCTATTCTTTCAGATCTTGCTCGAGTATCAACACGTCCCCGAGCTGGCGATGTACCAGGGACGGGTATCTCTGATCTTCACTTTGCGGTTGTTGAAGGTTCCATTTTGACAGAGCCATGGACAATGATACTCATCCGGGCGTTTACTAAAGCGGCTATTCTGCTTCTTACAGAAGTGGAGGAGAGCGTGCGACATGAGCACCAACCTCTCGAGTACCCTGGTGTCATGGATCTGGTTCGCAGGTGCGAGGACTGCACTAAGGCGCTCTGGTGCTTGGGCAAGAAATCGGACATGGCCCGCAACATTGCGAGTATCCTATCTTCAGCACTGGGCCCATACATGATGCCAAGGGCCGTTTCGCATATGCCCGTATCGTCTATGGAACCTGTCATGGTGTAAATTCTGGTGTATGGGTGTTCTTTTAAGGGACTTATTTGGCGGTTAGCGATTAACGGATTTGGATATTGGAAATGGGGGTAAAACAAACAGTATCACCGAAATGAATGAACGAAGTCCATATATGTATATGTATTTATGGCAGGCATATCGTTGTAGCGAAATGTCATTATCGGCGACGGGGGCGTTATTCTTAGGGGTTGCCCTCAATGTCGAAAATTGTTTCAAGCAATATAATATTTATTCTCGAACCAGTTGATGTAAGTCTATCCTTATTTGGCTATATCTTTCCCTCTTATACTTTTCATAATCAAATAAGGTAAACATACATCTTACCACCCATTAAGGTTAAGTAACTTGATTACTGCGCCTGAAAGACCCCGCTGATCCTTTCAACGTGGGCCAAACGCAGGACGCAGTGTGCTTACTATCACAGAAGCGCCCTAGATTGCCAAATTTGGAAGATATCATAGCTATTTTAGCCAGGTTGATTGGCCCTGCGGATCAAACGTCTTGCATACTAGGCTTACTAGCTGGGGATGCGCCTTAGACATCGCCACATATAGCTTTGCAAGACCGCCAGGGAGAATATTGCACGCTGTCAAAGAGAAAGTGGGGGCCAAGAAATGTTCTCAACATTGACAGAGGACATTGTGCTTTGAAGTTTCTTAGGAGTACTAAAGTTCTCAGCGTAAACACACATGTCGTGCTACCATAGGACTTTGAGAAAAAGCAAGTGGTTGGTAACACAGCAGGTGTAATAGTACGTTGAGCTTTGCATCTAGAGGAAACTTCATTACCTAATTGGAATAGAGAGAACAGTGGGATTATAGCCAGTAGGATAAATGATGTGTTTGTCTCTACTAGGTATGATAAAATACGATTCAATCGTGGGATAGAACAACCGTCTTTACTAGGACTTCAACCAACAGCTGTTCCGCCTCGATTCCGTACGAGAATTTCCACGCATAAAAGCCGTAGGGCTTAACAATTCGAACTAGGGGACCTTTTATACAGCTGACCGCTACAATAATAGTAACAATATGCTGTGTTACCCTGTTAGTAATCAGCCCTGTCAGCCTCAGTTCACACTGCGCATATTGGGGGCTGTGCCAGCGGGTATCGCAGCTGGCCGCAGAAAGATCTTTCGTAGAAGGCTCAGCATCTAAATCATGGGGCATTGTAACTCTCTGAGCTAGTGCTTACAGAATACCTGTTATGCTTGGATGGAGATGGGAGGTTATATACTGGGAGTTGGCACTTATATGAGTAGCTGTCCGCTTGCTTGGAGTCTTGGGATAACAACCGCACATCACCAAACTCCAGCAGAATCTTTGTTCTGTACAACAACTAGATCTCTTTCTTCCCTTTTGGACTTCTTTCGTTTTATCTACTTCTTGCTCCACGAGTTTACGACTTGATATCTATTCATCATGGCACCCAGCGCAGTGAGCGCTAGCCTTTGCACAACTACAGCATGTATTCAACTTGCTGCAGAGATGAAGCAAAGCATGGCTTTGAATTATTCACAAATCGATCCCTGTGAAGACTTTGAACAATGTGAGTAGCCTCACTATATGAAACTTCCTATTTTGAATGCGTGGATCTGACATTTGTAGATGCCTGTGGTAACTGGGATAAGTACCACGACATCCCTCAAGGCTCCGAGTCTATCGCTGGTATTACACTCACCGAACAGTTCACCAGCTCCGCAGTAAAAAAGATCCTCGAAGGTCCCTATCCAACTGGCGATGACGCCGGATACATATCAGTCAACTTGACCAAGGGGCAGACCAAAGCCGACAAGAGGAACCATGCTAAGTTGCAGGATGCCTACCAAGCCTGCATGAACTACACTGCCCTAGAGGAAGAGGGCCTCGATGGCTTGTCAGAAGTTGTCAAGGAAATCGTTGAAATGTTCCCTGATACAAAGGCAAACATGACTCAGAATGCTCCAGCTTCATCCGCCCTGACCAAAACTCTGGCCTACTTTGAGAACTTCGGCATTGGAACTCTCCAGATTTTTGCCATCGGACAGAACGAACACGACCCAGAAGAAGTCGTAGCCACAATATATCCCCCCGTTCTCTCAGAGTTGCTGCTTCCCACTACCGAAGAAGGCATGGTAGAGCTGTTGAAGCTCTCTGCCCAGCTTCTCGCGGCCGTTTACCCTTCTCAGCCCAACACCACGGAGGCTCTAGCACTTGCCGGGTCCGTTTACACATTCCAGTCTCAGCTTAAGCTTGCCTGGGATTGGAGCCAGTTGAACGAAGACGCTGATACTATTCCTGCTGGAGACCTGACGAAGCTGGCTCCTTACGTTGACTATGGTGGTGTGATCAAGGAGTTGGCTCCAAAGAACTGGAAGGGCACAATCCAGACTTCGCAGCCTTTTTTCTTCAGGAACATGTCAGAAATCATCTCCCAAACATCAACCGAGACTCTTCAAGCCTACTTTGTATGGAGGATGGTGTCGTCTGTTTCTCTCTATGTCGAGCATAGCTTGACTAATGCTTACAACGACAAGCAATATGAGCTCAGAGACCGAGATCCGGAGAGTACCCGCCCTCGCTGGAGGAACTGCGCCATCCTGATCGATCAGGGCGTAGACTGGATCGTGGACAAGCAAGTTGAAACTGCTATTGGCCCTCATGGGCTGACATGGATTCTCACGCGCTTCTTCGTCGACAAACACTTCGGTCCTGACAAAGCAAAGCTTGCATCCCAGTTGGTTGACTACATAAAAGCATCCTTCTCCGAGCGCATCAAGACACGGGACTGGGCAACTGAAAAGGTCAAAAAGGCTGCTATCGAGAAGTTGAACGCCATACAGAAGATGGTTGGACTTCCCACCCAACCCAACCCCATGGACCCCATTGCCATCGAGAAGTACTATTCCGACATTGAGATAAAGCCATCTCTCGTCATGAACGCTCTCGCCTTTGCCAAGTCCAAGATTTCCAAGCGATGGGACAGCCTCGCAAAACCTTACAGCAGAGGACAACTCATCATGAGCACCCTGAAGGCTAACGCCTACTACTCCCCACCACAAAACGAGATCGCCCTGCTTGCAGGTTACCTCCAAGCCCCTCTATTCGATGTAGGCTATCCCGACTACGTCAACTTCGGAGGCGCAGGTGTTGTAGTGGGCCACGAGATAACACACGGGTTCGACACCCAAGGCTACCAATACGACAAGACCGGAAACAAGACGTCGTGGTGGGACCAAAAATCAGAAGAAGCATTTCTTAAAAAGACGGAGTGTTTTATTGACCAATACAATAACTTCACCATCAAAGCCGCCAACGGAACAGACCTCCACGTCAACGGAAACCTCACCGTATCAGAGAACATCGCCGACGCTGGAGGTGTCGTCTCTGGTTTCGCCGCCTGGAAGAAGTGGGAGAGTGATAAAGGGAAAGCAAAGAATCTACCTGGCTTGGACAAATTCACACACGAGCAACTTTTCTTCCTCAAATGGGGCCAGACGTGGTGCGCCAGCATCAAGCCGGCCCTCTCTCTTCGACTATTAACCTCCGACGTCCATGCCCCAAGTTCTGCAAGAGCCTTACTGCCTTTGAGGAACTCGGCTGGATTCAACAAAGCCTTCAACTGTCCAAACAAGGAACCTGCCTGTGAACTTTGGTGAGCTGAGACAGCGAGTGTTGGTATTTCGTGCCTACTTATATATAGCAATGAGTCTGAATCCTGCGGTACTTTTCAACAAATTCGTCATCGTGTGCAATCGTTGTCCTGTGACTGATCTAAAATTCTCTTTATCTATGTCTAGATTCATGCGACTCATAATCTAACTATGCTATAGTACATCTTACAAAGTGATGCTGCTTTTGTGTGATACGCCATCATGGGCTCGTAATACAAATACATGGCTCCCCTCCAAGGTCGCATTTTCCGCCCTTATCATCTCCACCAAGGTCGGATTCTAATGCAATAGCATGGCTCCATGCTGCATAACATTAGTGACAGCATAATTCAAGCCGCTTGTCCACTCTGTGAACTTCCCCGAAATCCTCCCCGGCCACGTCGGCCACGGTACCCAGAGGACCGCCCTCGTCGACCACCGCGGCCACCCCGACGTTGAATGGAAGCGGCATCATCCTTCCCATGGTCTAGTACTTCGATACCTTGAGGCTTGGTGCCCTCATTGCTACTTGTTTTAACAAATTTCTCCTCTTTGTTCTGTGGATTTCTAAACTTCGGAGATGAGCATGCCACACTCTCGTTTCGCAAGGCCGCTTGCTCTCTTTCGTCTTGTTGCCGACCCTCTACAGCATGAAGTGTGTCGTGACAATGACCACTTGCTGTTTGGTTGAGCTCTGTAGGGACCGGAATGTGTGATACAGAATTGGTTTTCATAGGAAGTGTAACTCGGCGATGGGCCTGGCTGCGTTAGATTGATAGCTCTTGGCGATTTGCAGGTCACTTACCAAAGTCCTTGACTGTTCTGTCTGAGAAGTCGAATCTACCTCGTCCAAACCTAATTCCTCAGAGCCATGGGATGCTTGAGATGGCTCGCTTTTTGATTGGGCTCGTCGAGAATAGTATGGAAGCTTGTATTCAGAAACCGATCCCTCTACGGTGTCTTGCTGTGTCTCACCACTTTCGTGTACATCTGCACCTATGGCCCGGGCTATGGAAATTAGCAAGGCTCGGGAATCAATATTTCTTCACTCACACTTCGTGTTCTCGGTATTTTCACTTTGGATTGCATGTTTGTTCTTCAGAGCACGACCGATTGCGGCAATAAAAGCTTTCTTTTTCTCGTTCGAGCCTGCGCCTTGCTGTGTAATATACTCTCTGCTGCCTTCCGCAGGCTGACTTCCCTATTGTCTACCAGCGATGATCGGGTTCATCTTGCTTTTTTCGTCTTGTTCGGCAACCTCATCAGACCACTGTCGGCTAGTCTGCGAACTCACGTTGACTACCTCGCCTTGAGCGGTAGAGCTGGTTGATACATCGGAAACGTCGGTTGCGAGAGATCGGCGAACCTTGGCCAGAGTGCGAGGAGTGAACGTAGCGGCGACAGGATTCAACCGGTTTCCCTACAAGTTGAGATTAGAATCACCAAAGACTATTTCTCTTCGGCTGAAACTACCTCTTGCTTGCGCGTTGGGGTAACAGCTACTTCCTCTGCGCTGTCCTTGACCTTTGCAGGTTTCGTTTCTTCTTTGGCCGAGGTTATTGGCTTGTTGACTTTTGACAGTTCGGTCTTGGTCTGCTCCGAGGATAGGTCATTAACAAATCCTGCTTGGCCAGCTGACGCATCCTTGTCTTCTTCTTTGGTTCTCACAAAGACCTGCTTGGACCAAAGATCGGCGTATCTTCCTCCGGCAACGATTAGTTCGTCATGATTACCCTGTTCAAGGATCTCGCCGTTCTCGACTACAATGATTCGATCTGCGTTCATGATTGTGGAAAGACGGTGACTGCCTGCATTAGCAGATAGCAAAAGAACTGTCAGCATGGTATGACTTACGCGACAATAAAAGTAGTCCGTCCCTGACATAGTCTCTTGAAAGACAGTTGGATTTGCTGCTCTGTGTCAGTGTCTACTGCACTGGTAGCCTCGTCAAGTAGAACAATGTCTGGCTTCTTCAGCATTGCTCGAGCAATTGCGATGCGCTGAAGCTCGCCGCCAGAAAGTTTCCTATTCAAGTCAACGCATGATCATTGTACGTCGATCGATGTCAACTCACACGCCGCGTTCTCCAACACGAGTTTTGTAACCTATACAAAGTCAGGAACTACTCTAAATACAGCCTCTGGATGCGACCTACCATGTGTGAAGCCTTTGATCTTATCATGGATACATGCTGCTCGGCAGGCTTCAAACACTTCCTCATCGCTTGCGGTAATTTTCCCATATCGTACGTTGTTCATGATCGTGTCGTCAAACAGAATTGGACTCTGAGGAACAACTCCAATTCGATCGCGAAGACTGGCAGTTATTAGTAACAAGGGTATTGATACGCCCATGGGCAGTTCTTACCTGAACAAATCAACTTCGCGAATATCTTGGCCATCAATGCAAATACGGCCCTCGCCTACATCGTAGAATCGATCAAGAAGTTTGATCAGAGTAGATTTCCCCGCTCCGGTTGCTCCAACGAAAGCCACTGTCTGCCCAGCAGGGACATGGAAGCTGACATCTTTGATGATACCCTTCTTTTTGTCATAACTGAACGAGACTTTCTCAAAATCAACCTCGCCAGCTACAAATTTCAAAGGCCTGGCTCCCTTCTGGTTTTCAACTGATGGCTCAGTTCTCATGATGTCGAGTAAACGCTCAGCATCGATAAAGTCGTCGCTGACACTTTTCCCCAATTTTGCGAAGAACTGAAGTGGCGAGGTCAATTGTGCCCAGTACATCAAGAGCATTGCGAACTGTCCCGGTGTCGCGTGACCTGCCTTGATGCGGTACACTGCCAGGAAAGCGCTCGCCAGAAGACCTGACGTGAGGACAAGGGTTTGAAATCCTATCGAGATATACCACCCGAGCACGTATTGCTGTTCCCTAAGCCAACGATTGGTAACTGCATTGGCATGTCGATTGTCTTCGTAGCCGATCTGATTGAATGCACTAACAGTCTGCCATCCGAGAAAACCCGATTGGCGAACATAGTGTTCTTCATATAGTGCGTTGACACGGTTTCGGCTTGCTGCCTTAGAGTTGGACACAAGTCTGCTGGCTATCAGAAGGAAGAAGACACCAGTAGCCACAGTAATGAGTCCTTCATAGGGGCCAAAGGTAATTGAAAGATAAACAATAGCCACGCCCATGTCAATGAGCATAGGGACGGCATAAAGTAAGACGTTTTCAACGACATTGGAAACCGCACTGCCTCCGTAGATTGCCATCATCATATCCGATGAGCTTTTTGAATCGTGAAAGTCTGCAGAAAGATGCATCATATGCGAGTAGGCTGCTCGTGTCAAGGCATCATGAGAATAGTACTTAACAGGAACCCATAGCCATTGACGGACAAGCTCAATGCCTGACTCAGAAGCAGCTAAGCGAAGGGCAGCGAAAACAATAACCGCAATCCAGGGATTGCTGTTACTGGTACCGTTCAAACTGTCCATAATGATACCCGTTTGGCGCGGGATGAGAAGGTGTAGAGCATTTGATCCGAACAGACACAGGCATACAGCTGCAGCACGAAGTTGCAAACCAAGATTGCCAACAGGCCAGACGTATGGAAAAAGAATCTTCACAAAAGTTAGCAGACTGTTCTCGAAAACAGTGATAGCGGACTATGTAGATGTTGTTGGGGGATGAATGGTTCGTTAATGTGTGCCAGCGTTGATTTCCATACCTTGAATCCTTTAGCATACTCGAACCAGTTGCCGCCTTCTTCGAGCCTCTTCTTCATAGCCTCTTTAGCTTCTCTTTCACGGCGTTCCCAGCTATATTCTGGAGTCTCTTCATCTTCTTCCTCAACCTGAGCCGTGGACCCATATCCGGATTCCTGACTTGTTGGGCTGTTGGGTGCGGTAGTCGTAACTTTGGGTAACAGTGGCTCCTGTTCCTCATCAGGTTTTGTTTGGACAGATGTTCCGAAAATGAACAGCCCGACGAGGAAAGCAAACGAAAGACAGCGTATGGCAATACTGGCAGTGTCGAGAATGTTGAAAGTGTTGAATGGAGAGAACAGTCCTAGGGTTGCAGACAATACAGTGATGGCGATATCAAAAGCCAAACCAATGAGCCAGGATCCGATAAACGGGTAAAAGGGTGCATATTCAGTATCGATGCAACGACCTAGTTGGATACCAAAAGCCAAGATGCAGGCCAAATGCCCAATAATAATGTGGTCCTCTGTTGGCCATTCTCGTGAGAGACCTACTTGAATTCCCAGCAGTAACAGCTGAGTGACGTACGTAAGGATGCACAGAAGATAGAAGGCGAGTGTGAATTTTCCGCTCGGACATTTCTTCTTGGGCCCATCCTCTTTAGAAGAATGGACTGTGCAAGCCGAAACAATAGAGGCGAAGAAAAAGTAGGCGAAGACGAGAGCTGGATATAAGTAGTACAAGATCATCAATGCGCTTTCTGCTGGTGAAGTGGCCACCATAGTGCCCAGGTTTGGATCGAACATGTGCATCGATCAGAGAAATGGGCTTCGAGACTTGCAGACAACGATGGACTAAGACGATAGGCAGATAGCCAAGAGTTGAATGTGTTTAATGAAGGTCTAGAAACCTGGACAGGAAGTGGTTAAGAAAGAGAAAGATGTAGCGCGTGGTGTGCCTGTGGAGAGAAACTGGAGAGTGAGGGTTGAAAGAAAGACAAACTCTCGATCTGCGGCAGCGAAGTCAGTACTGACCGGTCGTGGCCCGATGTGTAATGGCGATGGCGGGAACCGACGTTGATGCTGAATGACAGAAGATGTAAAAGTGTTGGAGGATCACGATATGTAGTGGGACGTGACTAACGGGAGCTTGTCTGCAGGTTTGCGCTTGCCCTTGTGATCGCGTCTGCGTCTGCGTTTGCACTGGTGCCTTCCTCAAATTAACTTGGAGAAGTTGCACTACCTAAGGTAGGCACTAATTAGGCAGCTCAACTGTTCGCGGCTGCCGGGTTAGGTGAATTCGGGTGGTATGCGGGAAGGTGCCGTGATGTGCGATGTTGACCTCCAGATATCTCAAGTTAGATGGCAAGAGGTAAAAGTACCTAAGGTATGGAGTCGTCAGCCGTTGAGAAAGTCTTATTCCTCACGCCCTCGATTGTCGGTTAAAGTCTAGCGAAATTCGTCCAATATTTTGGATATAATGCGTACGAAGACGTTTATTCTGAGCTTTTGTTCTCATTACTTTCCTCGTGATGGATTCGCCACGAAGTTGAGTTGCAGCCAGTGTTATTCGTCAGGAGCTTGTTCAACAGCTGTTCCTGTCTAACTTTGCCGGTTTTTACTTCGCCCAAAGCCGCCTAAAGGGAATTCTGCCTACGGTCGAAACGTGAGCAGTATATCGAAACTGAAAAATAATAATCAAAAGGTAATTATGCCTCGGTCCTTGCAGAAGAAACTTGGAGTCAACTTGTTTGCTGTTATACGCAATTGGGGAATACTCCGTATGTTGAACGCTCAGGAGGATAAGTTAAGCGAAGAGATCTGCTAACTCTGTATAGCCAAGGCCAGATAAATATCAAATTTCGGTTATTGAGCCTCCTAAATACTCATTTCAAGAAACAAAGAAGGAGAAGAAGTATGGTTAACTTTAGCGGAACAACCAAAGCTGAAATAGAATTCAGAGCAGAGTTCGAAGTGGCCCAACTTCTCAAGGGGGATACTTCGTTAATCCCGACAAGGATACCTTAGTCGCTACGAAGCCATCCCTATCCACTTCAGTCTGGCCATGTTTTACCAGCCCACAAGCCTTGCGAAGGCTGATTGGCGTGTTACCGGTTCCCAGTGATTTGGATCGCCTCGCAAAACCGCACCCCTGAAATTGGGACCACCAAAGCTGTCCCAGGGAACGTAATGCCGTCACCGCTGGATTGCCAAACGACGAGGGAATCTTCAAAACCCCGTTGCTGGTCCTTACCCAGCCCTTGATGAGGCTTAATACCTATCACGAACCGCTTGGTATTGTGTCTACAAAGTTCTCTCCATGAGTTGCCGCATCAGTCGTCAGACTAATAAGACTCAACTGTTCGCGTCCCCCCGGTTTCCAGCCGTTCCACTTTCTGTCAAATTCAGACTTTATGACAACCTGCACGACTCAGGCAATCATCACGGGTTCAAAGTCTGACGCAAGTGCACGTGAAAAGACACAAATATATAACTTTCAGTCCCACAAGAGAAATCTCATCACTGTCACAGGTCGACAAACAGTCTCTCGCATCAAGCACGCAGGCAGCGCCCGTCATTCATATCAAAATCTAGCAATCAGCCCATTATTTTGTATGACCAAGCGTTCGTTCAATCGCCAGTTTACCTTCGTGCCGAGAGTCTTAAATGCGCCCACAAACCACAACCCTGCTCCGATTATCCAGTCATGGATCTTCCCACACATAACCACGGTGTGCAAATTACCTGCGATGGTCGGAGGTTTGATATGTTGACCTGGTGGGTCACTTTCTGCCATCGCCATATCGGGCATGTTCCCTTGCAATGCAGACGTTCGATTAGCTGCAGGGGAACTATAGGATCTGGGATAACCCCACACTCTTCGATCTGGTGGGCGGCATTGCAGCGGTCCACCTCACATTTAGGCATTTGATGCGGTTAGGCATAGCCTTACGATGTTTCAACTTAACTTCACGAAACATCATTCAGCCCTTAACGCCAGTGAAAAGGTCCAGCACAACTCTTTCACCAGAATCTACCATTTGTCTGGCTATAGGCGGGTAGTAAACTGCAAGGCGGTATTTATTGATAGCGACAATTCAAGCCATTGAGTTTCAGGAGTCAGAGTTGTTTTTTAAGACTCAAACTTTGGTGTTTGATGTCGGGAAAGGCATTGGTAACAAGATGGGTGCGTTACGATTCGCAAATAAGCACATTTAATTTCTATTCAAAGGTACGAATTTCTTAATGAGCTTTTGAATTGATTTGGGAAAAGAAGTTGTAACACTAGCTAACCTCCGTGAGACAGAACGCTCACAAAACCATACGCTGAACCCCGGAATTGTATTGCCTTACACGCCCACAGGCACAGAGAAGCTTCGGTATGGATAGTCTCCAGTCAGTTCTGTTCACCTGAGCTGATTGTACCGTTTCCAAAGCGGTGACGAGAGATCATAAATTCGTTATTAGAAACCCCAAGATTGGTTCCATGCGATTCCATCAAGAGGGTGGGCCGGAGGTCCCATACCGACATATGCCTCGGACTCGGGATGATGGAATGGTACCATACTGACAAGTGACGGGTCATGCATGAGAATTGATCCTTTTCTGTGCTGATCCATCGACATGTCGAATACCTCGTCTCCCACCTCTGGTGGCGATGCATGGCCTGTTGGGAAGGGATGTGACCAAGCTGGGGAGACTCCTTCAAACTCGGGAGTAGGCACACCTAGTGAGTCCGAGGGACTGGTACCGCTGTTACATGAACCTCGACGAAATGGACTTGTCGGGTCATTGTCAGGCCGGAACGCCGAGGTGCAGGAGCTCAGGCCGTCGACTGTCCTTTTGGCTTCATTGGCAATATACTTCTGGATTAGTACACAGTTGCAATCTGTGTGCTGCAATAATTGCGTTTTCAGGTGATATATCTCAGCAGTCAGAGAGTCGAAGCATGAGGAAAGATATCGATTCTGGTCCTCCATGGCCTGTTCTTGGGAAGCCAGAGCGGATGCTTCATCCCGTTTTCGAAGGCGACACTTGGTGGCAGCTATCCTATTACGCTCAAGAATACGTCGACGCCGCGGATCCTTGGGAAGATCGTCATCATCCAGCCCGATATCTTGGTGAACCTTGTATGAGTCTTTGGGTTCTCCTTTAGGTTTGCGCCCACGCTTTTTCTGATGAGGAGGGCTTGGTGCAGCGACTGCGTCGCTCACGTCTTCTGGGCCATTTATGCCAGGCAGCAAGTGTTTTCGGTTTCGAGCCCGCCGAGTGGGCTTTCTTTCAGCCTCTGTACTTGGCAGTATAGGCAATGAAGTTAAACGATCATTGTATGCCTTTGGTGCGACATTGTATTGGAGGGGCGCTTGCATCATGCCGAAAGGTGCTTCCAGGGGAACAGGTGAGCCACCCATTGCCTCTTCAAAGAATGAAGGATCTTGGACTTGGCCAAGAATGGGCTGATTTCCTATATTGCCTCGAGTGGAAGGTGAGGGGGCTCTGGTATAGTAAGGAGACGGCGTCAACGCGTATCCTGGCGATGGGGTTGCTGCCATGACACTCATGGGACATCCGAATGGGACGTCCATGGTATAAGGATAAGGGTGTACGAAGGCAGCCATGAGAGATCGTATTGTCTATTTGACCAAGCAGACCAAAGTCGATCGTTAGGCTGAGCTGCTTGAGCCGGCTGGGGGAGGAAACCGCTTGAAAGTCGAGACAGATACTGCAATCCTTTTCTTATTGGTGTGAAGGTGGTGCTTTACTGGCTGCTCATACAGCGGAACAAAGATTGAATCTTTGGGTGATGACAACAATGTAAAGCTGAAGGAAGGAAGATCAGGTGAGGTTGGCGATTCAAAGAGGGGGCCATCACTGAATATATGACAGACTCGATTCGAGCTGCGTTGCAGCTAGTTCTTACAAAGAACATAGGGCACTGCGCTCAACGCTTGTTCAGAGAAACGGCTCCATCAAAATACGCACGGCAGCTTCCATCCCGGTACAGCCACAATAAAAGCATCAGCTTCACTGGCATCAGTACGTTGTACTCGGCTAGACTCGAGCAGCGGAGACGACATGGTCCAGGCAAGTCCGTGAGAGGGGAAATAGACTTTGGGTCAAAATGGAAAAGCTTCAAAAGTCGCCCGCCATTGCTTCGCGGGATACCACCCTGGGTCAGCATCAAGCCCCTCAAGTCTCTTGGCCCTCAGATCTCCTCCGTCTCATTGGTCCGGTCTACTTTCGGGAGCTGCTCCTGGCCCACGTCCCCTCAGAGATGCTGAGCTCTGCGCCAGCTTCTCGCAGGTTCAAAACACAACCAATAGCTCTCGGGCGCTTTCACTTGATCCATTGACCATGTTAGGTCTTGCAGGGAACAAGATGTGATTTGCAGCACTCGGCCATCTTACTCCTCATCCTGGGTGGAATGAGTTTCATGCTGTAGGGAGGAGCATGCAGAAATTCATAAACCGTTGTGCCTGGAAGCAGGGACTGTGGCGTTTGAATTCTACTGCTCCTGGCGAATGGATGCTGACATGATACATCTCATGAGGACGAGACTTGGCCAAGTCTCGATAGTCCCGGCCTCTATCAAGTGCCACACTGACTTGCAAATCTCAAGCATAGCTACGCGTAAGGTCAAGCCATAGTGCGGCGATCTTTCTACGTTACAGTTCTTGTAGCACGAAGCAAGTTCGAGAACTCGTTCTTACCTCTGGTCAAGATGAGGAGGTTTCGGCATCGCTAGTGTGAGGTTGGGTAGTATTGATCTGAGTCAAATACATCTAGCTGCGTGAGGCAATTGATGCGTCTGCAATGCCTCTCATTGTAATAATTACAGGGAGTTGCATTGAATGAAGACTCTGGCGGCCGAGCTCAAGCGGCATGCAAATCGATCACCACTCCCTACTCGGCCGGAGAGGGAAAGCACTAATAAAGAATAGTGCTTCGGAAAGAAAGCTTGACCCTTGACAAGTTATGGATCCAAGGGCCCGGCTTATAACTCTCTGCATCCGAGGTGGGTAAAATTCGAGGCTAGACGACCAGGCACTAAGCTCGGACCCAGGTGATCGCACCAACATCCCCATCCCTTGAATCTCCAAAAGACTAAAAGCGTTTTAGACGGTCTCTTGAGATTTGAGTTGTGTAAATATCGACGAGCTAGTTGTTAAAAGGACATCAGGCTTCACAGTGCCATCGGATGATTGAGGCATCAGCCACCTAACGCCCGCTAATCATGGTACAGAGTGAGTCTGTGGCTCATGCGCAAATCGCTTGGGACTTCGTCAGGCAACTGACAACCTAATTGTTAGCAATCGTCAAGGTCATGGAAGCATGAAATCACAAATCGAGCATTTCCCACGAGACTCCTCCATCAAGGGCTTACAAACCCACGAGATCACCTACCAGGCCAAAGCACAATGCAACTGCCGGGCAGCACTGCAGATAACGGTAATTGGCCACTCGATCAAAACATGGGAGCATCGTTGGTGGCTGAGTTGTGCCTTTATAAATTGGTTTACCAATACGGAGTACCTCCGTCCAGTACCTCAGCTTACCTGGCTACCTGGGTAAGCTCGTTACGGTATTGACGCCACCATGCTGCAGTAAGGTGCATGCATATCGTGGATCAAGGATGATCGTGGATGGCGCTTTTGGCGCAAACCGGTCGAGACCTTGTTTCTGCAGCGAGCCACCAAATATAAGGTTTTGTCGAGATCCAATTCCTGGGAACTGGGTGGCCGTTTGTCTGATCAATCTCATTAGTGTCTGGAGCTCCAACGCCGATTTTAAACTTGTGCTTTGTCTCACCCACAAGGCGGGGCGTTACACGACTCTTCTGGCCATAGCCAAATACTAGTCCAGGACATAACATAACGTCTCCATTGCAGGATTTGGGATTCATACTCTTGGTACCTTGTTTGGCGGCTGTCGTGCCCTGCAGGAACAAAACGGTCGCTGTCCAGTAGTGCAAGAACCAAGACAAAAAGAAATGGGCGAGGGAATGGCGAAACTAATATGTTGGCTTGCTTATTCCTGGTGGCTCTTGCATCTCAGGTAGCCACAAGTTACAATGGCCTGGCACCCTGGTAACACCAAGCCTTTGAGTGAGTGCAACATTAAAAGCTTTGCCTCATTAGAGCAGGAAAACTGTTCGTCCTCCGCAGCTGGTCGGGCAGTTCAGTCTACCTGCAGCACTGCTGCCAATACTCCTACTATATACGGTTGGTACATTACCAGGACAACTCAGGGCGTATTTCCTTGCTCTGGCGTTGGCATCGGTTAAGCTAAGTTAAGCTAAGCTAGCCAATATCTTGGTTCCAACTCTCAAGCCCACTTCGTGTTCCGGGATCGACTGGTGCCCGCAGTGATCTTTATCCCTGTTGAGGAATAAGCCAATGCTGTTGGGGATTTTTGTTTTGCTTCGTGGGTGAAGGGTAGATAAGCTCCGGAGAACAGGACAAGCTATTACCGGAGGGCGCCGATAGAGAGTGATGAGTATAAAGTCGAGAAGCCGCTAATTAGTCTCGAGTACACCATAAGCTCGGCTCATAATTGGGACTAAACCAAGAACGTCAAGGCTAGGTACTGTACTGTTAACGCAGGAATCGCCAGAGAGTACAGCTACGGCTACGGCTACTGTCATGTCGACCAACCCTCCACCACAGCGATCACTTCGTGCCCGGGCAGTCTGAAGCGTAGGTTCCTCGAAGATCACTTACTATGCAGGTATGCACAGTCAAGCCAAGCTGAATTTGCAGGGAAATGAACCGCAATGCATCGGAGAAAGCATCGACAACGGTCTCGACACTAGTATTTTCTGGCGTCTAAGAAAAAGCAAATATCAAATGTCTCCACGATGTGGCTTCCGGACCTGAAAGGCTGAAACCCACCTTAGAGCCCTTAGACTGCAGTTCGGAAATACTCCAACGGGGCCTGATTGGAAATCGCCGAAGCCAAGATTGTTCCCATCATCCTTTCGGGTCCGAGGAACAAATCAGCAGTCTCATTTCTTCGTAGGGCTGTTGACTGTCCTGCACAAACTTGTTGACTGGTCAATATCGCAGGTACGCGGATCGCCGGATACATAGTAAGCAATTCATTACTATGCTCGCGTGGATCCACGAACTATATGCGGTGGCCCTTGGAGAGTTGCATGTCAAAGGGAGATTGTGTGCTCTTTTCTCTTCATGGGCAGCTAATTCCTAGGGACACGTTTCGACTTCAGCTTGTTGGGCAGACTTGGAGCTATCTTAGATGTCATGGCAGATGTTTCCGAGCCTGCAAAGGCGACAAGAGACCACAACTTGAGGTGAACACCCTCTGGTCTTGCGCACGGATCTCTTACCAAAGAAGATTAGCCATGAACCTCACAATTTCCGACCGTTGTGCCATCCACGGTTCAACATGTTCCTGAAGAGGGTGGCTTCGAATTGTCTCTGCTAACATGGGATTGGCGCAGCAATGACCCCTGTCTGTAGCAAAGTTTGAACGGGCTGCTAAGCTGCAGTACCATCGACCATGTTCATTCTGACAAAATGGCACCTGTCATTGGGGTCACGGTCTCGCGGACTCGATGTCTTTGACATCACACCCTCACATAACCGTTTCCTGGGTGAGTATGAAGAGGGGGTTGGTGCACTGCATGATACACATGCAGGTCGCGCCACAGGGTGACAGGATGAGTGAAGTAGTTCGACGTTGCACGGGGCTTGGTCCGTGAAGCTTCATATTCTCAGCCTCCATGCCTCGATATTGTTTCCAAGCATGGATTTATGGTTTACCCATCCTCCTCACATACCACTGCGTCCTGGCCCTTGTTCTACAGACAGACAGACAGACATAAACTTTTTATGTGCCAACTCTGACTAATGGGCAAATTCTCTTGAGATTTTGTCACACGGACTGCATAGCAGTCAGAAGTACGGAGTACGCCGACTGAAAACGGCATCTCAGATGCTGGTCAGGGATGGCTGCTGATCTACGCTACCCACCTAGCCCTTTTCAACCTGTTTTGTCGAATCTCTCGCGGTTATACTCTTCCACGAAGACAGCAAGTTGCTGCCATGCATGTGATCTCATGTCGCTGCAGACGGCAGCTTCGGCAATTACTGTCATATCTTTTTCTGCATCTTCCTGCATTGCCACCTCATGAAAAGCCAGATTGCACAATGCTACTCAGCGTATAAACTCTCAACTGACTACGATACCCTTGCAACCGTTTATTCGCGATATATGTTTGTTCCGCATGGACTTGATATGGACTTTGTTCACGGTGTCATAACCTTTGGCACGTCTTACCCGATTGGGCAATTCAAAGAGATTTGTCATGGTCTTGTTAGTAATCCTAGCCAGGACCAAAACTGTAGACTTGATCAGACGTCGATGTAAGGATGGATATCGTAGACTGTTGTCGCATGGATTTTGCCAAGAGGTGTCCGCTTCTGATCACGCCCGTCGCCCAAGCTTCTCAATGCATGGCCTGGTTTTAACATTAGAGGCCGTTTTATCCGGGGCTTACACTAAGTTGAGATACAACTTATTTTCGTCTCATCAGTCCCCTAGTGCCCTAGTGCACAGCTACGGGAATAGTTGACAACGTTCCGCTAACTGGGCCCCGATTGTCAAAGCGGAAGATCCTTTCCACACTTTCACTCTATGGACAAGGATATAGAACAGGGGGGCGTCTACGTCTGCGTCTGCGTCTGCGTTACTATGGTACATTGTATTCAACCTGGCCGTGGCAACTCGCTAAGTCCTCTGTGGCCCAGACACCTCCAATCGTGGCTGGCTGACACATCGGATCCCTAGCCGACATACACATACTGCAAAGAATGAAAGACTCGTTTAATTGCCAACAAAAATCATCCATCAAGTGACTGCTCACACCAGTGATTGTGATCGATACTTTACCCTGTATCCAAGCGACAGGTCAGAGTCCCAGATATGCCCTGGATGCATTGTGTATCTCGGGCTGACGAAGCCAGGGTCTTGACGGGCTCAGTACCCGATAGACTAGGATGCCGGATGTCGGGGAACTCATTCTTATTAGTCAAGGAACCAAGCGCACCCGGCAATTCTGTCGATCAAGATAGGAGAGCTATCCATGGCGATCTGCATGTGCAAGCATGCACTTATATGTTTACAAGATAGCAGTACTCAAACACAAATACTGTTACTACAAACAAGGGATTGGATTCTGACAAGAACCTCCAATGTACCATCCAGACTTACCCTTGCCATGATCAGCGACATGGATGTGACAGAGATTACAGGGGCTCCTTCAGCATCTGTTACTCCATATCCGTAGATTGTTACTATTTGCAGATCAAACAGCACTGATCATATGGTGACTGTTGCTTGCGCCTGGATGTCAGGCATATTTTCAAGAGCTCTCTAAGCTTTGATGGCTCAAAATGCTTTTCCCTAATTCCAGCTAACGGCTGGGCAAATTTGCGGCTGAGCGGCTGGTAAATGAATACCAGATTTACAAGGATGCATGGTCTGCGTGTGGTAAGTATTCCGATCATTTTCTTAGTTTTTGTAGATAGTCCATAGACTATCCATAGATCAAGAGTTATCCCTATTTTTTGTTTTTGAAAGAGATACACACAAGATGCCAAATCTTGTCCAAGTTTGTATTCGATATACAATCAAGCACGGAGTAAGCGGAACCATCTTACTTTGACAGGCAACCGGCAGTTGATTCTTTGATCCTCAACAGTTTCATCTGTCAATCGATCGAGCCCATGATTGCAACTCTGCAAGGATCAGTGCTTCGGCAGAGACTTTCCGGCAAGATACTCAACTGCCATAATGTCACCATGGTACTCTGACTTGCAGTTGCGACTGTTCCGCAAGGCTCGGAAATGACCAGCGTCTAGGCCGGCTGTGGATTTCGGACAGATCCCGGTCGCTGTGTCGGTTGGCGATCCCGACTTCAGCATGTCAGATCGAGACACAGCGTGCTGCTGAAGAGAATTAAGCTTGGGACCGAGGTTTCATGTTTGTTACGCGGCTCCCGCTTTGACATGTATTCGTGCGAGCCTTAAATCGACAAGGGTATCTTGTTGCATTTTGGTTTCCTTCCCTGCGAAAAGATACGTCTTTTGGTGACAGTAGAAGTTTATCCCTGTTGCACATCAAGCCTCTTTGTCATCGTTGGGCGGTTAGACCTAAATATCGAGTCAGAGAGCACGTCGATGTCTGACTCGAGGAGACCAGGTGTTGGTCCTTCAGTGCCCAGTCCAGCTGGTAAACGGCATGTTACAAGGAAAAGCCGATAACTATATTGCATGATGCTGAGTCCATTTCACATCATACCTAACCATGAAGGATTTAATGAATTCATTAGGGTAGTTTGGCAGATGTTTGGAAAGCCCTGGATGGTAGCTGCCCATGCGAACATGGAGCTGCCACTCCTTCATAGGGTTAAGATCAGATGAATTAGAGAGATTCTACACATTTCTGAGAAAAATTAGACAAGAGACGTGAGTGCTTGTACTTGTCATTTAGAGAACTAATTTCATTGTGATACAAGCTTGGGCTTGAGCGTGATCCTTAAAGAAGTTTGATTGATAAATCTGGCACCACTTCAAACGGTTCTTACACAGACTTCTCATCAGTTAATTCGTTCAAGTGAAATTCGCTTCAATGTATTCAACGTAGTGTTGCTGGACTTGGGTGGCTCATGATTTGATGAAACAAAGAGAAGGTCATTTGTCCATCAACTTCAGGTCCCATTGCCGTAGTATATTGATTATATCATCACAAAGCCCATAAACTCCAAAACCCATGTATGAAGCCTTAGTTTGATATGAAATATGATCAGGGCATAATCCAGGCACAGAGGAAGACGAAATTTGCAGAGCGCAATAGTTTCAGTACTCTTCATGTCATCCATTTCAATACCGGGCCAGCTCCCATTGAGTTTTTACCACCGACTCGTGTTTACTCTAAATCAGTTTCTCATATCAAGAAAACGCCTGTAGGATATGAGATGTTATGTTCCAGTAATGATAAGAAAGTCGTGACATTTGTGATTGCGACTCTCGTATGTAACAAAATTGTGCTGTCCACTTCAGACATAGGGTAGCTAGATGACAAGTTAAGGTTAAAGAGCACGTGCTGTGTCACGTTTCCCTGCATTAACCATTTATTATTATTTTGTATTCGTGGTTGTACGTAAACCGGCCCCAGTACCCCTGTATTACCTACACCCATGCTCCACTTTTACTCCACTTTATAGGTCGGACAAAAGATAAGCCGGGACCTGCTATAAGCTTTGTAATTAGTTAAAAAGAGTAGAGTATGTCCTGGCTTAACTATAAAGCTTAAATACCTTAATAAGGTATTATATATTTAAAAAAATATAGTATTATATAAAATAATATCTTTATAAATAAATAAAATATAATAATAATAATAATATTATTAAAAATAGCTTATTTTTTAAGGATTATTTCTATATAAATAAATAGGTTTAAAACTCTTAAATAAAATATAAAATAAATATAATAAGTAAAAAAAATTAATATATTATAATACCTAATTAGTCTAGAAGGCCTAGCCTGGTAATACTTTAGTTAAGTTAAGGACTTAGATTAAAAAACCTTATAATAGCCTTATAATAAAATCTTCTTTCTTTAAGCTTTAATATAATATAACTATTTAACCT
>JWIV01000058.1:2892218-2937421 GCA_000966865.1 Fusarium sp. JS626 | reverse complement strand
TAGTAATTAAATTAATATAAAGAATTAGAATATACTAATTTAGGTATAATAAATTAGAGATTTAATATACTAAAGACTTTATATAGGGAAGTTTAATATTTTTACAAATTTATAGATATAAATAAGAACTATAAGAATATAAAAAGGAAGTTAAATAAATTAAATAATAAGGCTATTAATAAAAATATAAAGAAAACCTTATAAATAATAAGAACTAGAGCTTAGTATTTAAGGGATTTAAAGAGAAATCTAAAGGATTAACTATTATTATAATATAAAAAGGTAAAAAGGTTAACCTTAACCTAGAATTAATATTTATATCTAAGGAAATTAATTAAATACTAAATAAGTTTCTTAATACTATCTTTATATAATTATCTATATTATAGATAAATAGAACTATTTCAACCCTATTATAAATACCTCAAAACTAAAAAACTAATAATATTTTTATTAAATAATCTAATTAATATTATAAAGACTTAAGTTACCTTAATATTAAAAGAGTATATAAAATATAATAAGGTAAGTAATTAATTAAAAAATATAAATTATCTTAAAATGATAAAGATCTACAGGAAAAACTATATACCTTATAGTATTGTGCTGGGGCAGGTTTACCTACAACCACTTTATATTCACATTGCCTGGCATGTTAAGTCGTAGATAGTACGTATACATTAGGTATAATACATATATATTCTACTATAGTAGATACGTGTAACATGGGACTTAAGTACGGGGATTTTCATTTCACCATCGTAATCTCGTCAGTCAGATATTCATTATTGGCGATACCATGGCAAGACAGAGTATAGGTTACGCTTTTATCATCAAGACATAGGTACATAAGGACGAGATTGGCCACATGACCTGCTACGATTCTCAAATTAGAGAGATGTCACATCAAAGGGAGACCCAGCTATCCAATGTTCTACAAGTATGAGTTTTTGTATGCATATGAGAAAATAGCGACCAAGAAAAAAATTGGATAGGAGGCGTTGGACGAGCGTTTGAACCAGAGTGGTACCCAAATTCATAGCTGAACTAAATACCACATTGTGGTCAACAACCGTCGGCAAGAAAACCCCAAATTATCTTTAAATCGATACAGTCAACAAACTCACACCATACCGCATGTTTATTATAGAAATATTAGATTGTCCATACTTGTCCGGCTGAGGCGAGAGTGAAGAATGAGGTTGATAGAAACGGTTTTATACTCGCTGCACGATGATTTCAATAACCGGGGGGTCTTACTTAATCAGGCAACACCTCGACATGACCTCTCCGGGGCTAACGAAATAAACTCATAGACTAGATCTTGGCGTGGAGCAGGATTGTTGTTCTTTCGGAAAAAATTACCACAAGGGCAAACAACCGGCACCACCGATGGTAATCCCTCCAGGAACTTTTAACGATTCTCGGACAGTCAAAAACAGTGCGTAACAGGGACTCTACTCAGCAGATCATGGTTCACGAGAGAGTTGCGGGACTACCAGGAATGGTAATTTCAGCTTCAATACTCCGTACGACCATGTTAACATTATGGGAGATACGTATCTGAAGTGTACAGTAGGCAAATGGATAGTGGATAGGTTTAGGAATCGTAAGAGTTGCTCATCATGACGATGGAATGCGTTCCAATTGCTTGAACTCACATGAACAAGCTCCCAGGCAGCCTTGCTTTACCAAAAAGACAATATGTTTTTGAAGGCAGCTATCGTCGATTTGGAGGGTATCAGTAGATGATTCTGCATCTGCCTATTACCTTCCAAGTCCAGGGTCCAGATGCAGCCGCCTAGAAGGTAGTTTACATCCGAGATAAACACCGCAAGATCTGGAAGGCTGTCCTTCACATCTATAACTGCCTTACGGAGTAGAATCGGGAAAAAATGCCGGTCAATCCCCCGCGTGACGTAGAAAGAAAATAGCAAGATGAATTATACGCGGGGTTTGTATAGTAGATGTTTCGTGCAACTCCACTGCACAGGCCACGATGTTATCCTTGGGGTATTCTTGCTTACCAAAATAGTTATGACCGGCGGAGCTAACCATATAGAGCACAAATCTGGAGAATAGAACTTCTCAGTGGCACTGACTCCGGCGGATCTAACCCGATATGATGTTCCCGACTTAGAAACTCTGCCCGTTAAGTTCCACCATGCTCCAGATCTCGACCAAGTCTCAACCATCAAGACCAACTCGACGAGAATTGCAAAGCAAAACACCCACTAAGATGCCCCAGATTGGTCATGACCCCATCTTCAGATTCAATATTGCGGGGAAGGAGGGCGCAGGGGAAAGCGAAAACTTCTCGAACTGAAAGTGACTGCTAAAGATGGACTCGCCATCAACTACATAAGAACCATCTTCTCAACTACTTTGTGATCTATTCTCCAAGCTCATCATCCTCTCTATCACTCTCAACTCAAGCAAACACATAAACAAACCTCAAGACTCTTGTTCAAAAGCATATCCACCTTTGACACCTTCACTTGTACACACACCCACATCTACATACTTCACAATGGCTCCTAGCGCAGTCGTTGATGACTTCACCAGCCACGATGGCCAGGCCCTCGAGGAGCTCTCCGACAAGATTGACGACGTCAACGTGATCAAGTACGACGAGTCATCCAAGTTCGACAAGCAGAAGGACAAGAACACCTTCCGCCAATACGCTGATGCCACCGACCGCGTCAAGAACTTCTACCGCGAGCAGCACCACAAGCAAACAGTCGCCTACAACCTGGCTGCTCGAAACCGCTTCTACAATGCCACTCGTCCACGCGCTGAGATGACCATCTGGGAAGCCATGGAGAAGCTCAACACTCTTGTTGACGAGTCCGATCCCGATACTTCTCTTTCTCAGATCCAGCATCTTCTCCAGTCTGCTGAGGCTATCCGCCGCGATGGCAAGCCTCGATGGATGCAGCTTACCGGCCTCATCCACGATCTCGGAAAGCTGATGCTTTTCTTCCCCGAGCTTGAGACTCAAGGCCAGTGGGACGTCGTTGGTGACACATTCCCCGTTGGCTGTGCTTTCTCCGACAAGATCATCTACCCCGAGACCTTCGCTGAGGGCAACCCTGATGCCACCAACCCCGACTTCAACACAAAGTTCGGTATCTACTCCGCCAACTGCGGTCTCGATAACATCATGCTCTCATGGGGCCATGACGAGTACCTCTACCATGTCGTCAAGGACCAGTCCACCCTCCCCGATGAGGCCCTTGCCATGATCCGATACCACTCTTTCTACCCCTGGCACCGTGAGGGTGCTTACCAGCACCTCATGTGCGACAAGGACTGGGAGATGCTCAAGGCCGTCAACGCCTTCAACCCCTACGACTTGTACTCCAAGAGCGACGGTGTTCCCGATGCTGAGAAGCTCAAGCCTTACTACATGGAGCTCATCAGCGAGTACTTCCCCAACCCTGTCATCAAGTGGTAGAAAGGATCAAAGGAAAAAACAAGAAGAAATAATAAAAATAAAGTATAAATGAAGGATTGGTTTGCAAGTTTTCTTATAGCGTTGGTAATATTATGGGATCTCGAGAACGAGACAGATCGAATTAAGCGCATGGATGAATATAACTCTTATTGATGATCGACATTGAACCCTTGCTCTCTATATGAAGTGATAGATTGTTTATGTATGAATTAAGCTCTAATGATTTATTTTTAACTGCAATGGATTTTTTTTTTTTAGGTCCAGATAACTGTAGTCGGCCATCGCGAGAAATATTCCACTCAGCTTATACAGTGCTTCGAACATTGGAATGTTTTCTGCTTGCTTTGAACGATGTTGGAGTTACCTCATATTGTAAGGAATATTATGTGCAACACCTCAGTGTCTCTCTATGGTTATTTATACAATAGTTGAACAATTAGGATAGCAGAACTTACTAGTATATAAGTCTGCGAAACACAAAGACGAATGGCCCTCGTCCTGCAGGCGTCCAGTATACAGAGTATTCAACGAGTGTTTGACTTAAATATGACTTTCGATATAATACCGTTGACATATTTAAATTAGTTGATAGAATATCAATTGATTCATTTTGCAACTCCTAGAGTCAGTGATAAGAACAAGTTATGAAGGTATCCCCAAATCAAATAGGTTGGCCAATTACAAGGTGCATGTATTGATAAGCACGATAAGAAAAAAAAAGTTCGAAATCTGAACCATTTTCTGAACTTTGGTGGACTAAGCCCAGAGGCGTTAAAGCCGTGGCACTTTAGCCAATCATGTAATCATCCGCCCTTAAGCTGCCCCTCAACCCGCTGGAAATTTGGAGGAAAGCAGCAGCAGAAAGATTATCTCTGGGCAAGAAATCGCCATCTTTCTTCGCCAAAACACCAACTGCCCATCACAACACAACGAATAACTTTCGCAATGGGGGATTCAACAAAGCGAAAGCGCGACCAAACAGAAGAGCCTGCCGTTGAAAATTCTACGGTAACAGAGGTTGAGAAGTCTACAAAGTCTGCGCAAAAACAAGAGGAAGAGACTTCCTTCGTCGATCTCGGTCTTGATCCCAGGCTGCTACAAGCCATCGCTCAGCAGAAGTTCGCAAAGCCTACTCTTGTCCAGCGCAAGGCGATTCCTTTAGCTCTCAACGGACAGGATGTTCTCGCCAAAGCAGACTGTGGTTCTGGAAAGACGGCAGCATATGTTCTGCCTCTGCTGTCAAGCATTCTGAAGCGCAAAGCTGTACGTTCAAGTTTACATGCAACTTTTGAAGACTCTTGCTAATAAGTATCTGTATAGACTGACTCTGCCGCTTTCACCACCGCCCTCATCCTTGTCCCAACCCGCGAGCTTGCCGACCAGGTCTTCAAGGCCATCGAACTCTTTGCCTCGTTCTGCGCAAAGGATATCAGCACTGTCAAGTTGACAGACAAGGTCTCCAACGCCGTCCAGCGCGCCCTTCTCTCCAACTCTCCCGACATCGTCATCTCGACACCTTCGACTGCCTGGCACAATGTCAACTCGTCCTCGCTCTCGATCGACAAGCTCACACATCTCATCTTGGACGAGGCCGATTTGGTCCTTTCATATGGTTACAGCGAGGATCTGGAGAACCTGTCGCGAGTAGTTCCCAAGGGTGTTCAAGTAATGATGATGAGTGCTACTCTTACCGACGAAGTCGACACACTCAAGGGGATCTTCCGACGCGACCCAACATTGCTGGATCTTAATGAGAAGGAAGCTGAAGGCGAGGGTATCACCCAGTTTGTCGCCAAGTAAGTTGCATAAACCGTCGCATAAGACAGAATAGCTACTAACATGCTACCAGATGTGGTGAAGACGAGAAGTTCCTCCTTGCCTACGTCATTTTCAAGCTCAAGTTGATCAAGGGCAAGTGCATCATCTTCGTCAGCGATATCGACCGATGCTACCGCCTCAAGCTCTTCTTTGAGCAGTTCGGTATTCGAAGCTGTATTTTGAACTCGGAGCTGCCCCTGAACTCGCGAGTCCATGTCGTGGAGGAGTTCAACAAACATGTTTACGACATCATTATTGCCGCCGATGAGAAGAACGAGATGCTAGGAGACGACGACGAAGCCGCCGAAGCTGGTGAGCCCGAGGCCGAGAAGCAGGTTAACGGAGACGACGATGCGGAAACGGATACAAAGCGACCCAAGAAGAAGGTCAAGAAGTCCAAGGGTGGCGATAAGGAGTATGGAGTATCAAGAGGTGTTGATTTCAAGAAGGTTTCCGCAGTTATCAACTTCGATCTTCCCTCCACAGCATCAGCCTACACGCATAGAATAGGACGTACAGCACGAGCCGGCCAGACTGGTATGGCTCTCTCATTTGTCGTCCCTAAGGATCTATACCGAAAGCACATGCCCACATCCACCCCAGCTTGCGAGAACGACGAGAAGATCATGGCCAGGATCGTCAAGCAGCAGACTAAGCGAGGCAAGGAAGTGAAGCCCTACAACTTCAACATGAAGCAGGTGGATCCTTTCCGATACCGAATGAACGATGCCCTCCGTGCCGTCACCAAGGTTGCTATTCGAGAAGCCCGGACACGAGAGCTGCGACAAGAGCTGTTGAAGAGTGATAAGCTCAAGCGGTAAGTTCCAGCACAATGCAGTTCTACTAAGATTGTACTAATAAAGCTACTAGGTACTTTGAAGAGAACCCTACCGAGCTCACTCATCTTCGTCACGATGGCGAACTTCGAACCGCTAGACAGCAGGCTCACTTGAAGCACATCCCAGAGTATCTTCTGCCCAAGGATGGCAAGCAGGCCTTGACAGGTGACATTGGCTTTGTGGCACTCAGAAAAGATCGAAAGACCAAGGGCAAGGGTAAAAAGGGATTCAAGGTTGGCTCAAGGAAGCGGGATCCTCTCAAGACGTTCAAGGCGAGGCGCAAGACAAAATAGGTGGACCGTGTAGAGTAATATAGCGACTTTTGCTTTTCGTATATATACCTTGATGTGAATTCAAGACCGTCTTTGGTTCTAGTTAATGGCTTACTTTGTGGCTTACAGTTGTTAGTGGAGCATGAAGCAAATCTACCCAAAACACATTGCAATAACCCAGTTTGCCAACTCGTCTACGGTTTCAAATTAACGCCGGACCCGCCATTATCTCCGTGTTGTAGTCGTTGGTATTCAAGCTTCGTAGGCACAGTCTGCAGTCTACAAAGTACTATGTTAGTAGTGAATGTTAGAATCTACCGAGGTTCAAAGCTTAGTCATTCATGCAAGATGGTCGATGCATCGGAGACAAGCAATTATCTCGGCCGCAAGTGTGGGGAGGCTGCTATCACTAACGTTAGCACAAACCTAGTTGCATTTGCATCAAAAGGTGTAATTGCCGTAGGCTGGATAGGACGATTGATGGAAGGGCAGGGGAAAGCCTTGACGTGTATAAAATGAGGGTGCCCATCTGTTGTACTGAGGAAGGATATAGCTTCAATTGTCTTCCTACCATGTCGATACATCCCGTCTCCTAATTTCATCTTCTCTTGACCCTTCACCTGCGTCATGGCTCCTCCTGCTCAGCTTCCTCTGCGCCAACTTGCAAAGAATGGCCCTAAGATCCCAGCCATTGGCTTTGGCATGATGGGTCTAAGCATTGCATATGGAATGCCTGAGTATGCCTGCCTACACTCTTTTCCACCCAGTAGCTCATTCATTCACTAACATCCTCAGATCCGATGAAGATCGTTTCAAAGTCCTCGATCGCGCCTGGGAACTCGGCTGTACCAACTGGGATACAGCTGATGTTTATGGCGATTGCGAGGACCTTGTCGGAAAGTGGTTCAAACTGCACCCTGAGCGCCGTCAGGATATCTTCCTGGCAACAAAGTTTGCTCTGAAGATGGGCGATGAGGGTATTGTGGTTGACACGTCTCCTGAATATATGAAGAAGGCTGCCGAGAGCAGCTTGAAGAGACTCGGCGTTGACCACATCGATCTGTACTATATGCATCGCGCCCAAGAGGATGTACCCATTGAGAAGACTGTGAAGGCTATGAAGGAGCTTGTAGAGTAAGCTACATTGCCCACAGCGAAAGAGACCGAAGAAAATGATGGCTGACCAACATACAGTGAGGGAAAGGTCAAGTATCTCGGTCTTTCAGAAGTCTCGTCTACAACTATCCGTCGCGCCCACACCATCCATCCCATCACAGCAGTTCAAGTCGAATACAACCCTTGGACACTTGATATCGAAGGACCCTCAGGAACACACCTTCTCAAGACATGCGAAGAATTGGATATCTCCGTGTTTGCTTACTCCCCTCTCGGCCGGGGTATCTTGACGGGCCGTTTCCGTTCCATTGACGATTTTGAAAAGGGTGATGCCCGGCGGAATTACTCGCGCTTCCAGGGCGACAACTTCAAAAAGAATCTGGTGGTCGTGGACAAATTCAATGAACTGGCCAAGACCAAGGGGTGCACTTCCTCGCAGCTAGCCCTGGCTTGGCTCTTGGAGCAGAGCCCGAATGTGTTCGTGATCCCGGGCACTAAGAAGATTAAGTATCTGGAGGAGAACGTGGGGGCGTCCGGGGTGAAGCTGAGCAAAGAAGAGGAGCAAGAGTTACGAAAGTTAACATCGGACGCTGAAGTTATGGGAGGACGGAATCCCCTATTTGGAAACTATGCGGACACAGTCCCTCTAGAAGACTAAGAGAAAAGTGGCCGGGAACAGTGTATGAGATTCTGTCGCGATGGGAGCATTCGTTATATCAAGTCTGTGTAAAGAAGTTTGCCCTTCCACGGTGTCTCGTCTGTCTCGTCACTATCCTCAAAGCTGCCCACAATCTGGAATCCTCGGTCGACATAGTATCTAGCAATTGTCAATATAAGGGTCAAATCCAAAGAACATTGTTCTTGGAGTTTTTGGATGGAACATACTGTACCAACTGTCCATTACCCCCATCCCAACAGTCAATCCAAACGGTCTTCCAACTGTGCTCAGCGGTATAGTCTTTCACCTTCTGGAGAAGAGCAGCCCCAGCTCCTCGCCGTTGATCACCAGCTCGGTGATCGGTGACGAGGTACTGCAGAAAGACAAACTTGCCCTTCTCTGTCGCGGGTGTGACAATATTCTTCAAACTTTCCGATGCCTTGAGATAGCCCACGAACTCTTCATTCAGAATCTTGACGAATCCAACAGACACAAGGACTTTTCCATTCTTGTCCAACCTTCTGGATAGTCCATCGTCTCTGAGACTTTCCGCTCCAGATTGATCATCCTCAGTCTCGGCAATGAAAACCCTCACTGGGTCTCCAGTTCCCAACTCTAGGAAGTTCTCTGACTTCGCAACAGTATCATGTATTCCTTGTATAAATCCTTCCTTTTTGGAGAGTGGTTTTGTCCCCCATTGTCCAGAGTTTCCAGCAGCAGCAAGGTGAGGCAATGTTGAGTCGAATGCGTCAATAATGAACTGAGCATCGCCAAACGACGCGCGAGCGTCCCGAATGTAGAACTGTCTGGGCATATCTCCGACTCACTTCTGCGTATCTTTGTTTACTCCCGGCGGGTGATCGACAAATTCTCTTTGATAGGACCTAATGGCTTCAAAGATCCGTTGTATGTAAGTACACTACTGAGTTTGCGGCTCTTGGTCATCATCGGATCCATTGTCAGCAGTGTCTAGATACCGCAACTTGCAGCATACGCTAGCAAGGATGACGATCCACCAAGATCCCATTTATCTTTCTAGAAGCCAGCATCTGGATGTGTGTTGTAAGATGTTCCCGCTATTTTGCGAGATTCTCGACATCTGCACCTGGACCTGGCGACTATTTATCGCCCGAACATTGATATATGATAGATTCTGGAGAATCTTGGAGACTTCTACATCTCAATCATTGGAGAAGTGTTTTCCCTGACATCGCCCGAAAATGCTCTGCACTTGTTTCTCAACATCTTCATCTTGCTCAAAGCCGATGGTACCTGGCCCACCACAATAAGAGAGGGAATCCTTACTGTCACTTATTTATTCCTTGATAGTCACCATTACGATGATCCACTTCCAAGAAACATGAACAATCTTGGGTAATTTTCCATTGCCCTGTGTAGCTTTCCAGACTTCTTGATGCGTCATGTCCCTGTTAGATAGAACACATTGCTTGAGCCGTCCTGTTGCGATCGTCTTCAAAAGGACGTATTAAGGCCAATAGACAAATCATTTCAACCTGCCGTCGTTTCCATTGCCAAGTCCGTATTTTTATTTATTTATTTTACCAGAAAAGAAGCGTAATTGACGGCGCCTTGATCCAGGGCGCATGACTCGGCATTTGCTACGGAGCAAGTACAATATAAGTCGTGATGCGACATAAGCAAGGACCGCTTACAGCGACTACCTTGAAAAGCAAATTGGAAAGTTGCAGTCCTCAGTTGTACGTTTTGAAACAAGGGCCTCGCAGAATAGGCAGTGTACCTTTCCAAGACACTGCTGTGGAGTTTTCTTCGAAAGGTCAACGAGCGAGTCAGTTGACACTATGAAACTACTGGCGTTCATGACCAGAAAGGGATCGATAGCCTCAAGGTTATGAGATCATCGTTGTTCTTCTTGGGTAGCCTCGTGACTAGCTAAACCAAAGACAAAGAAGGATCTTGGGCGGGATGCCCTAATGTTACCATAGGTAGATAGCTGAAGTTCCTTGGAGTCCATCTCTTTGTTCCTTGATATCACGATACCGAAGAGTGAGAGTCCGCCAATGATAGGTGGAGAATGAGAAGAGAAATGTTTCTTAGTCCAAGCTCTTCATTTGGAGTTGAGACAACTTACTACGTAGTTACAGTGCAGACGGAGTATTGGTGGTGGGGAGGGATTGGGGATCTTAATGCATTCTAAGGATAAGAGGGTCGCTATCCGCAACAAGAAGGGCAGTGGTCTCGTCTGCAGGGTCTTGCTTGCACTCCACCTTTTGTCTTCGTGAAAAGCCGAAATTTTGCACAAAGTGTGATGAAAGTCCTCAACTGCTCGGCGTGCAGATAAACAAAAAAGGAAGCAATAGATATTGGCTGGAACGTGAACCACCCGAGCGTACTTCAAGCAAGATCATGTTTTCACGGCGAGGTATATGGGATAAAGCTGCTGCACTAGCCAAAAGCCAACGCCATAGATAAGAGCGACGGTTGGCCGCTTGGCGGGGACGGAGAAGGATGCCACACCGACAGCAAGTGAATCAGAACGAGCTGCTGTAATTTTGTGTCCAGCGCGACTCAAACCAGAATGATTTAGATCTATACTGGCTTAAAAGGTTGACAAGGCCGGCATGAGATACCTAGGTCATACAGGTCCGGGGAGTGAGCGGGCACCTTGATGGACGGACCCCTTCGATTTGCTGATCGGTTTGCGCCGCCGGGAAAGAAAACATAAATATCTGTCTCGCTGCCTCTGGCTGGTGTTATCATGCTGTCCTTGTTACGCTTTTTGGTGTTGCTAACATCGGCCTCTGACGTGAGATCCCTCGCTTTCTTCGTCATTCTCAACCATTGTGCTAGTGCTCGTCGACACCACTGACTAGTCCGATCACTAGAGACTGACATCACCGAGCCCTTTTCCTTTCGAATCGAGTTTCTTTCTCAGCTGAAAGTCTCTTCCAAGTCGCTCAATTACCTACTTCTAATTGCGAGTGTTGTGAATCAGCTCAATCATCATGGTTGAAGAACCTATGTTGATGCAGATCCCTCCTGAGATTCGCATGTTGATATACGACTATCTCCTTGACAATGGCGGAACAAAAGACATATCGATCCGAAACCAAACGAGGAGTGAATACGAGGCGCGCTGTTCCAAGAGTCAACGCTCAGCGTACCATGTGATGGAGCGGACTGTCGCAAAGAAGTCAATCCAAACAACATATTGCGCCGACCCCGAACCCCATCGAGTGATGCATACCGCGATCATGCACATTAACAGGAAAATTCGAGAGGAAGCGTCTCATTTCCTGTACACGAGACATGCTTTCCATTTTGGAGAAGACCTCGAGGCCGTGGTGCCCTTTCTCGCCGATAAGACGTCACGCACTAGAGACTTAGTCCGCGAGATCAGCCTTTACAAGAGCAGCCCGACAAATGCTGTAGAGCCAGGTTCATACGACTGGCCTTCTGTTTGTCGTTCGTTACGAAGCTTGCAAAGCTTGGACAAGCTGACGCTTGTCATTGAAGGCGCTAGGCCACGAGGGCCCTGGGACGGCCCGCAGAGCTTGACAGTGTCTGACTTTCGCCTATTATACACAACTCGCCATGAGAGCCTGGAGTGGGCGCGGGAACTGGCGTCTATCAGGTCGATCAAAGAGGTGGTGATTGTGGCAGATATTCATAACCTACCGCACCCCGAATCGAACATGATGCTGGTCCTTGCCGCATTCTCATCTTCGATTGATACGTCGTTGGTGGACTTTCTCCGTGATGATCTTGGGATTCCCGCTCGAGTTGGACAACCACAATATTGCGGTGTTGGAGTGTTTGGTCGATCCAGGAAATGCCAACGGAATGGGTGTTTGACAAGTTAAGAGAATGAAAGGGTATATATGAGGATTTGGATGGAAAGGCGTTGAGGTAGCTGGCGCATCGACGGCAAAGTGCAGGAAGTTTGTTTATATTTGGTCATAGCTATTAGTATATGGGAAATACCATAGCATCAGTATCTTCGATGAATCAATGCCATTCAAATAATAATAGAGAATCGCCTTTTTGATTGAAGAGTGTAGTAATCAGTTGAAATGCCAGCAACAGTTGAGGTACACATTAATGTATACAGTAGGTTGCTGCCATGGAAGTGACCTTCCTTATAAGTTAATCAATCCATCTCGACAGCTCAAGCATATTTCCGCCACGTGACAGCTGGAGCCATTCCTGCGCCGCAAGGAGTTATTACCGGAATCGAGTCAAGGATGCTTCGGTGGCTGGGGCGGGATGAACTGAAGCTGGTGTCCCTGCCGCCTAAAAACCAGCAGGTACAGCGCCATTATCCGCTGTGTGCTATGGAGAGCTAACTGGAACGTTAAGGCCCACCTCAACCCATTATCTCAGCCTCCCCCCGTATCGTCATCGCTCCCGTTCTGCGCCTTGTATGCGACGCACCTATCGACGACAACCCGGCACCTCCACTCAAGACCCGATTCCCTATATCGTCCTCTTCACCATTTCGTATTCCATTGTCGCATTCTCTTTAATTGCTAGGAGTTGGCTTGTTTCGACCTGCTCCAAGCTGCCCCGCCGCTATAGTCAGACAAGATGGCCACACCAGCTCCCCCCGAGGACCAGGCTCGTCTGCTCGAAGATGCTCTCGTTGCCGTGCGTCAGCAGACGTCCCTGATGCGCAAATGTCTCGACACGCCTGGCAAGCTGATGGATGCGCTCAAATGCTGGTATGTCGATAATTGTGCCGCGCGCCATCATAGCTCAGTCCCCTGAATGGTATCACTGACTATTTGTAGCTCGACTCTAGTTTCTGAGCTTCGCACCAGCAGTCTCGGTCCCAAGCAGTACTACGAGCTGTACATGTCGGTTTTTGACGCCTTGCGCTATTTGTCCGTTCACCTTCGCGAAAACCACCCTGTCAACCACCTAGCCGACCTTTACGAGCTTGTTCAGTATGCCGGCAATATCGTTCCACGATTGTATCTCATGATTACCGTGGGAACGGCATACATGGCCATTGAGGATGCGCCTGTCAAGGAGCTTATGAAGGACATGATGGACATGAGCCGAGGTGTTCAGCACCCTATCCGTGGACTCTTTCTCCGATATTACCTGTCCGGTCAAGCGAGAGACTTCCTGCCGACAACCGAGAGCGATGGCCCTGAGGGCAATATTAGCGATTCCATCAACTTTGTGCTTACGAATTTCGTCGAGATGAACAAGCTGTGGGTTCGACTACAACATCAAGGCCATTCGAGAGAACGCGAACAGAGGATTCGGGAGCGAAAGGAGCTGCAGCTCCTAGTTGGCAGCAACATTGTACGCCTAAGTCAACTCGTTGACCTCGAGACGTACAAGTCTAGCATTCTGGCACCTCTGCTAGAACAGGTGGTTCAATGTCGGGACGTTCTCGCCCAAGAGTATCTCCTTGAGGTCATTACGCAAGTTTTCCCAGACGAATTCCATCTGCACACCTTGGACCAATTCCTTGGTGCCGTTTCCCGGCTCAACCCTCACGTCAATGTCAAGGCTATTGTTATTGGATTGATGGACCGACTATCCGAGTATGCCGAGCGCGATGGGCCAGAGGAGAAGTCAGATGACAGAGCCCAAATTGAAACGGATGCTCTTGCAAAACTACTGGAGAGGGTCAACCTTCAGAAGGAAACAAAGCCGGAATCACCTTCAGGATCTAAGCCTGCTGAGGCGGATGATAACTCGGCCGAGCCCTCTGAATCCTCCGAGTCTGCAGATGGTGACGAGACACCCGAGAGCGAGGGCGAAACAACGGCCAAAACCACTGATGAAACTGGTGATGAAGCTGCAGGTGAGAGCAGTGCCGACGATTCCAGCACACTCGCCGATTCTACGCCTTCAGTTGCAGATACAGAAACAACTGCCGTCAACGGACAAAACTCCATCACAGACAGTGTACAGCTCTACGAGGTGTTCTTCGCTCAAGTCAAGAACTTGGTTGAGGCCCAGCATCTCCCTGTGCCCGATATTATTGCTCTTTTGGTGTCACTTTGCAATCTTGCCCTTAACATTTATCCCGACAGGCTGGATTATGTCGACCAAATTCTAGCTTACGCAACCACAAAGGTTCGAGAGAACATCAACAACGCCGATCTTCACTCGCCGCCTGCTCAGCAGAGCCTGCTTACTCTTCTGCAAGCACCCCTTAGCCGATATGTTTCCACGTTCACTGCTTTATCTCTCCCAACCTACGTTCCTCTTTTCCAGTCGCAATCATACCCCACCCGTCGCGCCGTTGCTGGTGGCGTCGCTCGCACTTTGCTCAAAAACCAGACCAAGATCTCGACTACTGAACAGCTCGAGAACGTACTGGAGGTGCTGAAAGTTCTAATTAAAGAGGGCTCCCAGGCACCTCAAGGATATCCAGGTGTTGCTCAGAGGCGTCCTGTGGAGACGGACGAGACAATGGAGGAGCAGGGATGGCTCGCCAGGATCGTACATTTGCTGCAGGCCGAGGATAATGATACTCAGTTCAAGCTGCTTCAAATGACGAGAAAGGCTTACTCGGATGGAAATGAGCGTATTCGCACGACCACACCACCTCTTATCACAGCATGCATGAAGCTGGCGAAGAAGTTCAAGCAGCGTGAGCACCTCGACGATAACTGGGAGACACAGAGTAATGCTCTGTTCAAGTTTATGCACTCAGCGCTCAGCACATTGTATACCCGCGTTAATGGCTCTGGGGCCGCGGAGATGGCTCTGCGCCTTTTCGCCTCTGCAGGCCAAACAGCTGATCAAGCTGGATTCGAGGAGGTTGCATATGAATTCTTCGCACAGGCTTTCACGGTATACGAAGAGGCTGTCTCGGACTCGAAAGCTCAGTTCCAGGCTGTCTGTCTGATTGCCACTGCTCTCCATCAGACACGTAACTTTGGCAAAGAGAACTACGACACACTTATTACCAAATGCGCACAGCACGGAAGCAAGCTGCTGCGCAAGCCTGATCAATGTCGCGCTGTTTACCTGGCGAGTCACTTGTGGTGGGCAACCCCTGTCGTCTCCAATGGCGAGTCTGAAGAAACAGAGGTATGTATCAGTCCAATTTGTTCTAGAACTGAACTAACATTGAATAGCTTTACCGTGATGGCAAGCGTGTACTCGAATGCCTTCAGCGCGCTCTTCGCGTAGCTGACTCCTGTATGGAAACTGCTACATCGATCGAGCTTTTTGTTGAGATCTTGGACCGTTATGTGTACTACTTTGATCAACAAAACGAATCGGTAAGTTTATTGCCAAAGGGTTTCTTGTTCTGACATAGCTAATTGGTACAGGTTACGACCAAGTATCTCAACGGCCTTATCGAGCTTATTCACTCCAATCTGGCAGGAAACCAGCAAGACTCAGTGTCAGTTGAGAACAGTCGCCGGCACTTCCATCAGACATTGGAGAATATCCGGAGTCGTCAGTATGAGGGCATTGTGCTGACACCAAACTGAAGTCCGGTGTCTGGTATACAGTGAAGAGAGAAGAGAAGGCGATTGAGCGGCATAGCGAATAGATAATGTTTAGCCTCAACGAATTAAGGAGGAAGTAGGTAGTTGTATATATGTAAACTTTGCCCAAAATTGATGCTCTGCGTGGTGAAGCTATATCCAGTTTCAGGGGTACACATGTGGAGGTAAGCAGGTCCCCGGTCCAGTGAGATCGGCACTATCAGTGCTGCGAGTACAGATACTGTCAGCCTGAATAGGCGAGAGAGTTGGTTATTTCTGGACCCCTTGGTTCATTTATCTTGAATTAAACATATGAGTTAAATGACCTATCCTTACTTAACCTCGAGTCCAAAGCCCAGGCAGGCCTATCACCTCCCTGTCCAGGTTAGGTCGTCTCCTTATCCCAGCTTTTGTGGGGTAATCCTGGTGGCGTGCACGGGCGGATTCAGGAGAGAGCGGCGCGCTGACTCCGCTGAGACAGGCCAGGCCAGGCCTGGCCAAGTCCAGCTCGTGGGATGCCTCTGAGGGAAAAGTGTCAAGTATTGGGACCCGTTTCAACTGGAAATTTAGATTCAGAGAGGAGAACAGTGATCATGAGGCTCAACTTAAATGGTGTCCAGGCTAATAAGTGTATCCGTATTCTTGCTCAGTTTACAGGAGCCAAGGCTTGCCAAGTCATTCCGGATCAGCTCAGCCACTGGGAGGGAAGAAGGTCTTCTACTCTCCGTTCTCCGTACTAACCGGTGGGTTCCAGGTAGGTTCCCGTACAGAGTAATTATGGCGTATGGGTTGTAGGTTATAGTGGACTTGGCTGGACTCTGGTCCCTTACGTGGACACTACGTTTGCCATCATCCCCCCGTAATCTGTAGTCCACCTAATCTACTCGCATGCATTGTATACGTTAGCATTTGACTTGATCATACATCTCAACCTTTTTCCTTCTTGCTAATCATCACCGTCAATCCGTTTAGTCGGAGCCTCTATTTCAGCTTAAACTTTGGCATTTGCTTCTGCTTTTGGGCTTGTTAGTTTGGCGATGCGCTTCTTGCGTCCAGCTTCGACTATTGTCTCTCTTTCTTGACGCTCCTTACGTACTTGAACCCATCTTAATTGCTTCATCCCGATCGATCGACCTAAATCGCCCACTCCTTTATTTCAACCTTGCACCGAATGGCCTAATATACTTCGAGTTTCTTATAAAACAAACACCGTGAAATCAGCCTCATTTCGATTGAATAAACAACAACCGAGGGCGCGATTAGCGCTCATACACCATCACCATGCCTTCCGAAAAGACTCCTTTCTATGATCCTATACCTCCAACTTACGACCAGGCCGTAGCTAGCGGTAGTCGTTACGATCCCGATGACTGGGCTCCTGCCCCAAGGTCTCCGACCAACGAGCGGAGTGCAACCGAAGCAGAATCCCAAGGCCTCCTACAGCATTCAAGTGGCGCTAGCTCATCACGCAGGCCCGACGGCTACCGACCACCTACGGTAGAAACTGACGATGAGGAAAGTCTCTGGGCCAGCGATAGTGAAAGCGATGGCGAAGCCGCGCAGGTTCGACGTGAGATGCAGGAGATGGAGATCGAAGAACCCGATCGATCCCGGGGCTCTCAGTGGGGGAAGCGATTTGGCTCATATCTAACTCTACCACGATGGAAATGGTCCTGGCGGCCAAGGTTGCCCCGATTACGCATACGTCTACCTCAAAGAGCTGATGCGCCAGCTGCCGACAACGCCGAGACTACCACAGGTGAGAATGAGGAGACGCCAAGCCAGACGACGAGGAGTTGGAATATTCCTAAATTTGATAAGACATCCATCATCTTATTTTGTGTGCGCATTTTGGCGCTTACAATTATTCTCGGATTCTTCTATCTGCTTTTCGCCAGCGATATGTTCGGTGGCTTATCAGATCGTTTGGGAGGTGGTTTCCGTTTCAACCCTGAGGATCTCCGAGCTCACCTGCTACGCTCCATCGATCCTATGAGGATGCGCGCGTCTGTGCAGCACTTTTCGAACTACGCCCATATCGCCGGTACCGAAGGCGACTACGCGACTGCTCTGGATGTTCAGGCCATGTTTGGCCGTGCAATGTTGGACGAGGTTATGATGGACGAGTACAAAGTTTACATAAATTATCCCCGCAAAGACGGTCGTGCGGTACAAATTATGGACGACAAGGATCTCAAGAAGGCCAAATGGACAGCCAAGCTGGAGGAAGAGGAAGTCGGTGGCGAGATCGTAGGCCGACAGCCATATGTCTTCCACGGATACTCCAAGTCCGGCGACGTCAAGGGACCCTTGATTTACGCCAACTACGGTTCACGAGACGACTTTAAGCATCTTACGAGCAGTGGTGTCAATGTCACAGGGGCTATTGCGCTAGTACGAAGCGGTGGTTCTCGAGAGAATCAAGGTCTCAAGGTCAAGGCGGCCGAGTTAGCGGGTTTTGCTGGCTGTCTCATCTACTCTGATCCTGCGGACGATGGTTTCAAGAAGGGCGTTGTTGCTCCTGAGGGACTGTACATGCCCGCAGACGGCGTTCAAAGAGGCTCCGTAGGACTCACGAACTGGGCAATCGGCGACCCCCTATCGCCTGGTTATGGCAGCAAGGGTGACCAGCGGATTACACTCGACAAGACAACCGGACTCGTTGGCATTCCCAGTCTTCCCTTGGCATGGAGAGACGCAAAGGTCTTGTTACAGCATCTCAAGGGGTATGGCGAAAAGGTACCTGACAAGTGGGAAGGAGGTGTTCCCGATGTTGAGTGGTGGACGGGCGATGACAAGTCTCCAATTGTGCGTTTGAAAAACGAACAAGATGAGGACTCAATGCACACCATCTGGAACGTCTATGGCCGGATCAACGGCATGGAACAGACGTCCAAGTCTATCATTATCGGCAACCAGCGTGATTCTTGGGGTTTCGGGGCGACAGATCCTCACTCGGGTACAGCAGTCATGATCGAGATGGCTCGCATTTTTGGAGATCTGGTACAGCGAGGCTGGAGGCCCTTGAGGACAATCGAATTCATGTCATGGGATGCTTCTACGTACAACCTAATTGGCTCAACGGAGTACGTCGAGCACAATTCCGACGCACTGCGCGACAACGCCTTCGCCTATATCAACCTTGATGCAGCTGTGGTTGGAAATGACTTACACGCCTCTGGATCGCCAGTTTTCCGAAAATCCCTCCTTCACGCCCTTGGCCGAGTTGTTGATCCTGTCACAAACAGCACTTTAAAAGAGCTGTGGAATCAGAGCAAGCACGAGCTTCAGCAGCCTGAGGGAAGGGGAGATCATATTCCATTTCAAGATATTTCAGGGACCAGTTCGATCGACTTGGCATTCCGGGGAAGTCAAGTTCCCCATCATTCAAGCTATGACAAGATTGGCTTGGTGGACAACTTTATCGACCCTGAGTACAAGTACCACGGCGCGATGGGCCAAGTGATAGCCCTTCTCATTCTCGACATGGCCGATCGGCCCATCATGCCTTTTGATATGGGTTGGTATGGGCAGAGGCTAGGCAACTGGGTAGCAGATCTTGAGAAGTGGGCGATCAAAAAGATGAAGGGCCAACCAAAGGGTCAAACGGACGCTTTCAAAGAGCTCAAGGAAGCTGTACAACTCATTCAACATAACGTGGCCGCATTCGAAGCCTGGGAAACGGACTGGGATCGCGAAGTCTTGGGCAACGGCGGCTGGGAAGCCAATAACATCGGCGCATCTCGACTGGCATACAACAACAAGATGGCATATTTTGAGACAGCGTTGTTGGATATTGAAATTGGTGGTGGTGTAAGTTCACTCCCTACAAGTCGACCAAACTGCATGAATGAAGCTGACAATCTCCAGATCCCCAACCGCACCCAATTCAAGAGCGTCGTCTTTGGGCCAGAAGCTTGGTCCAACGGGGGAGCCGTCTTTCCCGCCATTCGCGACAGTATAGAAGAAGGAGACTGGAAGACCACCAAACCCATTATTGCCAAAACGGCAGCACTTCTTCGCAAAGCAGCAGCGGTCTTGGAGATGCAATAAAGCACGTGTATGATTTGAGTCAAAAGCTTTCCCTTTTTCTTACTCCCTTTTCTCTTTACCGATCTTGGTCTTGGCGCGCTCGCCGTTGTTTGTTTTTACTTTATAGGATATATATACACAGTTCCTGGTTTCTGAATCGGGAACTGCGTGGCAACTCTTCACGCAAAAATGTACAGGAGGCATTGCACGGAGTTTGGTTACGTTGAACCTGCGGTTTTTGTTCGTTCTTTCTTGGGTAGGCCAGGACTTGTTGAGGCAACTTGTCGGGATAGAGTGAGGGTATGTTTCTGATTGCCTTGACTAGGCAGACGGGATTCTTCTTTGTTATAGTTATAGTAATGAAGGAATGCGAGTCACCCATGTACTTTTGAGAAATTCTATCGCACTTGTGTTCGTGATCAAGAGGTGACACTTCATAAGTACCTATATTGACACTTGGCATTTTCTTGTCAGCCGTTTTCAACCGCTTAAGCCTTCGTCTCTGCCTCATAGTCCTTCACAGAAACAAGCTTTCCAACAACGTTGTACTTCTCCAAGAACCTCTCCTCCCATCCCTGCAACGCCTCCATCTGCTCTCCGTCTAAACCCTCAAGCTTATCAAGAGGACCGTCAAGATTCTCAGTAAGCATATCCTCGTCAAAGCTCCCGCACGCAAGACCACGGCTGGCGTCCCGACCAGCAAAGTTACTATAAGGACCGCCGGGGCCGTAAAAGTTACGACCGGGAGTGACATCGAAGACACGGCCGCGCACAGCGAGGAACACAGGACGGTTCTCCTCGCCGTTGAAGGGGAGCAGCGTATGGGGGGTGTAGGTTCGGAAAACGGCCGAGGGGGTGTCGCGTGGGAGAGATGGAGGCGGCGAGGAGCGTAGCATTGCGTAGGTTGTGTACAAGACTGCGCTGAGGAGGATGAGGTTGAGGGGAGTGAGGAGGGATGCGCTGAGGAGGAAGTTAGCAAGGCTTTGGATGGAGAGTAAGGAAGACGCACGTTTCTGTGCTGGCCTGGTGAGCCATCTGAGCTTGGACGTGATCCATGATGGGCGCAGTTATGTGAGGTATTTGATTGAGTTAAATCGGCCGAGCTATTGGGTGAGTCCCTTCGGAGGGTAAGTTGAAAGTGTTTTGTTGGTTGGTGTTGTCAAAAGCAGGGTACAAGACAGCTCAGGTAAGAAAGTGCTTAGGTTCCGAGCTTCCGGGCTCCTCCCCCACTTTGTGCTCCGGACTCCGTCACTGTCTCGAGCGGAATTGGGCTTCGGGAGTTAGGGAGCAGCCGGTCTAGCTTCTGGTGACAGTAGTGGTATTTTATGTAATTCTTCTTAGTGCTGTACAGTTCAAGAATGGTCGTGGCTATACTTGAGATTGTTTTGAGCTACTTCTCATTACATGCTGTATGCGCCGTACACGTTCTGGAAGCACCTGGCTACAGCTTTAGTCATCTAGTATGATGGCAATATCATTAGATAGATGATGCCTTGCAGTATACTCCGTAGAGCTATAACAACAGTTCCGTGCAAAGGTTCCGACAACGAGCAAACAAGAGATGCTTATGTTAGGATAGATGNCGACAACGAGCAAACAAGAGATGCTTATGTTAGGATAGATGATGTTAGGTATATCATACCAAGAAGACTTTACATAATCTCAGACTATGATTAGGTGGCTGCTGTTACATACACAGCCCGCTATGCGAATAAGGGCCGTATAGCCTACTATATAAATAAGATCTGGCTTATATTAACGATAAGGCTATATAAGGCTATTAATATAGCCTTAATTAATAATACTTATATAATATAAATTAACCTTTATAATTAATATTAATTTATAACCTTTTATTACCTTAATAATATTAATTTATAGTCTATTCTATTCCTTATTATAAAATAAATTTAATAATATATACCTCTCTTTCCCTTAAGGTCTTCTACCTATATAATAATCTTAACCTTCCCCTTACTATTATTAGCGGTAGAGAAAGATTAATTAAGTAACCTTATAATAACCTTAACTTTAATAACCTAAGTAAAAATAAATTAAAAGCTTATAATAATATCTTAATTCTTATTAATAACTTAATTAATAATATATTACCTTCTCTAGGTAAGTATAACTTACTAAAAGAAATATAAACTATTCTTAAAGCTTAGGTAGCCTTAAGGTATTATATATTTATAATTAAATAGTCTTAAAAGACTAATAATAATAAAAAAAAGGTTATTTTTAACTATAATTATAAAGTAAGCTATAAACCCTTACTTAATATAATTACCTGGCTTTATAAGACTTCTTTATAATATATAGACTATAAGTTCTTAGTCTTTATAGTTAAGGGTAAAGATAAAGTTAAATAGTATTTAAGGTATTAAATAAAAGGTATTTATAAAGATTATAATTATAAATATAATAAAAGGCTTACTATTTATTTAAAGTATTATAAATTAATAAAAAAGTAAAGACTATTTATTTAAGATTTTTTAATAGTAATACTTTATTAAATATAATTATAATATATTTTTATAAAGACTATATAATTAAAGCTATTCCTTAAGATTTTTATAATTATATTTTAAAAGGTAAATATACCTATATTAAAAGGTAAAGTAATATTTAGGCCATTATTAATTATTTTAAATAAAACAGCTTTTAAAGCTAAGTAATACTTAATAATAAAAATAAGGTTATTAATATAATTTTTATATATCTAGGCTTAATATCTTACTTAAAGGTATACCTAAAAATACTATTAATTAACTATATATATAAAATAAATAAGTATAATATATTACTTTTAAATATAATTAGTATTAATATCTATAAAAAGACCTTTTATATTATATTTACTTTCCTTACCGGTAAGGCTAAAGAAGACTATATATAGGCCTTAACTTAACTATAGAATATATATTATAAATTTAATATAGATTATCTTTCTATTATATTAACAGATTAATACCTTACTTATATAAATATACTTTTTACCTTTTAATACTTTTCTAAGGTAGTATATTTATTATATATATAGTATATTAATAAAGCTATTAATAGTTATTACCGGCCTATATTCTTTAAAGATAAGGAAGATCTTTTAAAATAAGAAAAGTAAAAAAGCTTTTTTAATAAGTAATTTAATATTATTAAATTAAAGTTTAAGGTTATTTTTAATAAAAGGCTTTTTTATTTTAAGTAAACCTATAGTATTAAATATACTATAAAGGTATATTATCTTATAAAGACCTAACTTAATCCTTATAAATAGAAGTTTATAAAGGCTTAATTAAACTAAATTCTTTATTTTAATTAAGCTATTATATTAAAAATTAAAAAAGTTTACTAATTAATTAAATTATATTACTATACTTTATAGATTAACTTATTTAAAGCCTATTAGATTATTAAATTAATATTAAATATTTAATTATAATACCTTAATACTAAGTAAGACTATTAAGATAGTAAATACCCTATTAATTTATTAAAAGTAATATATAATACTATTTATAGCTAGGTTTTATATAAAGCTATATAGATAGTTAATAAGTAATAAGAAAGACTATTAAGAGATTACCCTCTTTATATAGGGGTATTTATAAAGACCTTTAGTTTTTTATATATATATATTATTAATATAGTACTATAGTAAAATAAGCCCCTTTAGCTTTCTTATTTTTACTTTTATTAATATTTATAATATAATAAGTCTTTAATAATTATTATTAAGCTTTATAAATAATTTAATTACTTTATAATTACCTTTAAGTTATTACTATCTAGTATATAATAAGAACCTAATAGGTATAAAATTACCTTACTTAAGATATAACCTAGGGCTTTATTAATATATTTATTATATAGGTAGAAAGGTTATAATAGAAAATTAAGAATATATCCTTTATAGTATAAGACCCTTAACTAAGCCCTAGTTAATACCTCTAGTTAGGTCTTTTTTTTTAAGTCCCTTCTTAAGTCCTTTCTCCTTAGTCCTTTATAGCTAGAGATATTATAATAGTTATATGTATAATAATATATATAATAATATATATAATAATATATATAATACCTAGTCCTCTAGTATATACTAAGATTACCTAACTAGCCTTTAGGCCTATAATAAGTAGCCCTATTTTAAATAGTCCTAAAGGTATTAACCCTTTTAAAGGTTATTTTATATATTTAAGCCTTTAAATAGATATATTAATAGTAAAAGTTATAATAAAAAAGCCGGCCTTTAAGTATAATACTCCTTAATATATCTATAGGTAATATATATAAAACCAAGAGGCCTAGTATAATATATAATCCTAATTAATATCTTAAACTAATAAAGTATATTAAATAGTAAAAAGATTACTAATTAAGTATTATAAATATAATTATATTTAATATATTAATTATAATTAAATAAAGGTATATTATATAAAGGCCGGGAAGCCTTTAAGGGACTAGACCCTTAAGAAGAAGAATATATATCTTAACTTTAATATAGTTAAAGATAATTATATATTTAATAAGGTCTTTTATATACCTATATATATAAAATAGCATGGTATTAATAACTTTATATATATAAGTAAAATAGATATAATAGAATAGGAGGTATTTTATATATAGCTAGAGAAGTTATAGTTATAATAAAAAGAAAGAGAAGGAGTAATATAAAGAAAAAGAAATAGCTTAAAGGAAAAAAAAAGGGCTTTTTATATATAAAGGCTATTTTATTTACTTACCCCTTTTTATAAAGTTATAGTTAAGTTATATAATAGCGAAGTTACGGTTTTTTTATATAATATATTATATTTTATAAGGTATTTTAAAACTATTACCTTTTAAGTAATTAATTTATTTAATATATTAATTAATAGTATTTTTAAAACTCTTTAAGTAATATAAAAAAGAGGTCCTTAAAATAATAAATTCTTATTTAATTATAAAGTTCTACTTATTCTTTACTTCTACCTTAAAGCTTAAACCTTTTTTAATTTTAAGGCTTAAACCTTTCTTAATACCTTCCTTATTAAGTCTAGTTTATATATCCTTATAGTAAAATTACTAAAATATATATACCTAATACTTAAATTTATAGTAAATTACCTTAATAAAAAGCTATTCCTATTATTAATATAAACTAACCTAAACTAGGAATAGTATAGTTATTTTACCGGTATTTATTATCTATTTACTATAGGTTATTAATAATCTATATTATATTATTTTAAGGTATAATATAAGCCTATTATTAATATATTTAATTAAAATACTTAATATATTAAGTACCCTTAACTTACTAACCTTAAGGCTATATAATTATTATAGCTAGTATACCTTATAAAAAATATAATAATATTACCTTATAATTAGTAAGTTTAGGGTTAGCTTAATATAATAATCTCGGTAAGATAGAATTATTAATAGTTATATAAGTATTTTACTAAAGGTTAATATTATAAAAGGCTTACTATAAGCTTAGGTTAAATTAATTCTATATTAAGAAGTTAATAGGGAGCCTATTTATAAGGCCTAATATAGTATTTAATATAATTAATTAAAGGGTAAATTAAAAATTATAACTCCCTATAGGCTAAAAAGTAAATATAAAAATTATTATATTATTCTAAGTAATAGTAAAGGGGGTACCTAAAGAAATAAAGCCTAAGATATTCTACTACTAGCTTTACTAACGGTTATAAGGATTTATAATATTAATTAAAATATAAAAGTCTTATTAAATAACAGGTTATTTACTTAAAAGCTTATTAATTTAATAAAAAGAAAGGGAAAAGAGTTTAAAGGGATAAATTAAGTTTTTATTTTTATAATATAAATACTTTATCAAATTACTTTTACGGTTTTTATATAACTACTTTAATATACTTATTATTATAATTAAATTTAAATAGTATATAACTTAAAAGCGGTAGATATTATCTTAAATTATATAACTAAGGTAGTAATATATATATTACTTTAATAATTTATAAATATATTATATTTAATAATTATAATCTTATTAAATTAATTAATTATTAAAATATATAAACTAGATTTTTATTTATAAATAAAAGGGTATAGTTATTATATATTATTAATAGTAATTGCTTATAGTATATTTCATAGCCTTACGTAGCCTCGTCGCTAATATAAGCCGGATCTTATTTACACAGCGGGCTATACGGCCCTTATTCGCACAGCGGGCTATGTATATAACAGCAGCCCTATGATTATAAAAGATTATATAAATTAGAAAGAGATTACATTAATTTATAAAATCTTATATAAAATCTAGAATAGAGGAAATTATGTGTAGGGGTATCACATTCGCTTTGCATAGAGCCTCCGGCTTCCATGGCTGCGAAAGGTCTAGGGTTCAAATCCCTATGCCTCCATTTCCTTTTGGCTTTTTTGCTCATCATTTCCATTCCGTTTATCAATGGTCGATCTTGTTGGTGCTATAGACATCGTGTGTGGTTGTGGGGAGGAGTTTGTGGACGGGTTGAAGCATGCTGATTCCAAAGAAAGCTGGGGTCTCGACCGGAACATACACTGCGAACAATGTCTGAGTTCCAGATGGGGATGAAAGGTGATCGTCAGCCTCTGAAATCAAATTGGCTTGCTATTTATGTCATACGAAGATTAACATGTATTCTCTTGGAGAAAGGCTGGTTTGATAGCGGCTTCGATTATCCGTGGGTACCTGCCTTAGATATCCGGTGTAAGTCAGCTTGCACTCCATGTTAGCCTACCACCAGGCTTCCAAGTAAGATAGCCGTAGGAAGCACTCAAAGCTCCTTCTAGCCAGAAGCGATCTTCCATAAGCATAAATATGGCGTATTTGGCTCAGCCTTATAGAGAAGGCAGCTCTGGGACTTGCGCAGACAAATTAACCTCGACCTCTCCTCCCCGTATGAGTCAACAGCCAAAACTCAGCTTCGGCCTCCCCAATGAACACAGCCTAAGCTTTTGACTTTAGAATCACTACGACTACATAAAAGCACTTGGCCCCCTCAAAGAATTTTCCGGTCCTCAAATCTCAAACATCGTCGTTTACCAAAATGGCTTCAACAACACCATCTTCAGATCCTGGCCCTGTCTATTTCTGGCGAGAAACGGACCCTGAGGTCGGTTACCTTTCGCAGTGGTACTACTGTCCCTTTCGCGATGATCAAGATGAGAAAAAGACCTATAAAACAGCTGAGCAGTAAGTCTCGCACATGAAGCCAAAATGACAACAACTAACAGCGTTCAGTTACTTGATGCACCAAAAAGCCCTTGTCTTCAACGACCAGGACATCGCCGCCCAGATTCTCAAGACTGACAGTCCGCGCAAGGTCAAGTCTCTCGGCCGCACGGTCAAAAACTTTGACGAAAAGACATGGCTCAAACATCGCCGCGATGTTGCTCGACGGGGCAACATCCTCAAGTTCACGCGTGCTATTACCGAAGAAGGCTTCAAGAGGGGCACACCCAACGGCAATGCCGCAGCTGATAGCTTGATACAACCTATCGAGAGTTCTTTGCGTGATACGCTGCTCAGTACAGGTGACAGGGACCTTGTCGAGGCAAGTCCGTTTGATCGGATATGGGGTATTGGGTTTAGAGCTGCGGATGCAGAAACGGCGAGAGACGCATGGGGTGAGAATCTGCTTGGTAAGGAGCTTATGGAGGTCAGAAGAATCCTGAGGGAGAGAAGAGATAAAGGGGAGGTATAGTTGCAGGTGAATGGCGAAAAGGGATATTGAAACTGTCAAGACCGCACTAGACGGGTAGTATTGCACTTGGTTGAAGAGCGAGGGATGTTGTGGATTTTGAATTGGTTTGGCTATGCGCCCCAATAAATTGGATTGGCCTTGAATATCAAGGCAACTTTTGAACATTTCTATAGTCCATCATCCTTCCACCAATAATCCTTGGCCCAGTGCCCCCCTCATTCCCTTTGATAATCATACATTCAGAAGCCTCATCCCGAGGCAAACAGAGCGGCGTGGTAGTCAATTTTTTGCTGTTTAACAGCCCCAATCCAGTTCTCCCAGAAATGCTTGTATTGTGGTGGTGTGTTGCATTGTGGTGTGGTAGTGATATTGTTTTCGTGTCGAGAGCCCGCCCTGATATTTTTCACATGATAGCACATATTGTACAGTTATTAACACATAATAGGCGATGTTCCCTTGCTCGCCCTCCTTCTCATCTCATAGATATCCAACAAAGGCAGATCCCAACCCCTGACGCCGCATTGAAATCATCGTGCTTTTTAGTACCAGTCTCGTCCACTCTTCTGCATCTCGATCAGACGCCAGCCCCTTGTTTCAGGGTTGTTGACATCCTCTGGTACTCGAGTAATACCGATGGCATAAGTGACCAGCTGGACCTTGTCCTCCATACCAGCAGCAAGCTGGTTCGTCTTGGCGTTACGGTAGACGTGGACCTCTTGGGTGCGGCAGGTGATGATGAAGACAGGAACCTCACCAGGATCAAGCATACGTGCTCGAAGAATGTCCACATTACGGATATCCAGAATCTTGCCATCCGACTTCATGCCAGCTTGGAGGTATTGCTTAGTTAGGGCTTCGTACACTGAGTACTGGGCGGCGGATAGCCAGAGCTTCAGTACTTCGGTATCACCCTTGACGTAGGCATCCAGCACCTCAGGGAGGATGTATTCGCGGAGCTCCTGAAGGAAGGGTTCCGTTTGGAAGTTGGGGTCCATGGAACGAAACTTCTTGATAACCATAGCAGTCTCGTTCTCGGCGAAGAACCCTCCAATGCGGTCGGTGATACTTCGAGCAGTCGATACCAGAGGGTTTTCAGACTCTTCGTACTTGCCTCTCAAGCTGAATAGACCCTGTACATACTTGTTCTGGTCACGAAAATCTCTCCAGGCTTCCTTCCAAGCAGCATCCTTGTGAAGAGTTACACTGGTGCCAGCGCTGTTGTGCGTTAGAATCGTCTCAGGGGCATGAACGTCGTTGCACTCACTTGATATCTTCCTCCATGGCCTGGGGGGCCTTGTAGCCTCGCTGCTTGTCCAGAGCCTCTCGGCGTTTCCGTCGTTCCTCCTTCTCAACCCAACCACCATATCGCATTGAGCTTCCATCATCAATGACATCTTTGACGTTCTTATAGGCTTCTGTGTTTCGGATGGGCTGAGTAGCCTTATCCATAGCATCTCCAGTGACATTGGCGGCCTTGCGAACACCCTTGACGACCGAAGTGTCCCAAGTCCACGAAGCACCCTTACCAATGGCTCCGGCAGTTGCCTTGGCTCCTTTTCCGAGGGTCGAGGAAACAGCTCCGGTGGACTTCTCGTACGCCTCACGGGCACGTCGTACACCCTCACTTTCGGCGAACTGGTTAGCAGATTGAGCAATCTGCTTGGTCGACTCGTTCCATTCTTGCGACTTCTGGAATTCGGTGTTCATAGTCTCCATGAACACCTGCCAAGGGGTCTTGTCGCCGTGAGGGGGAGGGGGAGGGGCATCCTCTTTCTTCTTGTCCTTGCCCTCACCTTCGCCCTCTTCTTTTCCTGCTTTTTTACCATCCTCACCCTTCTCGCCGTCCTCGGTCTTCTTAGATTGCTCCTCCTCGGGCTTGGTCTCAGACTCGGTGTCGGTAGGCTTCTTCTCTTTGGCGTCGGCGGGAGCGGCAGCTGAGGGTTTCTGCTCAGATTGAGGCTTCTCTTGGTGTAAGCGACCGGAGAGGTGGAAGAGTCGAGACTGCGTGGTATAAATGGTAGATTGGCGGAGCTCGGCGGGCACAAAAGATGAGCTCAAGGGTGATCGAACTGAGCCAGAAAGCATTGAGCTTTGTGATCTTGTACCGTTGCGGGATGCATTCTGGGAAAGCTGGGATGCTAATCTACAATAGGCGGGTGATCTGCCCGCGGATGAGACATGAGCGGACGCTCGCGACAAGGCAAGCTCCGAGGAGGCTGTCTTTCTTGCGAGGGAATTCATTATTGCAACACAATGAGACAAGAAACCCTCCAGAAAAGAACAGGGCGTGGAGTATGGAGATATGGACGGTGGAAGGTGGTGGAATTCCCGGAGGAAATTTTGGTTTGCGATCTCGGTCCGGGGGCGGAAAGTGAAGGAAAGGCAAGCACCGAGACGGCAAAGCCTCGGCAGAAATTTGCATCGGAGCCCGGGGCCGTGGGGGAGCTACAACCGCGAGTAAAAATTGACAACGCCAGCGATAGATCGGATCCCATTAAATCAATTGAATTGCACGTCTCACGACAGGCAATGCGCACAAGATGAGTCGCTCATTGACGAGTCGCCTCGCGGCGCAAACGCTCTTTCGAAGCTCCCGAGTCGCCGTCCCGAATCCGACATTCCAAATCGTTCGATCGATCTCGCAAACGACTTCCCTCAATGATGAGAAGCCCAAGAGAGCCGTTAACCGACCCAGTACGGCCTCAATCCTAGAGAATATTTACGGCCCTCAGGAGACAACCAAGACCCGCTCATCTCCCAACAATGCTATGGCCAACCTCTCCCAGAGCCTTGTCTTCAAGACCCTCGACAAGTCCAATATCGATACGAGCGCTCTGTCTTCCAGAAACACAGGTCGACAGGTACAGGCAAAGGAAGACGATATTGAGCCTTACCACTTTCACATCTACTCTTCCAAACACAACACTCATATTACTTGCACCAAGCCCAACCGGGACCCCATCATCTCTCTATCGGCAGGCAACATTGGTTTCCGCAAGTCTCGCCGTGGTACATTCGATTCCGCCTACTCCCTTACCAAGTATGTTCTGGAAAGATTAATTCACACTGGTTGGCCCATGAAGATGAACCGGCTGGAGGTTGTGTTGCGAGGATTCGGTCAGGGACGCGAGGCTGCTCTCAAAGTCTTGATGAGCCCTGAGGGCAAGATCCTGCGAGACAAGATTGTCCGTGTGGCCGACTCAACAAGAATTAAGTTTGGTGGTACCAGGAGTGAGAAGCCTAGACGTCTATAAAAACAGACTGGAGTCGAGGTTGGGATTTGGACACATTTTGGGTTATGTTCACTCTAAAATACCACTTTGCGGTGGGGGTTGAAAAAGCGAATGTACTATACTTTGTACGGCCTGTACTATACAAATGAACAAGAAACAGCTTGCGTTAAGTTGCTAGCTCCTAAACGAATGATCTGCTTATGAACTTTCAAATCTTGGTATCGTACTAAGCCATGAAAAACGCCTCCAAACTCCAAACACCAATTACATATAACAAATATACGGCCTTATCTGCGGTCTATCACCGTAAGACCCTTTCAGCTGGAGGTAAACGGCGCCCGGCGGAGTCGCGCAGCGCTTGCTTTCCTTTTCCGCTTCCGCCACGCCTTCGCTCTTCTTCACTATCCCACTCTGCGTCACTGGTATCATTGCTTTCTGTCAGCAAATGGGGAGTTGTTGCCTGGAGCATGGTTGAGTTCTCATTCGAATTGTCGTAATCGTCCAAGAGCGCCCCTTCGCTTGTATCATATTCGGGAGGCTCGATCCAGTCTCGCGGAACTACACACGGTAGGGCGACACCAATACTAGCAGCACGATTCAACCATGATGGGCCCGACTGTCCTGTAAGCCTCTTGCATAGATACGATGTGAAATGGTTGCAGTTCTTTGTCAAAAGGTTATATGAGGTACCGAGAAACTCTTCGGAAGCAGTTCGGAGTGTCGATTCAATCTCTTGGTCGGTCGCAAGTGTAAATCCATGAAGGATCTCACATCGGAATGTGCCTCCGGGCGGTTCGGTCCTAGACTTTGTCCAGTACACACCAGTAAGGCCTCTCTTATCATGTCCACCGTATGCGTATTCCTTTCCGTTGATCACAACGCCTGAATGAAGAAGCGATGCGCCTACTGTCCATAAAATGGACGACAATCGGCCGGGCTGCCGATGCAACGCGAATCAGTTTCTCGATCATGAAAGCTAGTAGCAGAGGAACATGCGCGGCTTTACATACTGGTAATAGATCATAGACATGAATGGTAATCTCGGTCTTGGACAAAGATAGTGTTGAACGGTGGGATCTGCTGACCGAAGAGCTCTTCTTAGGACGAGGCATTGTGTTAGAAACTGACACAAGTACCGCGACTGATATGCGACGTCAAAGGTGGCTCGAAGCTTTGGGGTTCACGGTTAACTTAATGGGCTGAGCGGGGCTGAGCCGGGGAGATGGTAGGCTAGTAATACAGATATATACTGGTGTACAGAGCAGGTAGGTGGGTAAATAAGACAAAGGACACTGATGAACAAAGAGATGATGAAGCTTCTAGATTAGGTCACAGGGGTTACTACATATAACGCATTCTAAAGATACATGGAAGGAATCGGCGTCCGGCCCGGCTGAGTCTGTTCTCGTCAGATCAAAGCTTGCGGTCTCGGCGAAGTCTAAAATCCTCAGTCTCAGGTATTTCTAGAGCCAGGCACCTAAAACGAACAGGACGTTTGCTCTACAACATGCCTGTTGGGATCCAGGGTCCCGCTGCGCACGGTTTCGTTCCTGCCTGCCAAGCCGTTTTCGTCAGCCAGTGACGTCGTCTCAGATTCCAATCGGATCAACATCTTCTCCGGTCTCCCGATCCTTGGCACGGCCCAACCTCTCTAAACCCAGCAAGGTGGGGTGCGAAGCGAACAAATTCTCATCTCCCCAAGCTCCATCGCGCAAAATAAAAAGAGAAATATTTTCTCTCTCCCTTTCAACTTCCTTTTCTCCCTTTCTCTTCGTCGCCGCTCTCACACACGAAGCCGTCCGAGGTTGGCAGCAGCCAACCTAAAAACTTCATCACGAAGCCCTTCACATCTTCTCTCTTTTTCGCTTCTTCATCCCCTCTTACACCCCGCGCAGCAAGCTCTGCAGCTCTTGGACACGTACCATTCACACGCTTCGGTCTAGTATACCTTGTTCAACATCGTAACTACGCCAAGTCAAGAAAGATGCCTCCCAAGAAGCAAGTCGTCGAGGAGAAGATTCCTCTGGGCAGGCCTGGAAACAACTTGAAGAGTGGTATTGTGGGTGATGATTCTCCCGACAAGCCCTGAGGGCTATGTCATGCCATGCACATCATGTGCTAACCATCTTCCAGGTCGGTCTGGCAAACGTCGGCAAATCTACCCTCTTCCAGGCCATTACCAAGTCCAATCTCGGTAACCCAGCTGTATGAAGCCCCCTCGCCATCCATCGTCTTTAGAATCGGGGTGCTGACAGCATCAAGAACTTCCCTTATGCTACCATCGACCCTGAGGAAGCCCGTGTCGTCGTTCCTGATGATCGATTCGACTGGCTGGTAGAGAAGTACAAGCCCAAATCCGTTGTCCCCGCCAATTTGACCGTGTACGATATTGCCGGTCTCACTCGCGGATCATCCACCGGTGCTGGTCTTGGAAACGCTTTCCTGTCCCACATTCGCGCTGTCGATGCCATCTTCCAGGTTGTCCGTTGCTTCGATGACGCCGAGATTATCCACATTGAGGGTGACGTGAACCCCACCCGTGATCTCGACATCATCAGCGAGGAGCTGCGACTCAAGGATATTGAGTTCACTGAAAAAGCTATCGAGAACCAGAAGAAGAAGACCCGCATGGGCGGCCAGAGTCTTGAGCAGAAGAAGGCCGTGCAAGACCAGAACACCCTTGAGAAGGTCTTGGCCTGGCTCAACGACGGCAAGGATGTCCGCAAGGGCACCTGGGGTCCCAAGGAGGTAAGAATTTTCTCTTTCCTTTCTTGTTTTACCTACCCTGCTTTCCTGATGACAAAAGGCCGTAAGGCCTGATATAACCCCAGCTCGTCGAATGCCTCACCTAATTAACGCTTAGAGGCATATGTGATAAACTTTACTCTGATTGCATACCTTCACACCTATTCATGTTTGAAAAGCTTTTGAGAGAGACTTTACTGACTCGCTCATATAGATTGAGGTCATCAACCCTCTTTTCCTCCTTACTGCCAAGCCCGTCGTCTACCTTGTCAACTTGTCCGAGAAGGACTTCGTTCGCAAGAAGAACAAGCATCTTCCCAAGATCGTTGAGTGGATCAACGAGAACGCTAAGGGTGATCCTCTTATCCCCGTCTCTGTCTCTTACGAGTCTCGTCTTACTCAGTTCGAGACTGAGGCCGAGGCCAAGGAGGAGATGAAGAATGTTGGTGTCGACTCTGTTCTGCCCAAGGTCATTCTTCAGATGCGCAAGACCCTGCAGCTTGGCAGCTTCTTCACTGTCGGAGCTGATGAGGTTCGACAGTGGACCATCCGCACTGGCACCAAGGCTCCTCAGGCCGCTGGTGTCATTCACAACGATTTCGAGAAGACCTTCATCCAGGCTCTCGTTTTCAACTACAACACACTCAAGGAACTTGGTGAAGAGTCCGAGGTCAAGGCCAAGGGCAAGATCATGACCAAGGGTAAGGAGTATGTTGTTGAGGATGGTGATATCATCCACATCAAGGCAGGTGCTGCCAAGAGCTAAGCTCTTAATATAACCCTGTCATAATCACTTATGTAGAAAAAAGTTGAATGCAATGATGCGATGAATATCAAACTAAGTCCGTCCTAACCTCTTCCGTGATGATTATGATGATGATGAAAGTACGACCTGTCTTCAGCATGTTGATCTTGTAAGTCGAGGCAGCCTGGTCATCATGTCCCGCCATCAAAGTTGCGGGGCTACGCTGGTGTTGTGTGCTTAAGTCACGTCGTTGAATGTGTGAATGTGAGTTAGGCGTCAAACAGATATGATTGGAGTACTTGTCTTTGGTATATTGTTTTTGAATATCAATATATAGTCATTTCCCTTACGAGCAATTCATGATAAATGCATTTTTCAGTGTGAGAGCAACGATGCTGCGAAGTTGGTTGAACTAACACCACCCTGGAGGTATTGTCGAATTGTCCAGTTATCCCCCATGTTAGTTGTCAGCCTCGCTTGTTTCTAATGCACACGGATTACACAGACATACGTAGTATAGCTTCAATACCATTTTCTACGTATATTTCACCTCTTGGTCTTTACATAAGCCTCTTTTGTTATATAGGTGTTACCCCCTCTTGTCCATATCATGGTCGTTGGTTCTTCTAACTTCTATCATGGTGGGGGCTAACCGGGGTGATTAAGCCCTGCACAAATAGCGACCTAGGATGAGAAAAAAATACCAAAAAACAAATTGTTTTGCCGTCAGCAAGACTCGAACTTGCGTTTTCAGTGCTTCGAATGAGCCACAAACTGATGTACTGACCCCTATACGATGACGGCGGGTTTTCTTGTTGAAAAAAGTTCGCGTAATTTTGGTTACATACATTAGTGGATTTCCAGGGAGAAACATAACATTGTCATCGTTCACTACCGTTCAGTCGAAGTTGATTATTCGACTTGGTCGAGATTTTGGTATTTTTTATGTATTTAAATTTTCTGCTCAGTGAATCATCTTGCGTTAAAAGACTCGCTATGAGATATCTGGTATCTCATAATTCAAGACAAGTTTATCATGATCCACTTGGAGGTAGGACTTACACACAATTCCACATCTTCAAATGTTCAACATGCAATTATGACCAGCTTGGCACAAATCAATGATTTCAAAGTCTTATTTTATAATTAAATACTAAGCAAATTACAAAGCCAAGGTCATTGTTTCATTATCATGTCTTTTTCTTCCAATCATCCCGTCATCTCGCGTGATCATCGTTGTTCTACTAAAAGCACCAGGCCCTTAGATTCCACCATATCGGACACCTCTCTTTCCAAGCTCCTTGCGCCCAATGGCGTCTTCAGGCCACACCCACCCACGGCTTCGCTTTGCCTCTCGCTTTTCAGCGAGTTGTGGTTGAGGCATCCAAGAGTCGCGGGGTTGAGCCTTGCGACGGGTTCCCTCGGCAGGGGCACCAATCTCGGAACGCCAGTGGGCGTTACCAGCAGGAGTGTCATCGGAAGCAAGCTGGCACAGTCCCCAGAGTGCAAGGCATGCGGTAAGGGGGGTATCGTGTGGCAGAGTAGAAGCATCGCCCTCAGGAGCAGAAGCGGCGAGTTGGACAGAGGTAACCTCGAGATCACCAAAGAAGGGAGTGTTGGCAGTACCATTCCGGACGAGAACAAGCTCAATCTCAGTGAGGATGAAGCCATATCGGCACCCATGCTCACGCATAGCATGGTGGATGGCTGCAAGTCCACGAAGGTACTCAACACGCTTGATGTTGCCCTCAACCCGCATACCAGTGTTGAAGCGATCAAAACTGCGGACTATACCAACTGCGCGGGCGGTGGGTTTGCCGCCAAACATGGCAGCTGCAGTGGCAGACTCGCCGGCAGCATTGGCAACGAAGACGAGATCGTTCATGCCGGTAGTCTTGGGAGGCACCGAGAGGTGGAGAGGGTGAGTGGATGACATTGCCAAAGCCGAGTTCAGCTTGGGGAGGTAGTAGGAAGCGTAGATGGAGTGAAGCTGGGCCTCGTTCTCAGGGTGGCGAGAAGTGAAGACAGGCTGGGGAAGGAGGGGCGCAGGAACAGGGCTGGTGAGTAGAGCGGAGGCACCTGGGAGAGAGAGAATGGAAGAGGCGTTGAAGGAAGACCAAGAGCGAATGTTACGAACATCCCACCAAAAGTGCTTAGTGCTGGCATCTCGCACTGGGAACGAGATATGGCGGACCAGGGAAGCAGCGGGGTTGGAGGAGGTGAGGAAGTTCAGAAGATTAGTGTTGGGAGTAGGATCCGGCGTGGCAGCGAGGCTCAAGGGTGACTGAGCTCGAGGACTATAGCTGTAGGCGGCGAAGCCGTAGTCAGGCTGCTGTTGAGGAGCAACGGGAACGAATGCAGGCATCTGGCGGTATGTAGGATAACCATAGCGGTCAATTGTGGTGGCATCAAGGCTGGAAGCACGTCGTGAATGAGAGCCAGAGATGTGAGTGGCAAAGTTGGCTGGGGAGGCAAGGAGTGATGCAGACAGAGAGTCGTCTGGCTGGCTGGAGAATGATGTGTTGACCGAGGCGACAGAGCCAGGTGTGTCAAAGGTGATGCTGAGGGACTCGGGGTTGGTGTAGCTCCGTGAGTGGCGAGAAGGGTTGGGAGCAGGAGGCGTGGTCATACGGTAGTGACCACAGGGAGTAGCATCAATGTCTTGGTCCTGAGAGCGGATCTTGGGGAGAAGAAGAGGTCCATGCTGGCGAACAGCAGAGGAGGCACGAGGAGGTGTTGTGAGACGAGAGCAAAGAGACTCGTGGTCTGACTCGGCAGAGATTGTGGAGTATACTGAGGCCCTTGAGGATGAGCGAGAGTGGCCAGAGATGTGTGCATGAACATGTCCAGCAGCATTAGCTGAGGCTGAAGCATATGCCATGTCGAGGAAAGCCTGGTCAAAGGGCAGAGAGGTCATGACAGGAGCGGGACTTTGACGCTCAATAGAGGCCGAGGGGAAGCTGAAGTCGAAAGGCATGTCGACTGCCAGACTTTGGATATGTTAGCAACATGATATATGTTATACACTATGGTAGTGGGTATCTTACGTGGACATGGTGTTTGATGTTATTAGTCGTATATGTCTATGATGGATGCACTTGTGTGTGAGCAGGAACCAGGGATCAGGAGACCAGCTCCGTGGAAGCAATGCTGAAACCGGAAGTACAGAATTCGTTTAGAACAAAGTCTCAGACCAGCGAGACTTGCGAATAGTGCCGTGAAGCTTTTTTGATCTGATGATTATGGATGGAGAGCAAGAGTGATACCGGACCACAGTTGTTCAGTTGTTCAACAAAGAGACGTAAAAGGAAAGGGAAAAAAGAGAAGAGTGATGGAGAGGATGATTGGTGAAAGACAGGGCGATGATGAATAGAAGCAAGAAGACCCAAGAGACCCAGGGAGAGGCCGTCTTCTTATGCTGTTGATGAAGCAATGGTTGGCGATGGGGCCTCGGGGGTGGCTGCGAGTACGTAGTAGCGAGTACCCCCGGCATGGGACCCATCCGATCTCACGATTGCCACGCACGAAACAAGAAACATTTTCATTGGGAACACGCAAGAGAATATTCTGAAACGCGTAAAAGAGAGAGAGAGAGGAAGAGACGTCAAGGTAGAGAGTAGAGAGAGAGAGGATTATCATGGACGCGCTTGCGAGGTGTAAGTCATAAAGGCGGTGATTGGCCGTAGCGTATTGGCACTGTAAGCGCCCATAGTGTGTCCCTAAAGGGTGTAAGTGCGAGGGTACAGTGCAGACTGTGCAGACTGTTGCAGTGGATGATCCACGCCAAGGATTAGGGGTTCTCGGCTTGGTCCCGTCGCTGCACAGGCCTGGCCGCTGAATGGCCCAGCGCTTGTGACTCATTTTTAGATCCCTGGACTCGGCATATTTTAGCTCTGATAGCGGAGGAAACAAGGAAACACCAGAACGCGAAGGCTTCTGTACAAGACGCGATCTTCTTGGTCTGGTCTGTTGAAGAGCGTGTCGTAGAATAATTATCTATTTACTATCGCGTTCCTTGTTACTAGGGACAACCAGAACCTCCTTTCTCTCTGAACAGCCATGCCGTCCTCAGGGTCAACTGCAGCCCCCCTACGTACTAGACTACAATCTCAAACATTTCCGATATCCGTAGATATTACACGACATGGCGTCTAATATCGGCCTCAAACTCGTATATACACGCATAAGGCATATAATACCTTGGACAGGTCGTCTCAGAATAGAAGCAGATCCTCTTACGTGGTTTCAGTGGTCTCGCTGTTAACCGCCCGGCGTTTAAATTAATATACGGTTACAGCCAAACGGGCGCTTATTAACCCTCGCCCAACATGATGCCCATTCTTGGTATTGAATGTTAAAAAAGCCCATGGTCGCACCATACTCCATACTCCGCGGCTACGGAAATTTGCTTCTCGATCCACCAAATTGCTTTCTCTCTTCATTTTCCTATTTCTCGACTTGCACTGCCTCAACTCAAAAATGAAGAGAACAAACTCTCGCGCTGCCAATATCTCTCATTATCTCTTGTCTCTCGTCTTATTCGCTCCTAGGCACGCGCCAGGATCTCACGCGCTGTCGACCAATCGGCATCGCGTCCACTGACGACCGCGAGATTTGCTGTACCCAGCTCTCGCTGTAATAATAAGTGGCTCTCGGTTGTGGGGAAAACATCTGCAGCGTGGACGTGGACGTGGACATGCTTGCATTTTCTGCCTCTTCCCGCTTCGTGTGTTTCATGTTTCATGTTTCATTCAACTTCCAGCCATTCCCTTACCCTTGTAGCCTTGTGAAGCTTGTCTTAGTCTTAGTGCGTGGCTCAACGCGACCACGCTTCTGGGGTGTCTTCCGTCTCTTCTGCAACTCGCCCCGCCTGCCCTTTCTGTGTATCCTGTGCGTTTCTGCGCATTATGGTTCTCCGTAGTGTACATTGTTCCACAAGGTGGATCACTTGGTCCTATGTACAGATTGCCTCTGGATGGCATCTCCAGGTCAAGTCCAACTCCATACCCTAGAGTCGAAAATTATCCGGCAATTTATATTACTCATCTCACAGCAATCAGTGTCTTTCAGTTTAGTATGAGTAGTTGCCATTTGATCTCTATAGTGATAAGACGCCAACTCGTCTGAGAGGAGCCCACATGTAGAAAGTATATATCTAGAGTTCGACTTGCTTGTATAATCGTATACTCAAGTCAGTTGACACGAAAACACTTTTTTGTAATTCTGTCGCCAACTAGGGGCAGTAGGGTATTCAGCCATCCATCTCATCCGTCTGTGCCTCTTTACCAGATTATGCCTTACCAGCCCCTCCTCGGTTCCATGCAGATCAACAGCTTTGGTATAACACTCTTTAGTGCCCCCACCACTACTCGATAGTCTCGACGCGTCTCGCCCTTCACTATATCACGCGTCTCTTGTGGTGTTGTCTGCTTGATTCTTATCTCATGGATATGGCATCCCCAGTATCCACTCACAAAACTACCCTCCTTACTCGTCTTCGCTACGAACACCGTTCTCGCTTGACTCTGCCGGTTCAGATCGTGTGGCCCGCGAAGAAGCGGGCGGTATTGTCCCGTTACCCACTGCAGTAGACTCTGGGCCTGGCTTATCACCCATTCTCACTCTCCTGATTGCTCTCAACATGCCATCTAGCTTCGTCCTCTCCTGCACCACCATCCCCCGCACGAATTCTCGAATTGCCTGGCGGCCCATCTTCTCATGTAAGTCTTGCCACCCTGCCAGTTCTCCGGCCACCGTCTGCTGGGTAAACCGAAGTTCCTTGGCAAGGTTTGCGGCTTCATCTCGGGATTTTCGTGCCCTCTCTTCCTTCTCGTCATATAGTCGTTGTCTAGTGTCGTCAAGGAGACCGAGTGGCCACCTGGACTTGTTTAGAGAATTAAAGTTTCTATCGGCCTCACGCTTGGCCGCCCTCATCTGAGAGATGATGGCTGGTGGCCGCGACAAGGACGACAGTAGTGCCTGAACAGTGGATTGTAAAGCCAAAAATGACGAGTGAAGGTTCGCCTGTGCATTTGACTGGGTGGGAACGATGGCTCGCACATACACCTCAAACGCCTCGATGTATTTGGGAGGTAAGAAATGCAGTGACGACACGGCTCGATGGAGCAGCACCGAAGAATCGTACATGTCTGACCACCGGTTAGTTTCCTAAAATCCATTGGACCACAATACTTGTGTCGTAGACGTACCTGCTGTGACGAGTCCCAGATTGTTGGCGCGTCTGGTCGCACTCTTAATCGAGTAGTTCACGCTCCGAATCATCTCTCGCGCGTGATTAACAAACTGTTCCACCTCCCTTACGTCCTCCACCGGTTCGTATTCGTCGCGTACTTTCTCTGCTCGCGCCTCCGTTTTGAGAAGCGTTCGTTGCTCCATCATGTCCAGCTGCAGCTCTGGCACCAGGAAAAACTCCCACAGCATTTCGTGGGTAGCAAATGTTGGGTGCATCAGCATTATCTTCAGGAACGAATCTGCGCGAGCCTGCATATCACGTAAAATAGCACGAGATGGCTTAGATGGTATTTGGAATGGAGACCTCACATCGTTGAGGGCTGGTATCCATGAAGCTGGGTTTTCGAGTGCAAGGAGATTGGGTAAATGCTCAAAGTCGGAGAGCGAACGGCGGCTTGTTGTCACCGTATAGCTGTCATGATCTGTTGGGGCAGCTGACTTCAATACCAACCGCACAGTCGCATCTTCCACGAAGAATGCCCTGACCACACCAGTAATGCGTGCGTCTGGGCTAGGAGTCATGCTGAACAACGCAAGGTCATCGATCTTGTTCCGCACATCATCGTCCTTGGCCAGCTCAACCGCAGTAAGGCCCCTTATCTCCTTGGCTCCTATATCAACTCTCGGATCGGCGAACAGAGACCGGACCATGTCATACCTGCCGTACTTGCTGGCCACCATCAACGCCGTGAATCTCTTATCGTTCGTCGCATTGACATCGACATCACAATATTGCAGTATGTTCAATGCAAGACTCGCGTTGCTGACGATATGCAATAGTGTGTTGCCCTTGTTGTCAACATGTTCGTCAATGTGCAAAGGGAGCCCATCATGTTGAGCTGCCGCCGCCGCATTCAGTCCGGCTTCGACCATACCCAGATAGTTTTTGTGGTCATAAGAACGACAGAGAGCAAATAGGGGTGTCTGCCCGTTCTTGTCCCTTTGTCGCCAAGGTATTAGGTGCCCGATGCGAGTGATCAAGATAGGCGCGTGGAAGAGATAATGGGCACAGCTACGTCCCCAAATGTCTTGCTGTGCTAGATAGGATGCCAGCTGACTGGGGTTTGTCGCAGAGATGACAAAGTTGAGGGTCAGATCGATGATTTGAGCATTGCCTATTTGAATGGCGGCACTCAGCAGAGTAGTGTCTTCGTTGTTCATATCATCCAGAACAAAGGAGGGAGAGAAATAGTCACTCAGAGAGAGTAGGTACTTGAGTGTTTCCCCTCTTTCCGCTTGTATGGCCATCATCAGGACTGATTCTCCGAAGGAACTGTTGGTCTGCGATAGTCGAGCCACTGAAATATCTCCTTCTAAGGCACTGCCAATAGTTCCCACACTTCCGGTGCGGGAGTGGAATGAAATTTCGGAATCACCAGAAATGCTTCGGGTATCCATCGCGACCTTTTTTACCCTCCGGATGGGTATTGTAAAGTCGTGCAAGTGAGTTTCGCCCTCATCCTCTGCCTGGAAAGGAAACACATGTCCAAGTCCCGAGCCACGAGAATAATGCTCATATGGCGATTGATCGTGAAGGGAGAGGCGTAGTGAAGATCTCCTGGATCTTGAGGGTCCTGCTGACCGTGACATGCCTTCGTGTTGAAGACTCCATACTGCAGACGGCCGACGACTAGACATAGGGGATTCTGACGACTCATCATCATCAGCAGGTCCTGAGCCAGGTTCCATTATCTTCAGGAGATCGTCCAGAGTTCCGGTCTTTGTTGCATCCCATAAGGCCTTGTTCCTTCTGCTAGCACGTCGCAAGCCGGCCGAGTCAAGAACAAGATACGCCAGCACGGCCTCGAAAGTACTCAGCGCGTAGCCCAGCTCGCCACTGTCCACATCGTCTATAAAGATAAAATTCCTGACATAGATCAAACGAGCTTGCAACTGTTTGACCTGCGAGCGGATGACAACGTAGAGCAAGAATGAAACAAGGGTATCCGCATTGATAGTCATGACGGGCTTTTCTGACGATGCATCGGAAGGGGCTGTCTGTGCCTTTGATGAATCTGTCAACTGTGAAACGATCTTCATCGTCGACAACAAGATGTCCAGCATGATTTGTGGACAAGATGCGATGGATATCTTCTTGAACTCCTCAACAGCCGGCCCTAGCTGAAGGATGAGGTCGTGTTTAGCCTTTGAACCACCATCAATGGCAATACCTAGCTGAGAAATGTCGATGTACTGCATCTTTCTAATCTTTGCCTCTAGTTCTAGATCGTAAGGCCTCTTTAGAGCATTGAGTCTTGGCCAAAGTTGATTGTGAACATTTTCTGTAACATAACGCTCAATCAGTTTTTCCACAAGTGGTCCTGTTAGATCGGTTGTAGCGCCCAATAGGGAGAGTTGTTGCTTGTCAACTCCTTGGAAGAGATCAATAGCAGTCGTGACTGCGGTTTCGAGAGATGCTCTCATGATATCCTCATCGTCCTCGGCATAGAAGTTCTCTGTCACTGGCAGTCGACCGTCTTCACCCATACTCGCCGATGCACTGTTTGATCGAACCCGTCTTGCAGCATTGGTAGCGGATCCGTTGATAGGGGGATCTGGTATATGTTCGGCGGAAGGCGGAGGTGGTAGCGGGCTTCGGAAGACGTTGTGGAACTCGACAAAAAGTTTCTCGAGACCGGGTTGCATCTGGCGCGCAATCATAGGAAAGTTGTTAAGGAGGTCGTGAAAGCTCTTGATATCCTTCTTTCGAGGCGCAGCGTTTTCGGTCGACTCGGCGTTCGGTGTCTGCTTCTGATCAGGAATCCTGCGCTTGCGTACGCCAGAAACAAGCACGGCCGGTGCTATCTTGATCTCCTCCCAGACGCCCACGAGTGGTTTCGAGATATAGTAAAGAAGCCATTGTCGTGGTTCGAAAACGTCAGGATAGAAGACGATGTCGTTGAGAAGCTGGGCTTGAGCGAGTGTTTTGAAGCCTGTCTGTAGTGAGTAATATTGCCTTTCAGCTATTCTTGAGGTGCGCACCTTTGTTGCTGTAGATAAAAGCATCCTTGATAACGACGCTCTTCCCATTTAGAGTCGTGAACTGCTTTGCCTTGCCCCTCACCTCTCGCAGGTTCTGGGCACCATCTTTGCCGCCCGCGACGCCATTCGGAGATGGCACGCGGAGGACATGGCTGGCAAGGAAGTCCTCTGAGGCGATGACCTCAGCAGGAGCACTCCCACTCTCGGTCTCGCGGAACGTGAGGAGCACATCCGTTGACGGGACCAATAGGATGTGGTGATGAACCGGCGTGCACTGGCTGGGGAGGGAGCTCTTGAAGAAGGCGGCCAGGAAGGGGTTTAGAGGTTGCATTCATTCGACTTGTAGCCGGCCGTCTCGATGCTCATTCGACCTCCCTAGGTCGCAACGTCAAGGACGGTATATGAATTGGGGTTCGGGTTCGTAGGAGCGGATATAGATCGTGAGCGAATGGAACAGGATATTGACGCATGCAGAACGAATGCTGATTGACCGTGACAGGTAACGAGCGGGCTTAATCACAGCGCGACAATAGTCGGACCAAATATCATGATACGGCGATGGAGTACCCGACAGCGACAAGGATAGTGATAACCTGTGAGTTTGGCGTAAAGGAGCTATCGTGGGAGGGCGTATGACGTGGGTGAGGTTATATAGAATGGATGGATGTCCTGTTCTGGGGAATCGGTAATCGCTGGGATGTAGCAGGGGAATGCTTGGCTAATAAGTAAGACGTCGATCGTGATGTAAGATAGCCTAGTCGAGATTGTCGATGGTTGTTGGGAGCTTTAACCAAGAGTACGCAATAGTTATAGGGCACGTTGCGATCACTTCCATGAGATCGTCGGAGTCCAAGGAGTACTGGTACTTCTAGTGAGACAATATTTGGTGCTTATGTCGAGCATGAACCATGCGTAGTATGTATAGGAACCCGATCTTCTTGTCGCGCCCCAGCCCGCTCCCGAGCTCTCCGCACGGGCCCCTGCACTGCCCCTGAAAGCCGGGGAATCAATAAGTCCGGGCCACGATGGTATCACATGTCACTCTTGATAAGACCTGATTAACATTATGGTAACTTGGATACCTACCTACCTAGTTGCAGATACTGACACATGATGTAGCCTCAATTCAGTCTCCCGACCTCATACGAGTAGAGTAGTCTGCAAAAATGTCTGACCAACTATGGACAATGCTGTATCTCACAATTCAATTCGACACCGGGATAGGTTTGAGTAAACAACCTTTGTTCACTATCCCAGCTTAGGTATATCAGAAGAACGGTCACATACTTGAAACATGTTTCATCAGTTGCTCATTCTTTGTTCTTGATCTCGCGCATCAGACAGCCTCAATAGAACATGGTTTCATCTTGCATCTATATGAACATACCGTTCCAACAGCTAAGTCTGCCTGGCAATGAGAAATCCCAATAACATCGAACATTTCGATGCTAGAAGTACACATCCATTGTGAACAATGGGTTAAACTACCTCTCGAACTCTCAATCTGCTTACCTATAAAACCAAGGATGACCATCCGATGAAAACGAAAGTTCTTCAGACACTGTCTGTTTGCTAACATTCTATAGCTCCTATCCACCGATCCAACATGGAAATCAACATGGCAAAATCATCGCTTTGGGACAAGATTCGCTCTTCTCTCGGATGCAAACCGGTTGTCTTTGGGCCTCTCCACCCCGACTCTTACCCCGTCTTTATCACACATGATCTTGCCAGTGCTGCAATGAATGTCATTGTCGATAAGAGCACCGCTTGGCCTAAAGACTCCGAGTACCGCATCGAGAAGGCCCTTGTCAATGTGCCTTTGAAGCTTTGCCCTCCTCAAGTCGTTCATTGCATGCCCCCCCCCCCCCCCCCCCCCCCCCCC